>JACEVL010000184.1:331405-573905 GCA_020284085.1 Aporrectodea caliginosa
GTCTAAGTAATCCATTGTTTTATGACTCCTATTATTACCAATAATAGGTACAAAGACCGTTGACAGAAAAATATTCCGTCAGAAAAACGTTGTGTATAAAATGAACGTTCCACCAGTGTCCTTACTGTGGTAGTGCCAGTCGCAAGCCTGGTCAAAGCAGGAGGGCAACGCAAATCATCTAATCATCTTCAAACAATCACCCACCAACTGAACTCGAATTTTCACTTTATTTTGCTGTATACCACTGACTTTAGTCAATATTAGGGTGAATGTTTATTAAAGGTTAAGGTCTTCTAGATTTATTATGTTGGACTTAAGTTTGGGGAGAGCACGGAGTATCAATAGACCTATAAAGAACTCATTATGTTTGAAAAATAATTTTCAAAAGTATTTTGAAAATATAAAATGAAATTGCATTTTCAATATCGCAAATAAAAATCTGGTTTAAAATACCATTAATTGTTCCCATCGAATAGCTTCGATTTTAATATAAAGTCGATAACGTGAAGGCATTTCTGACAATAAAACTCATGTATTTATTAGACACCTTTAAATCATATCATTTTGTGGCTTTAAATATTTTTAAATAGCCTACTTTTTAAGTTTTTAAGTTGCTTCTTAGTCAAATCGTTTCTGAGCAAGTTCGCCACTCCCCTACCTGTGGTAGTGCCAGTCCTAAGCCTAAGTAAAAGAGGAGGATGACGACGACGCTGATCATCTTCGTTATGATACAGTGTAATTAAACACCAACTAAGCAACCAACCAATCAGGCAATCACACAACAAACGAACAGAAATTGACCTGATAACAGCTTGGTCTTAGTGCGTCATCGGATGATGACTTGTGCATTTGACGCCGGCGCAATAGAAGTTACTAATTATAATTACATGCCCGTGTATAATCTATAATGCATAACACATACTGGTTTTAAAACACATCAATATATGTTAATAGATTAACATAATTATGTTAATACATTAATATACTCATGGTTATACTGATATATAAATATAATTTATGCTTGCTGGCTGTCTACTCATCAAGATTTTAATTCCTCAAATGACATTTGAACTTAATATGATCTGTGGTCATTATACATTGGCGTTATATAAGTTGTAAGAGTAGATTATACTAGAGTAGGAAAGGTAAAGTCGATTGGTTCTCTAGGAATGTAAAACACGCTCAACGATAACGTTTTGAAGCTAAACTCTAGCAAAAGACAGATCTCTTTAGACACCTTTAAAACATGTTCCGATGGCGCAATAAATAAAGAAATTTGCGCTTTGATTTAATCTTCTCGAAATGGCAACAACTGTCATTAAATTTATTAGGCTAAACTAGATGTTTGCCCGTCCAAGGACGGTTATTTTAGCGAGCTATGGCGGGTCAATAAAAATCAGCCCTCCACTTTCTCCCACTTTCCCTCCCATTTCCCTTCTTCTCCTCCATCTATTCCTCTTCCCCTCCCTTCACCCTCCCAGTACCCCTCACCTCTCACCCTGCCCTACCCTAGTCTATCCACCCCTTCTTCCCCGCATCCCTTACCTCTCCATCTGCACTTCCCTTACCTCCTCCTTCCACTTCTCTTTCGATTTCCTCTCCGTCTACCCCCTGCACCGCTTCAACCCACTACCCTCCTCTCCAACCCGCACTCCCCTCCCCTGCCATCTACCGAATCGATGAGTAAACCACGCAGAGTCCAACAAAGAGAACAGAGCTGACATCTTGCGAATGACTCAGTGTGGAAAAACTTAACGGTACAGACACAAAGGAAATACAGGATGGACATTCTGTTCTACTATTAATTATTGATAAAAGAAACAGATGGCGAATGTCATTAGACACCTTTAAAACACGTTCAGGTGGTGCTATAAATTCATAAATTCTTTCGCATTGGTGACGTCAACGATCATTGTTATCATAAGACGTCGTTAAACTCTGGAAAAGAAAGAAAGAGAAGAAGAGATCCCTGGAGTCCAAACTGTCGATTTGTGTCATACTTAAATTACCCAACGTCAACAACGGCCTTTTGTTGCCGTAACATGTAATTAAACTGTAGGAATCCGTATGACTTCTGACTTCTACTCGTTTTCTAAGCCTCGGCATATGAGGGCGGGTGGTGAGTCCTCTCCCTCGCCTTGCCATCTTTCCACAGGCAGTATACGGTCAGTGTAATGTAATGTAATGTAACAAACCATTTATAAAGCGCCACTTAAGAGTCTCTCAGAAGCGCTCAACACGTGGCCATCAAACAGCTGAAAAATGCGTCTTTAAGAGTTTAGAGAAAATTATATAGCCGCGTGCGGCACGCACAGACGGCGGAAGATCGTTCCAGATCCGTGGCGCCGCAATCGAGAAGTCCACGACGAGCACAGGTGGTGGTTCGAAACGAAGGTATCATCAAGTCATTTCGCGAGGCAGACCGGAGAGCCTGCCGACCAGTTTGAGTGCCAACTGGAAGGCACAGTTCAGCAATGTAGTCCGGAGCAGTGCTAGTCGTAGCCTTCCAAACCAGCGTAGCAATTTTGAATTGCACACGATCAGCAACTGGAAGCCAGTGGAGCTCACGTCGCATGTAGTCAGATATGTGTGAATATCTCGGTAGATCAGCCAGAAGTCTAGCTGCTGCTGAACGAGCTGAAGTGTGCTCGTTATAGTTGACTTAAACTTAGGGTGGAGCCAGTGGTTAAATTCAGCCGGGTCTCGCCGGGTCTGAGATCCGGCACCTCTGATTTCAGCCGGGTTCAGACCCGGCACCTCTGATTTGAGACCCGCCACCTGCATTGTGAGACCCGCCACCCGAATTATGAGAACCGCCACCTAAAAAAGGAGACCCGCCATCCAAAATCAGATTAACCTATTCGTCAGCCTCACAGTACGTTTCAATATTCACAAACATCATAGAAAACTACTTAGCCTACGTGTTTACTTAAGTCGCCCGCTCTCCCTCTCCCTCCCTCTCTGTCTGTCTGTCTGCCTCTCCGTCGAGTTCAAATTAATGTTTTATAATCGCGGCCAGCGGGTATCGTGTTTCCGATTCCCGCTCTCTCTGTTCACAGTGTAGGCCTACAAGGATGTCACAGTAGTTTTCTTCCTTAAATTCCAGTAATGACTCATTTGCGGAAGACTTTGCTACGCCACTGGATATAATATCAAGTGTAATTTTATCCACCTTAGGTCTGTATTTGGTTGAGATGGCTCACAGAACTGTCAAACACTTCCCGGGTAACTGAGATGAACTTATGATGCAATAAAAAAATCCCAATCCCTGAAAAACAATTGCAACCAAGCATTCTAAATCCAGATAAACTAGTATGGAAACCAGTGCTTTTTTTCTAGATAAAAAGGTTCCGGAACTCAACAAATTCAAAACAATCATAGGGGAATATTTTATGCTAATATTTCTGTTTCATATATGTAAGTATCTATAAACACTGAAAGAACTTACATTAAATTAAAGTATCTAAATAATTTTATATAATTTTTTATTAAAAATTTTAATTTAATTTAATTATTTTTTAATGGCTGAAAAAAGGTACCGGAACGCCGTTCCGGACCGCTCCGGCTGAAAAAAGGACTGATGGAAACTATCCTGAATATTAAGCATATAATTATTCGGAAAATATCTCATCAAAATATAGGAAAATGAACTGAGGCTGACATGCATGTAAGTTTTTGGTTCCATTCACTAATGACTTGAAACAGGAATACAGAGACTTCACAGGTGTGAAGGGAGCTGAGGCTTCAGGGAAGAAATTTAAAAGACTTATCTGTGCAATCCACACACTGCCTGTTAGCACTGCTGAATGTGAACGTGGATTTAGAAAACAGAACTTAATTTGCACACCACTAAGGTCATGTAGGCCTATTATAAGTGTAGAACATATTGCCTCTCTTCTTTTCATTTCCGTTGTTGGGCCGCCTTTGCATGAGTGCAATTCACTGTCGTGTGTGTATACGTGCAGTCATGGAATGAGTATTAGGGTCGTCATGCTGCAACAGATTTAGGCAAGTGCAAAGCACCAAAAACATGCAAAGCCACAGAAGCACGCAGGGCAGTAAATGTTTCTAAGTTCGCATGTTGTGGCATTGACAGAATGACAGTATTGAAACTCTTGCTTAATTTTCAGCTTTTCACTTGTTATTGTAAATGGATTGATGCACAATATTCTAATATTCTATGATCTAAGTGTAGTCAGACTGCTTTGGTCATTTTTCATTACTCAGCTCTTCAGTGTTAAAGTACATGAAAGTACATGAATTCCGCATAATATTAATTTTTGGTATTTTGTCGTAAAGTGTTTTGTATGTAATTGCATTGACATGTCAACCAAAGCCTAGTCCTCTGTAATATGTTATGTTAAATAATGTTTATTTCGTTTAAGTTAATGATTATGATTACAATAATCGATGATGTGCCTCGTTTCATGCATTTTGTATTTTGTCCGAGTCTTTTTACACTCGAAAACGACATAAAAGTGAAAAGTATTGATAACTACATACATAATACATATACGTATAAATAATATTATGTCGGTTATAGATTTGCCAGCTAGGCTTAAGTTTTAGATTCGTAAAGACTAGGAGACCCGGCACCCCTGGATGAGCAATTTAACCACTGGGTGGAGCAGAATATCTAGAACCAAGTTCTAAATGCTCTATGCTGCTCCGGCTTGGTGGGGATTTGCAGGGCAGCAAGAAAAGAACCGCCTTCAGTCGGCGATGCGGCGTCTGATTCGTCTGCGGTACCTGCCAGAGAGGACAGTCCATCGTTTGAGCATCTTTGCAACACTGCCGACTCACGCCTCTTCTCTGCGGTCCTAGGAAACCCGGGGAATGTACTCCATGGGCTACTCCCCCAAAAAACCGCTCCCCTACACCCTGCGCCCAAAATTACATGACCGTTTTATTTCCACAAGCGGACAATCTCACACGCGAAGATCGTTTATAATAAGAATGTTATACTCTGTATAAAATGTATGTACACCAAAGTGTGGATATGCAATTGGTTGAATAAAGAATATACTTACTTACTTACTTACTTAAGTTACTGCTTGCAGAGGATTTGAACCTCCAACATCTCCATTGACAGTACAGCATGCTAACCGTTACGCTATCGCTCACTGAATAAACTTGCCGGTTGTTATGCAGAGAATAGCTTTTTTAAATCTTGCCACTAATACCCAGAAGCCCTCAATACACTAATTCTGTTTTCACAGCAAAGGCCGTTGACGTCGATTGAAAAACAGTGTTTGTCTCTGACAGCTTATATTGAGCTTATACTGTACAATTTTTCAAAAGTTTTTTATTTATAAGCTGGAAGTAAAGTAAAAAGAGGTGTCTAAGAATTATTTTACTTATGTACTATATCCAAGGCTACAATGGCTTAATACCCATCTAATCCGCCCGTCTGACTGTCACACGGTATACGAGCAGAAAAGGAAGATTTTCCTCAGGGAGGTTTTAGTTATTTACCAGTTGAAAGGGCGCAGTCTTCCCGGACCAATGAAATTGTCTTCAAACACTAGAGGTCGTTTCACATCCAAGCAGTAATAATACGACTCAGAATAGCAGGTTAAACACCCTTAGAATGTGTGCACAGCATATAAGAACATATATATAACACAGTAACAGCACACGTTTTTTTAAATCTGGCGCTGCTTGCTCTCTGGTAGTGCCATTCCCAAGCCCGGAGAAAGGAGGAGGGCGACGATAATCATCTTTAGACGCAAGTAACCAACCAAAGCAGCTTTTAAAGCCACTGCGTTACCATACAACAAGTCCGCACAAAAAGTGCCAATACGAAGAATATTTCCTATTATTCGCACATATATCGCATTTTTTCAAAAGTTTTGGAATATGGAGCACATCTTACGCTTGTTCAAAGTCAACAAAGATATCCAAGACATGTTTAAAAAAATTCCGTTGTATATAATTTTAAAAGTCGAATGACTTGGTCATGGTACATTCATGCTCTCTAAACCTGGTTTGATATTGGCTGCGATATTTTTCCTTTCAGTTTATTGTTTATCATTTTTTTTTCCATCACTTTACAAATGGATGGTGTTAAGAAAATCGATCTATGTGACTCAAATTTAGGCTTACTTCGGAAGTATATAAACTTTATTTATTTATTTCTCCAAGGTTTAACGTCGTCATATGACATCAAAGGCCGTTGACGACAATTTAAAACATATACAGTGCAGTGAAATGAATTCATAGCGTCGAAAAGACACCATTTAATACTGTCCAAACATAACCTTAAAATGTCATTAGTGTTCATTGTTTAACGACATTAAAAAATACAATTCATAAATATACAGTTTGATACATGCAATTTGGTATCTGATGCAAATTCAACAATATTTAGTAGCAATTGTCGTATACAAGAAAGGTTTCTTAAAATTAATTCTTGATCACCATTACTAATGCACATTTACTTCTTAATCTATTTATTTCAATAACATTTATTTTACAAATTTAGAAGACACGAAAGTTTAACATGAAGTTCACTTTTGGATTTTTAAGATGTCATCAATCAGTAAAGTCAAGCATTTTTAAAGAAATATATTCAACAGTGAATATGACAATTCTTTATCATTTATTATGCTACCGTGTTGACAATAGAATAAACTTCACCCGAAATTCTCAATTTATTACATTCAATGTTCTTAATACAGCTTGATTGATATTTGTCACACATGCAAGTAAGACATGAAGTTTGTAATTTTTGGTACATTGTATGGAAGTATTTAATAATTTCAATCACACAATATTATCATAATATATGCAAATAGTTAGAACAGGACTCTAATACATCCACAGTATGTATATAATATAGCAAATTCAACAAGAGTCTACAAACGAGCATAACGATAGAACAAAGTTGACTTACATGTAGCGTGGAAAAAGCTATTTAGAGGTGTCCAAGCCCGAATGTGGTAAAATAGCAGTAATCCATTGTTTAACGACATTCTATAGCTACAAAGGCAGTTGACGTAAATATATTATTCCACCGTAAAACGTTGTGTATAAAATGAACGTTCCTCCAGAGAAGCTTTTCAAAGCTTAAACTTATAAAGAACTATTTATGATCTACCATGGGACAGTCAAGGCTTTCCGATCTTGCGATATTATCAATTGAAAGTGAGCTATAGAGGCTCACGAGTACCGAATGCATGACTATCCTTTAAATTCGATCTTCCAATGACACGTGTTGAGTATGAGTCACTTTGAGTGATATCCTTGACAGTATTAACCGTGCAATATCAGAAAAGAGAAGTGTAAGCAACTTCATTTTCTTAGCCTCGGCTTATGAGGGTGGGTGGTCAGTCCTCTCCCTCGCCGTCCCATCTTCCCACCGACAGTGTACGGTCAGTGTGCTCAACATAGCTAAGTTGGCTAGATGCGCAGAGAGCAGATTATCTCTAACCAAGTTTCTGCCCTGGTGGGATTTAACTTCCGATTGACAGTCCAGCACGCTAATAACAATACTATCGCTAACTGATTAAACATCACTGTTATTATACAGAGCATAACCTTCTTTAAGCCTCGCACTATATCCTAGGAACAGCCCTCAATAAACTGATTTATTAGACACCTTTAAATCGTATGAATCCAAGCAATAAATAGCTTTTCCGTGTAACTGTTTTCACTTCTTGTAGCTACATAAATTAATATGTGATATCCGTCTAAATCCATTCCGAATTTTAAAAAAATTATGCTTAAAAATTTAGCAGTGTTTATGCCTTCTAAACCGTGTTTGATATTTGGATAGAATATTTTTCATTACAATAACACTGAAATTTTTCCCATTATTTCTGTAACTTTACAAATCGATGATGTTAAATGATATGAATGTACGTGACTCAGGAGAACAAAAGAGAAGGAGGTAATTAGCGATTATCCACCTTTTCGGGAAAGCGAACTCCGCTTTAACGATTACATTTGGCCGGTTGGAAGTTCCCATTGCGATGGAGAGAAATGGCCTCTCGCTCTCATATGCCGGCGCTAAGAAGATGAAGTCGCTAAGTCTATTCTTAAAGGATCCGAACGCGCCTGATGTGTTCACGTAGGACATGGGATGAGCGACAACGACAGCTTGTTTACCCAATCACCAATTCACCTGGGCAACAGAAAAAGATCTGGAGAATCAACCAAGACGCCATGCATCCCTCCATCTACTTGGTGAATCCCACTAGCTTGGCGAAACCTCATGCCATCGAACATTTAACTGCAGATCTACACACACACAAATCTGATATAGCCATTATCGCTGAAACCTGGTTCAAAAAACAACACACAGACGCTGCGATGTGCGTATCGGGCTACGACATATTCCGTCGGGATAGAGAACATCGAAGGGGAGGAGGGGTGGCTATTTACTGCAAAAGCTACATGAATCCAAAGCCATTCCAACCATCCAGACATTATCCACCTGAAATTGAACTAACATGGATAACCATCAACTTTGACACTAGACATTACTATATAGGAGCACTATATCATCCGCCCAAACCAAAATACAAAACGGAGCAGCTCATTTCATTAATCGACGAGACACTGGACGAAATAAATTTAATACCACAAGACTCCATAATCATACTCGCAGGTGACTTCAATCAAATTTCCCCAATCGAAATACAGGCAATGGGACTGAGAGCAGAATTTGAGGGACCCTCTCATCAGGGGCACGCTCTCGATAGGATTTACACCTCATGCATACTTTATAAAACCTGTCAAGCAGTCACGTCTTTAGTCAGTACCAAACATTCAGCCATAATTGCAACACCAGAATGCATTTCAGAAAGACAACCGGTTCAGCCAGCAGTTGAAACGGATAGGACGGTTTCAAATTTTCGCCTGCGCACACCCCATCAGATCGCCCTATTTCAAAATTGCATGGCTGATCAAACATGGCGATTCATATCGGACAATGTTACGGCTGAGGAAGCTTTTGAAGAATTCTACTCTATCTTTGCGACTTTCTATAACACCTACTTCCCTTTAAAAACCATCACAAGGAAAAAGAAAGATCCTCCCTATATGACGCCGGTCGTTAAACATCTGCTGCGCAAACGGAATAAACTGTTCAAACAAAATCGAGTGGAAGCTGCTGCTGCTCTGTCCGAAAGAATAAACTCAATGATTATTCGTTTCAATTCTTCGACTTTTAATAACGCAAAACGGGGTTCTAGAGAGATGTGGGCGGAGGTCAACCGCATACGAGGTACAGATAGACAGTCGGCCACCGCACCTGAAGGAGTAACTGCGACTACTCTCAATCAACATTATGGCAATATTTCAACAGATCAGCAATACGTGCAACCCAGGCTTAAATCAACAGCAACCAATGAGACTCATAACATCTTCTATGAGTATAACATCTTCGTGATGCTGGAGGCTGTTGGACGTACAGCCACTGGCCCCGACGAGATGTCACCTTGGCTCTTGAGCAGGACAGCATCTGTATTGGCAGAACCCATCACATGCCTCTTCAACCTTTCAATAAGAAACTCATATGTTCCTCCTCAATGGAAAATGAGTATCATAACTCCAGTTCCAAAAGTACGCCGACCGGCAACAGAAGCAGACTACAGACCAATCTCGATCACACCCATCCTGTGCAGAGTGCTCGAGCGACTTGTGGTGCGCAAATTTTTCTACCCCATCTTGACACAGGCGCACAGCAATATGGGATTCTCTGACCAATATGCTTTCCGGCCCACTGGATCAACCTCAGCAGCCATCATCTCCATAACACATCACCTTGCAGAAATGCTCACCACCCACCCATATGTACATCTGGTAGCACTCGACTTTTCAAAGGCGTTTGATACGGTGCAACATTCTTACTTGGCTGAGCAGCTAGCTGAACTGCCAATTCCAGATAACATATATAACTGGATTATCGCCTTTCTCTACAAGCGACAGCACAGAACTAAATTTATGGGCGTCACCTCGAGCGCTATCGAAATCAATGCCAGTATTGTACAAGGATCTGGGCTGGGTCCTGTTGACTTTATAGTGGCAATATCCAAACTAAAAACACGACACTCTACAAACAAAATTATGAAGTACGCAGATGACAGCTACCTCCTTATTCCATCAACAAATAGTGAATTGATAATGTCCGAAATCGATCATGTCACCACATGGGCTGATTCTTGCAATTTAAAACTGAATCATTCTAAGATCCAAGAGATGATAGTTCGTCGACCAATGAGAGGGTTGGGTGTTGATCTTCCAAAAGTTACACCGGGCCTCGCCAGGGTAAAGCACATGAAGATCCTAGGTGTCACTTTGTCAGAACAATTCAACTTCGACACGCATGTTAACAACATTGTCATTAAGGCTAGACAGTCAATGTATGCCCTCCGCGTTCTAACAGCACACGGGTTAAAGGGCCAATCTCTGTGTGATGTAACAAATGCTACCACAGTGTCGCGGATGCTCTATGCGGCCCCGGCGTGGTGGGGCTTTGTGGGGGCAGAGGGACGCTCTCGTCTTCAGGCAACTATACGGCGACTGGTCCGGTCTCGTTATCTACCGGAATTCTACCAAAGTTTCGAGCAACTTTGCAGAAAAGCAGACTCTAACCTCTTTTCTACCATCATCAGCAACCCTGCACATGTATTACATCAACTACTGCCTCCCGTGAAAACTGTTTCATACTCGCTACGCCCCAGAACCCACAATAGAATAATACCTAAGGCAAACTCTCTATCTCGTAAAACATTTGTCACACGGATGCTTTATACTTAATTTTTTTTTTATATTTGATGATCTTTGTACACCAAAATGCGGTTAGCAGTTGGTTTTTCAATAAAGGATATACTTACTTACTTACTTATTTCAGTATGGGCCGTTGACGTCCATTGAAAAACATCGTGTTCCGCTAAGAATGCGGTAGTTCTACGATATGCTTTTTGACAGTTAGTCTAGATCAGACTTCAAATTTCTTAAGTCTGTAACTTATAAGTTGAAATTAAAACGAAAAGAGGTGTCTAAGATCTTATGTGATATATCCGGGCTTCTGTGATCTTTCGTATCCGCCCGTCTTACTGCCACAAGGTATGAGCAGAAAAGGAGGAGATTTTTCCCCGGGAATGGTTTGTTCGTTTTTCAATTGGAAGATCGCAGTCTCCACGAACCAATGAAATTGTCTTCAAACGCTAGAGGTCGTTTCACATCCAAGCAGAAATAATACCATACAGAATAGCAGATTAAACACCATTGAAACGTTTGCACAATATTCTATAAATAAAGGAACATCTGCTTGATGTGGGATGTTTGCAGAGTGCAGTATATAATCTTGTTATAATCATTAATAAATGCAGAGTGCAGTATATAATCTTGTTAAAATCATTAATAAAGGAAAAATACTATAATTATTGTCATAAATATTAGTATCAGATCAAATCTATTACAAACATATAGTTGAACACATTCCTTATGATTAAAATACCAATAAACACAAAATATGTGTGATTAATGGTCATTTCATTATTTCATTGCATTTTCTAATGATATTACATTGTTTCATAGGAAAATGTTTAATGAAATGTTTAATTAAGTATTCTGTCATGTAAATAATTGTTAACATGCATTCTTGTAAATAGATGTATGTTAAAATAAAATGTGTATATAATACATGTATATATATTACACATCTGTGCTGAATTTCTGTTTGCAAATAGCATTACATGTTATTTTAGAAAACTTAAAGAAGTACTGTTAATAACTTTGTAAACATATTTGAAAAGAGCTAATATAGCCAAAAAAAAAGAGCTGATATAGCCAAAAAAAGAGCTGATATAGCCAAAAAAGAGCTGAAATAGCCACCAAAAAAAGAAACAAAAGGAGAAAAAAGGAAAAAAAGAAAAAAAAGATGTTAAAAAAGAATTACAATAAAAAGAGCCAATGGGCCAAACATAACGGAGATACAATACTTTAATATGTATCAAATCAAATAATATGTATCTATCAAATATTGTTAATATTGTTAATAAGATTGAGGAGAAAACAGTTATTAACATTATACGGAAATGATCTTAATCCGTCAGAAACTTTAAATACGTCTACATCTTATCAGAAACGGAATCAAAGCCAAGAAAAGAAAAAGAAAACTGTTGATAGAAATTATATGAAAATGAACTTAAATCGTCAGAAACTTTAAATACGTCAGCATCTTATCAAAAACGGAATCAAAGACGAGAAAGGAGAAAGAACATTTGTGAGAACATTACAAGAAAATGAACGGAAATACATCAACAACTTTAAAGACGTCAACAGCCTTTGTAGCTATAGGATGTCGTTAAATATTGGATTATATATGTGGGTCATAATTGTGTTTCTAAACTCCCTTACTACTCGTACTGTGGCAGTGCCAGTTCCAAGCCTGGAGGAAAGAGGAGGGCGACGCTAATCATCTTTGTTATGGCACAGTGTCCTTAAACAGCAGCTAATCGAACCATCATAACGTCGACAACATAACTCCGTCACTACCTTACCTGTGGGAGTGCCAGTCCGAAGCCTTGAGAATGGAAGTGGGGGACGCTAATCATCTTTGTTATGACACAGTGTCGTTAAACAGCAACTAATCAAGCCAACATAGCGTCAGCAACGGTCTCTGTTGCCGAAACATGTAATTAAACTGTAGGAATCCTTTGTTACACGGACAAAAATATGAGGTGACATCAACAGCTGTGAGATGTTGTTACACAGTGGAAATAAAATGATGTCCCTATGCATGGTCCTACCGCTGAGAAAGCTTGGAATTGACGATAGAAATTCATCATGAACTAAATGAAGACTCACCTCGTGAATTATTAACGCTAACGCTAAATAATTATGTCTATAATTGCTAAGCTTTGCTTAGACAAACAATCATTTTCTTTAGCAATAGGTCTCAGTCACTAATACATTCCTAACCCTCTTATCTATTTGACTATTATTTGTTTGTCTAATCGATATCTAAACTGTTGATTTTGTAATCTTGTTGCGTTTGTGTCAACGAGTTTTTGAAATAAAGGAATAGTAGTAGTAGTAACACCTTAATATCGGGTCTTTCGGACTCTATAAATATCCATATCGTTCAAAAGTTACTGCTTTCTACCACATCTAACCTCATCGTTCCATCCAAATGGATCTAATTTCACCATTCCCGGTATAGTCTGGTTGTACCAATCTCAAGCCTAGATTAAGTAGGGCGATGTTGAATCATCTTTAGAATTGAATTTCCGTTAAATAGCAGCTAAAAATGAAGGTTAGGTATGGAAACGTATGGAACGAGTGAGAAAGAGAAAGTCATATGGCCTGAGGGACAGAATAAGAGAGTGAAGCAGAAGTGACACAGATCACAGATAATAATAATAATAATATATTTTCTTTAAAAGCGCATGACAAACGCACTGCATGAGCATGCATACAGACGACAATATCGTTTAACAGACGATATTTCTCGCTTGTGCGAAAACCCGCTGGGGCTCAGGCCTTCCCGTTAGCACATACCCAAATCCCAACCGGTATAGCAGATTATGAATACAATGTTGTTATAAAACTAGAAGATGGGTGACCGATGAAGGCATGGAATTTATGCTGAATTATTGCAGTAGCATTAGAAGTTGGCTGAGCATATTTATAGCAGAAATAGGAGCTGGATGAGGGAGTAAAAAATGTTTTGGAGGTTAAATTATTTCGGTAAAACTTGAAGTTGGATGAGCGATTAAAATTTTTTAGTAGATGTAGAAGTTGGATGAGAAATGGAAATATGTCATAGTAGAAGTAGAAGTTGGATGAGCGATGAAAACATGCCTAAAATATGTTTTAACATTTTTAGAACTGCTATACCGGTTGGGATTTGGGTAAATGGTTCCCGTTACCCCTTAATCGACACAATATTCAACTGAAACATTAGTTCATAGACTGCTGAAAAATGGAAGCCGATTAGCTAAGGCGCTCGGTTTGTACGAATCAACCGATTTTATTGGCACTTGACATTTATAGCTTGGCGCAGCACGTTCATTCTAACGAGGTAATATATTATTTGCCTCAGCCTATGATAGACTAAGATTCAAGTACGTCCAAAATCCAAATGAATTGGCGAAATATAGCGCATTTAAAAGCAAAATTAGAATTAGTTACATTAAAAAGTCTATAATAAAAACTTCGATCACAAATAAACAGGCGAAAAATGTAAACTAAAGTGACACCAACTAGTGGGGACATGTTCGGTGCCTTGCAACCGGAGGGTTGCGGGTTCGAATCCACCTCAAACCGCCGCGTAGGGACCCAAACCCACCCACCCACACGTACACACTTACGCCTTCACATACACACGCACATACACACATCTACATACATATGATGCATACACTTGCCTAATCTAATGCACTGAAGCTAAACATTTCTTTAGCGCCGTGTACGTAACATACCTCTTCCTTCTGCTCCTCCGTCTTTTCCCTTTCCCCAAAGACTTTGAATAGTAAGGGCACTATTCCTTAACGGTCAGTTAATATTTGGCGACGCTTCGTCATGACAAAGACGATTAACTGTCCTCCCTTCTCCAGGCTTTGCGACTGGCACTACTAGAGTACGGCCAGTGGCGAAGTGATTTTTTCTTTGACTTTTAGTTTAGTTTATTTTAACGATATCTTATGGCTGAGAGACCCGTTAACGTCGACCATGACCCTAAGTTGCAATATGGCCAAGATCAGCGCCGTGTGTTTGTCCACAGTTTAACGGCAGCTTATGACAACATAGGCCGTTTCCGCCGACAAAGATTAGTTTTGGCATATTACAGCACTTCTTATCAGCGCCGTTTTGTTTAATCATCAGTTTAATGACATCTCATGACAACATCGGCCGCTGACGTCATATCAAACATTGTACATTGGCAATATTACAAACAGCATGCACATTTAACATTTATACTATCCAATGTATGCATGTAGCTTTCGTGATTTTTCTATATATTGTTCAAGTAGCTTGCATATTTGAGTCTCAGTTTTATTTAGTATCAATGTATGGTGAAACAGCAATCATCTATGCTAACAAATTAAAACATTTCTATCAGATATTCAGGCTAAGTGTCAGAGTGTTTTTCAGTTGGTTTAGATACACACCATTTATTAACAAGAAGTGTAGTTTGGCATACTACATGCATAAAAGTTTATGTATATACACACACATATAATATAGGCGAATGTATCTAAAGACATAGTATTATATACATAGATCGATTGCGAAACATGAACAGCACGTAGCATATTTATGGCTGTGTGGTGTATATATAGTGCATTTTATTTACACCAATTTACACCAGACGGTGTCACGCCCCCTAGTTGTTCCCACCCCTCTAGTCAAATTTGTTTCCCACTTCCCCAAACACGCGCGTGACTCCGCCTATATGTAGCCTACATCTTAAACATAATATTCATTTGTATTTACACAAGCCAGTACACAGATATTTAAGACAAAAATAACCTAAATGTAGTGTCTCAAAGGTAACTGGCCCTGTGGGACTTAAGTCGGTGTTTCTTTTTTTATATTTTTTTTATACCGTCTTGTTACATTTTAATTTACACAGTAACGTAAAGATCTACCAGTTGACAATTTATTGAGTGTCGTATCGTTATTTTGAATATGCATAGTAGCCTGTTCTAATGCAGTGGCTTAGTGGGAATCTCAATACTGGGTCCCGACTCCCGAGTATTGCTTTACGCGGGACATCCTAATCAGTCGACAGATTATCTGCCTCGTATACCTCTGGCCGAGTTCGTCTACCGTCGAGGGCATGACCCCGCCGGGCGGTCTGCATAGCGTGGTATAGCTGATGCCTGGGCTGGTCCTGCAGTGCGTCTGTGGGCTAGTATATGGTATTGGGTGCACACAGGGGTGTGTAACTGTGTATACGATCTTTCGTTTACAGTGATGCTCCTTTGTCTTGAGTCTGGTGAGCTTGGGTGCCCTGCAGGCTGCAGTGCATATAATTATGATATTGCAGCCTCCAGCCGCTTGGAATGTGTGCTGCTATTGAAATAGGGCCCTATAGGCTATAGGATGCGACCTTCAAATATGCATTCTATCACGGAGCACAACACAGTTTGCAAATCAGCATTACATAAAATATTCCTCAAGGTTACATCTAACTGTTTAGAGATACAATTTTCACGAAGTGTCTGTGCGATGTGTCCTTTCTTACAATGTAGTAGGAGATGTGATATTGTTTCCCTCACATTGCACATGTCACAAAGGCCGGTGGGATGTAATTTAAGATTGTTCAGTCTGTCGTTTAAATTTACATGGCCCAATCTTAATCTCGTTAACTGAACTTCTTTTTTCCGATTGTGATCTAGGTGCTTAATTTCCGTGTTAACAGTGGGGTATAATGCTTTATAAAATCGCCCCCTCTGGTCATTTGTGTATTCCATTTGCCATTTGTTGATTATGTAGGAGTTTATCATTGGATAAATTTCGGGTATTTCTATGTATTTTGTGGAGTTTATGTGGCTAATGCTGAGTGCTTCCTTAGCTAGTTTGTCAGCTAATTCATTTCCGTGTATATCCACATGACTAGGTATCCAGACTAATTCCACCGTACTTAGTGCAATGCTGTTGTGTATTTCAATGGCTTCACCAAGCAATGTGGGTCTGGATTTTGATGTATGTCGTTTGAGCGATGTTAATACACTTAATGAATCGGAGAATATGACAAAATGTTGGTTTTCACTTTCATTTTGGACGATCCACTGCATAGCTTCCTTAATCGCCGTCAGTTCTGCAGCGTAGACACTCGAGTAATCGCACAGTCGCAATTGTTGATATACATGTTCGCTTGGTATGGCAAACGCTGCAGCGGCTACATTGCCCGCTTTTGAGCCGTCTGTGTATATACAAGTGTGATGTTGGTATTTTTGTATTGTCTCTAGCACAATTTGTTTCGTGCAGTCTGGCTGATCTGTCTTTTTGTTTTGTGATTTTCGGATGCTGGTGTTAACCTTAATGGGTTTGTTTACCCAGGGTGGATTTAGGGAGAAAGATGGGCCTTTAAAAGATGTGTTTAAGGATGATAGGAATTCAAAGGTTCGTGTATAGATGGATTTGATCTTGCTATGTCTGGTCCTGTATTCATTGGTCCAGTGTTGCTGTAGTGTGTCACTAACTGGGCTTAGGGCACTGCCTTTAATTTTTGTCATGAATTTCAATGCGTTCTGCAGGTATCTTAAATGCAACGGTATTTCCCCGCACTCATTTTGTAACGCAGGTGCTGGGGTTCCTTTGGCAGCTCCGCAGCATAGCCTCAGTGCTTCAGTTTGAATAGATGTAAGCTTTGCCAGCGAGGTCTTGCTTGCTGTTGCAAAAGCTATATCGCCATACTCCAACACTGGTCGAATTAATGTCCTATATATAGTTATTAAAGACTTTTTGGACGCTCCCCACGTGTAGCCTGACACGGCTCTCATTAGATTGAGTCGTCGTTTGCACTTTTGGACTACATATTTTATATGCGCATTCCATGTTAGCTTGTTGTCGAACACGACTCCCAGGAATTTAGCCGTTTTCTCAAGTTGTATGGACTTTTTACCAACCTTGAGGTTAATAGTTGGCTTGGAGCGAGCATATGAGAAAAGGACTGCCGTGGTCTTATTTATTGAGATCTTAAAGCCGTTTTTGTCACACCACTCATGGATTGCGTTTAGTGACGATTGTATCTTCGCTTCTACGGTTTTGATATTTCGGTGGCCGATATATATGGCGCTATCATCAGCAAATAATCAGCGCCGTTAACTCCTATGTGTTATTTATAACATTATTTGCAATCGTTTTTGAGGTGTGTAAGGAGATCACTTTGCTTCCAGTGTTTTTCAACTCTTAGAGCCATTGACGTCAACCTCACTACGTCCACGAGGCTTTATGATTCCACCAGTTTAAATACGTTTTATGGCCGTAAAGTACGACATTACATGTAAAATGCCTTGCATAATCCTCGTTGCTAGTTCTGGTTTTTATTGTTTAGCGCCATCTGTCTAGACGCCATTTTAAATAGAAACTGAAACTAAAATAATAATAACCTGACAGTTTATTTACACTGCACTCACAAGCCTGGGTAAAGGAAAACGACGTTAAACAACAACTAACACCGACCAAAAACAATTCACACGCAGTCACGCACACACACACACACACACACACACACACACACACACACACACACACACACACACACATAATTCCACTCTGGTAGTGCCAGTCCGTAGCCTAAAAAACAGTAGGGTTACGCCAGTAATCTTTGTAGTGACACAGCGTCGTTAAACAGCAACTAACCAAAGCATCTTTGGGTCGACTCATCTTTGTTATGATAAACCGTCGTCAAACAAACTATCTACATGAAGCAATGACTCAGCCATGGACTTATACTCTGGTGAAGACTTGATCATTATACAGTGGCGCTTTAGAAGTCCTTAGAGTAGATTATACTAGATTAGGAAAGGCCAAGTGTATTGGCCCTCATGCAACGTGAAACAAACTCAACGCTAACGTTTTTACAGTTAAACTCTACCAAATGACGGATGGCATTAGACACCTTTAAAACACGTACCGATGGCGCAATAAATAAAGAAATTTGCGCTTCAATTTATTCTCTTCCGTTTTTGGTAAATGTTGTGCCCGTCTTAGGAGGTGAAATTTTTAGCCCTCCCTTGCCCCTGACTTCCCTCCCCTCCCCTTTCCCATCCGCACTTCCTTTCCTTCCTCTTCTCCTCGCCCTCACAGTCCCCCTTCCACTTCCCCTCACCCTGCCTTTCTCTTCCCTCTCCATCCCTTCCCCTACATCCCATACCCCTCTATCTGCACTCTGCACTCGCCTTAACCTCCCCCTTCCACTTCCATTCCCATTTCCTCTCCGTCTCCCAACCGCTCCCTTCCAACCCACTCCACTCCCTGCCATCTATCGAATCCATGAGTTAACCACGCAGAGCCCAGCAAAGCGAAACAGAAATGCGTCCAGCGAGTTGCCATCTGGCGAATCACGCATTGAGAAAAAACGTTACGCAACAGACACAGGGACACAAGGTACGGACATATTTCTGTTCAATTTTAGTATTGAAAATAAATAGGTAGCAGTCGAAATTCAGTAGACACCTTTAAAACACATTCAGCTGTTGCTATAAATAAACAAATTATTTCGCATTGCTGTTTTAGTTGTTGTGAATCCGATACAATGTCGTTATTCTACATGGAAAAATTACGTAACGTTTACAAGAGTCTAAAAGAAACAGAAATGCGTCCAGCGAGCTGCCATCTGGCGAATCACGCAGTCAGGAAAAACGTTACGCAACAGACACAGGGACACACGGTACGGACATTGTGTTCTATTATATTATTGACTAGATGTTTGCCCGTCCTAGAACGGCTAAAGAAACAATTGTCAATTATGTTTTTCACACCCTCGCACTCCCATCTCCCTCCCCTACAATCCCTCCCACACCTACCTTACCATCCCATCCTCTCCCTCCATGTCCATCCAACAACCGTTTCTCTCCCAACCTCTCCCCTCCCAACCCCTGTCTCCCCTTCCCTAACACTCCCATCCTTCATACTCTTCCCTTTTCCCTGCCCTCTCCTACCCTGCGCGTGTCTGTGGGTCGCTGGGTGGGTAGCTGGTCGCTGCCTGAGTGGCTGGCCACTACGAGGCCGCTTCGCGTTACACGTTTATATTATTAATTATCACTGTGCTATGACAACGTTTTGTTGTTGTTATTGCTAAGACGTAGAATGACGTAGGCCTAAACCAGGTGCAATGAGAAGTGACGCTTGAGGACAGAATTATAAGCGTTCATTTCTGTTTCATTATATTATTAATCTATATTATAAGTTGAAGTCTGTTTACGTTTTCCTTCCGTTTGTTTGTTTGTTTGTATGTTTATTTGTCCGTTATCTAAAGGCTCCGAAAAGGAACGCTTTAGCAATTTACAAAATTTTACAAAACATTATTACGCCACGTCATGGTCAACGCGACTATTTTCAGCTCGCAATTTCATTTAATACGCCGATATGGACATTTTACATTTACAACTTTTTAAACGAGGCTATCTTAATACCGCCCATAGTATGGCCATTTGTCCACGTCACGCTGGCTAAAATTAATATGCAATCTTACGTCACGCGGAGCATTTAGGTCAACGCTCTGATTCGCAACCAATCACGATGACCGTTGATTTCAAATCAGAAGTGGTAACGCCCACGGCAGAATTTCAATGCAACACTTTAGGGATACGAAATTTTTAACGAACGTTTTCATTTGAATTTCTATAGATCTCAACCCAACTTTATATCAACTCAAAATTTACTTTAAATTCCGATATTTGGACAGTTTAAGTTTCGATGTGATCATAGTTTCAATGCCACTGAATTCTAGCTATACAGGAGTATATTTGTATAGAGTTGCTATTAAACAATTTCCTAGGAGAGGACCAATACGGCTTCAGAAAGGGAAGGGGCACAAGAGATGCAATTGGAGCGCTGAGGGTGCTGACAGAAAGAAGCATACAGCATGGACAGGACATCTACATTTGCTTTGTGGATTATGAAAAGGCTTTCGATAGAGTAGATTGGAAGAAATTAATGCATGCACTGAGAAGAATAGGAGTGGACTGGAAAGACAGAAGACTCATAGGAAACCTATACATGGGACAGAAAGTAAGAATACAAATAGAAGGAGAATTCTCAGAACCAGGAGTGATAGGTACAGGAGTACGACAAGGGTGCCCACTATCACCAATTCTCTTTAACATCTACATTGAGGAATTAGTACGAGAGGCGATGGAGGAGGTGAAGGAGGGCATAAAGGTTGGAGGAAGATTGACGAAAGCACTAAGATTTGCAGATGACCAGGCGATGTTGGCAGGTAGCCAGAATGGGTTACAAAAAATGATGGATCAGCTGAATAAGATCTCAAAGGAGTATGATATGAAAATAAATATTAAAAAGACGAAGATCATGAGGATAAGCAAAGGAAAGGAAAGAACAGTAAAGATCACTATAGATGGTAAGGAACTGGAACAAGTCGGAAAATTCTGTTACCTAGGAAGTATGATCACAACTGATGCAAAGTGTCATGTAGAAATAAAAAGAAGAATAGCCATGGGAAAAGATGCCTTCTATAAAAGAAAGGAATTAATGAGAGGAAAGCTAAATAAGAATCTGAAGAAAAGAATTATCAAGTCTATGATATGGAGTGTGGTGTTATACGGATCAGAGACATGGACTCTAATGAAGGAAGACATCAGAAGATTGGAGGCCTTCGAGATGTGGATATGGCGAACAATGGAGAGAGTCAGCTGGATGGATCGGAGGACAAATGAAGACATACTACAAATGGTGGACGAAAAAGATCCATGATAGGGATAATAAGAAGCCGACAAAGAAAATGGATGGGCCACATCATGAGGGGAGACTCCCTTCTAAGAATTATAATTGAGGGAAGAATGGAGGGGAAGAAGACACGAGGAAGACCGAGAATGATGTTGTTGGACTGGATGATGGAGGAAGATTACGGCAAACTGAAGGAAAGAGCCAGAAAACGTGATGAATGGCGAAATTGGACGTACGAACCTGCCTAGGAAGGCAGAGAACCAAAAGAAGAAAGAAGATATGTGACTCAAGTAGGCTATGTAGCAAGGGGCAACGTATTCAATTTATTATTAGCGATTTAACGTAGCTGATAAATATATGGCGTTGGAAACCATTTTTGAAGGTGTCTAAGTAATCGATTTTTTAAAGACCCGTATAAGTAAAAGGGCCGTTGACACAAAATATATTCCGTCAGAAAAATGTTGTGCATAAAATGAAAATTCTGCCAGTGTCCCAACTGTGGAAGTGCCAGTCGCAAGCCTGGCCAAAGGAGGAGGGCAACGCTAATCATCTTATCTTTAAACAATCACTCAAGTGGACTCGAATGTCCACTGGACATCGCTGTGTATACTAATAACTTCAGCCAATAATTATTAGGTTGAATGTGTATTTAAGGTTAATGTCTTAAGGTAATTACTTTGGACTTTAAGTTTGGGAGAGCGCCGAGTATCAATAGACCTATAAAAGATCCATTGTGTTTGTAAACATTTTCTCAAAATATACTGAAAATACTAACTGAAATAGCATTTTCTATTTTGCAAATAGAAGTCTATTTTCAAATACTATTGTTCCCATCACTGTATGCTCAGCCATCTTCGATTTTCATAAGTCGATAATGAACTGTCCGTAAAGTCATTTCTGGGAATAAAACTCTAACGTATTTATTAGACACCTTTACATCGCATGATTCCGAAGCAATAAATACCTTTTATTTTTAAATTTTATTGTTCGGATTATTACGAAGCGGAAGATGGGACTCGCCCTCGTATTCCTAATTCCACCATAATGCCCGTACTCTGGTAGTGCCCGGTGGCGTAACCAGGACTTTTCTATCGCTTTAACCCTTGAACGGTAACCTTTTTTTACACCGGTCCTCGGTAACCTGGGGGTGTTTTCTACCCCCGGGGGTAACTACTGTTGTTTGTGAAGTAGGAACGAATTTTTCTAATTACAACGATACAGTACATCATAGTTTGATAATATTCTTTGTATTTAACACGGATATTCTATGCAGATGACTGACGTCATTACTATAATGACGTCATTGCGTCGTTATAATAAAACCAACACTCAAACCGGAGTCGCAGAAGTCGAGAAAGCGTGGTCGATGTCATGCGTGCCCCAGAAAAAAAGATATAAAAGTTGAAAACCAATGCACTGAATGTGAACAATTTGTTTGTCAGCAGCATGCTGAAAAGAAGCTAATATGTATTGTATTGTATTTGAACACTTGTTATAGCGCCCCTACCAGATTTTCCATTCAGAGGCGCTCCCGACTACTGCTGTAGTCGGAGTTTCACGCCGAAGCGCATGAGCAATTGCGAGTGAAGAACTTGCCCAGGGTCCCTACGTGGCGACTTTTGAGGTGGATTCGAACCCGCAACCCTCCAGCTGCAAGGCACCGAACATACCCCAAACCACCGCGCCCCAGTTGTATTGTGATGTGTTGTGTGTTGTATTGTACTCCACGTTTATAATGCGACCGAGCCACCCGCAGTAAAGATCCGAGAAATTAATCTCTGATAAACCGACCCGACCGGGAAGCGAACCCGGGGCGCCGGCGTGACGAGCGGGCACCAACCCACTCGGCCACTCAGGATCCTAATATGTAAGAGATGTAGGCCTACAATTGAAGACGTCTTAGAAGACAGTCAGTAGAAGATGACAGGCATGCTGTTACATTTATGGTTGCTGACATGTAATGTACATAAAAGATAACATTACCTGAGCTTTTATTTCGTATGTTATAGGTTTATAGATAGCATTATGTTATTTGTTTGGATGTGGACTAACGAATTTCAGATTCTCCTTTGCTTGAAATAGTATTACGCAATTATTTCTTCTTCATAACATCTCGTTTTTCGCCGCCATATTGAAAATATGTTAAATATGGTGAGAGTATGCACAATGTTTTTTACATAATTTGAAGCATGGTCAATGTCAGGAAAAGTCACCAAAGCGATTGTAAAAATTTCTAGTACTTCCTTTAATAGCAGCAGTTATAACAGTCTGGGGGTAGAAATTACCCCCAGGTTACCGTTCAAGGGTTAAGCCCTGAACATGGCGAGTACGGTAGCCGGCATATTGAAGCCGGGGGCTTGATTCATTTTTAGGGGGGCTTCAGCTTCGTTTGGGGGGCTTAAGCCGCCCCAAGCCCAACGCTATAGTTACGTCCCTGGTAGTGCCAGACCCAGGCCTAAGAAAGGAGGAGGGCTATGATAATCATATTCGTCATGACACTGCAGCATCTTTAACCCTAGGGCTACCAAGCTTTTTTGTAACACTGACAACCAGGGGGGTGGTTACCACCCCCCCTGGATTTCGTGTTTGGTTTCACATATCATAACTTGTAATATAGCAATGGATTCAGCATTCATTTCTGCACAGAATGGTATATTTAGTTGTACATTATGTGAATGCACCTCGAAATTACATCACTTTTAACAACGGAACCCATTAATTAGCAATATTTTATATTATTGCGTACATTTTGTACTTTTTGGATAAACAAATATAAGAGTATTTGTGTTTTGAAACTAATCTATGTATAAAAGATACACAAAATCATCCCTACACATGTTTATATAGCATAAATGTACATCCATAGGCTACATATATATCCATACATATATATCGGTTTACGTTGTAAATTGTAATGCTGTATTCAGCCATTTTCACACAGATTACGCGTATTATTATTTATTTTGATAACTTCCGGTATTCAAAGACAAAGATGTAGGTAGGCGAATGAAGCCCTACATTCCCTCTAAGGAATGGTATCTTTGTTTCTCTTCCAGGAAGACAAATGAATACGCTACAGACAAAAAACTAAGGGGGAGTGCTTCCATTCAGCCATTTTTCACGCATATTACGCGTATTATTATTTATTTTGAGCACTTCACTAAATATACCATTCTGTGCAGAAATGAATCGTAATCGTAATCGTAATCGTAATCGTAATCAAGCATTTATATAGCGCCACTCAAAACAGAGGCGCTTCCGACCCGAGCCAGTCTCTTCACTGGTAAAGGGAGGTTTTCAGGCGCTTGCGGAACTGGTCAAAAGAAATAGAAAAAAGGTCAGTCTTGAGGGACTGAGGTAACTGGTTCCAGCTTTTGGGACCAACAATAGCGAAACTCCTAGACTGGGCCGTAGAAGTACGCACCCGCGGGACAACCAAGTAACCACGGGCCGAGGACCGAAGGGAGGAACGACTGTGCAGAGAAGATACTGGGGTACAAAAGGCCCTAAGATAGTGAGGTGCAGACCCAGCAAGACAGCTACGCATGAGGGAACAGACCTTGAATTGGATGCGCTGGCGGATGGGGAGCCAGTGAAGGGAGTCACGGATAAAATAGGAGATATGGTCAAACTTTGCAATGCCCCATATGAGGCGGGCGGCAGCGTTCAGAATGGACTGAAGTTTAGATGTATTTGTAGAGGAGAGACCAATGTACACCGCATTCCCATAATCAATCCTTGAACATATCAACGCATGGACCAAAGTCGTGATGGCGTGCAGTGGTAGTGATTGGCGGATGGCACGGAGTTGGCGTAGGTAGTAGAAACAGGAACGAGAGACACTATTTACGTGATCAGATAGAGAAAGGACAGGATCAAGAATGAATCCAAGATCACGGACAGAGGAAGAGAAGTGCATATTTGGAAACCGAAGACGAAGGGAGATAGCATCAACCTTGGCAAGCTGGGCACGACCACCGAGCCATATGTACTGAGTCTTGTCTTGGTTAAGACGAAGGCGATTTGAGGATAACCATCGGTCAAGAGCAGCTGAAGCCTCTAGAATACGCTCGACCATAACAGCAGCTGTGTCTGCAGGTCCATGAAGGTAAGCTTGCGTGTCATCAGCATATTGGTGGGATAGGACACCCAGTGGACCAAGGACCCCAGCCAGATCCGAAGTATATAGGACAAACAGAATGCTGAATCCATTGCTATATTACAAGTTATGATATGTAAAACCAAACACGAAATCCAGGGGGGTGGTAACTACCCCCCCTTGGTAGCCAGTGTTACAAAAAGCTTGGTAGCCCTAGGGTTAAGGACATCGGTTCATGTGACTCAATTGCGTAACACTTAAGTGAAGATAGAATTAATAGCGATTGAGCGAAGCTGATTAATATAATAGCGTTGTATATCTATTTAAAGGTGTCTAAGTAATCCATTGTTTTATATAATAATATAATATTATCTATACTTTAACCCTTTGGAGGTGAGGTGGGGTATGACACACCCCAGAGCTATTCTACGCTGTGTTTTCTACGGAAAAAGTGGAACCAGCTTGGATTATTTTTGTCTACCTTAGTGAATGTGAAATACGGACACTTTCTGATAATTTAAGATACTTTTGAACGCACATTATTTTTTATTTTTTTGCACTTTCAAGTGAAAATTTAATTTTTCGTATACATGTTGATTTTAATTAATTAAAAAAAAGTAACGGCTCAGTGCAGAAAACAATTGACGATAATAGAAGATTATTGCAGATATAAGACATAAGATTATAGTTTTGCATAGATGCAAAGTTGGTCCATTATTACGGGTATTATGTCACGTGTTCCCAAATGTTACATGTTTCGAGGGCCACGAAGATGCCATTGCAAAGGGCCGCTTTGATTTTGAGCGCCACTACGCTGGCCATATCAATTATGATTGAAAACTGTTATTTGTTCCTGAAAATCACCAGTGTAGCCGATAATTGGTTACATAACTATAGTTTGGCTCACAATTTATGTTATGTAGTTGATATTGCGACTTGCAAGTAATTAGATGTATTGGGGTATGTCAGACCCCACCTCACCTCAAAAGTTACAATGCTTCACCTCACCTCCAAAGGGT
Organism: Aporrectodea caliginosa; assembly: GCA_020284085.1. Taxonomy (NCBI): domain Eukaryota; kingdom Metazoa; phylum Annelida; class Clitellata; order Crassiclitellata; family Lumbricidae; genus Aporrectodea; species Aporrectodea caliginosa. Next base: position 357,899 of record JACEVL010000184.1, read on the forward strand.
TAATTAAGCGCCTGACAAACGCATTGCGCTGTACATTAACATGTTGTGCAATTGAAACAATCTTAACAACTAACAGAACAGATAGCCTGCAATACACGGCGCTAATAGCAGCCTACAAAGCATGTCCGCCCTACCGGACTCGAACTCGGTACCTCTCGCTCTCTACGCCAGTGTGTTATCCAATGCGCTATCGGCCCCCCCGACTCCTAGGACTCCTATTATTACCTATAATAGGTACAAAGACTTTGACAGAAAAACATTCCGTCTGAAAGACGTTGTGTATAAAATGAACGTTCCACCAGTGTCCTAACTGTGGTAGTGCCAGTCGCAAGCCTGGTCAAAGCAGGAGGGTAACGCCAATCATCTAATCATCCATCCTCAAACAATCACCCACCAACTGAACTCGAATTTCCACTGGATTTTGCTGCACACCACTGACTTTAGTCAATATTAGGTTGAATGTTTATTTAAGGTTACTGTCATAATAGATTTATTATTCTGGACTTAAGTGTGGGGAGAGCACGGAGTATCAATGGACCTATAAAGGACTCATTCTGTTTGAAAAATACTTTTCAAAAGTATTTTTAAAATATAAAATAAAATAGCATTCTCCATGTTGCAAATAAAAATCTGGTTTAAAATACCATTAATTGTTCCCATCACACGGATTCGATTTTAATAAGTCGATAACGTGAAGTCATTTCTGGCAATTGAACTCTTAGGTATTTATTAGACACCTTTAAATCATATCATTTGTGGCTATAAATTTTTTTTAAAGCCTACTTTTCCAGTTTTGTTGTTGCTGCTCATTTAGTAAAATCGTTTCTGTGCAACTTCACCACTACGCTACCTGTGGTAGTGCCAGTCCTAAGCCTAAGTAAAGGAGGAGGATGACGACGATGATCATCTTCGTTATGATACAGTGTTATTAAACACCAACTAAGCAACCAACCAATAACACACAAAGGCACACAAATTGATCTGATAACTTCTTGGTCTTAGTGCTCCATCGGTTGATGCCTTGTGCATTAGACACACGCGCTAAGAAATTACCAGTTAGAATTACATGCCCATGTATGAGGGTCGTCCATTAATTATGTCAACAAAATAGGGGGTCGGAAGGGGTTTAGAAAAGTTTGACTCATGTTGACAAGAGGGGAGGGAGGGTTCGGTACAATTTGACGTCAACAATTTTTTCCCAATAAATCAACACAGACCCTTCAAAATGGTAGCTTAAACATTAAGTAATGCTAAAAATGTATAAAGTGCTTAATGTTTAATACTACTAAAAAGCTGGTAATAAACTAAACTAATATACTTTGAAATTCGAGATTGCATTTTATTAGTGTAAAAAATATAAAAGAATGATTCTACATGTATTGAGCCATTGTGTTTCTTTTTGTAGGGGGTTTCTGTGATTGTTGACATACTTTTTTGGGAGGTCTTTCAATGATTGACAGTTGTTGACAAGGGGGAGAGGGTTAAAAACTGCCTAAATTTTGTTCACATAATTAATGGACGACCCTATTCTATAATGTATAACACATTCTGGTATTAAAACCTTATAATATTATGTCAACACATTAATAATTTATATGTTAATAGATTAACACAATTATGTTAATACATTAACATTATTCATGAATATATTGATATATAAATATTATTATGTTTACTGGTTGTCTACTCATCAAGATTTTAATTCCTCAAATGACATTTGAACTTATGAACCCTGGCTTCGAAGAGAAATGATCTTGGTGGTATTATGAAGTCTTCAAAACGTTGGTTGCCCGAATTTGTGAGGTTTGAACTAACGACCTCTGTTTACAAGACCAGTGATCTGCCAATGAGCTATAGAGGTTCACGGCGTAATAGCGATAGCCTGGAGCACTCTTTGAAATATACATCTTTGCAGAAATAGCCAAACAGTCACTGCAAAGTCGTTTCTTTAAGACATTGTATGCCCCCAATAAGATGTTAACCCTGGTTTGAAAACCATTGCTCTGCCACTGAGCCATAAAGGCTCACGAATACCGTGATGTTTGATTGTCCTTTAAATTCGATCTTGCAATGACACTTGTCGATATTGTGCACAACAATATTTGATTCATTGCAACACAATGAACACTAAGCGACATTAGAAATACTCGTATAAGCGAAAACAGATCAGTCTATCGTTTGGTCTAGACTAGTCTGTATACTCGACAGCGTATAGTGGTTAGCCTGCTTGACTGTCAACCAAGAGGTCGCGGGTTCAAATCCCGTCAAGACAGAAGTATATTCACAGATTTCTCTTTGCAAACTCCGCTGTAATGAGTACACTCACCGCACACTGAGAGGAAGATGGGACGCACCCTCATACGCCGATGATGAGAAACTAAATTCGCTAGCCCTTCATACCCATGGCTACCCAATAGGCTAGCGCAAGGGACTGATGTTTTTCAAGAATGGCCCGTAGCGCCTCCGATAATAATCTATAATTAGTGTTACCCTCCTCCATTGGCCAGGCTTGCGACTGGCACTACCACAGTTAATACAATTTTTACACGCAAAGTTTCTCATACGGAATATTTTTATGTAGACGGCCTTTGTAGTAGAGCGGCATAGCAAAACAATTGTGCATTTTGTGATACAAGGTGTCTAAGTGATCCAGTGTTTAAGATCCCTATAGGTACAATAGCGCAGCGGCATAGCTCCGAAATATGAAGTGATTGTGCACTTTGTGATACAAGCATGAAATTTGGTACACACATTATACACATGGTATTAGGACGAGACATGGATATTGGGCCACGCAGAATTATTTTTTGTGTGGAAATGGCGGCCATTTTTCAAAATGGCCGACCGAAATACAGATTTTCAATATCTCGGCTTCTAGTTCACTTAGAATCATGATCTTGGTGTCTAAACATACATAATTCGGGGCAAGGAATCCAATAGAACTAATTTCAGCCCCATATCTATACGAGATTTGCATTCAGGGACGTCATTTGGGGAGGGGGAGCAGTCTGGTACAAAATATGGAACAATTGCTCATTAACTGATAGAAACATGAAATTTGTTACATTAGTATGAACATGTCCTAAGGGAAGATTGTACCTATAGGGCCATCGCAGCTTTGCCACTGGTCTCAGTGGCAGCCATTTTCCAAAATGGCCGACCGAAAATAGAGATTTTTCTATATCTCAGCTTCTAGTTCACTTTGATTCGTGATCTTGGAGTCTAAACATACATAAGTAGGGGCAAGAATTCCAATAGAAGAAATTGCAGACACACATCTACGCGAGATTTGCAGCCAGGGACGTCATTTGGGGTGGGGTGGGGCAGGCTGTCACGCTGAAATGTTTTGGTAAAAAACGGCGACCAAATTTATGACAATAGAATTTTTGAAATTTTTTCCTGCAATAATATATACATTTTTTTCTTAGAAATTTAGATTACAGTCTTTAAAAGTGTCAATGTTCAAGGTTCAAATAAAAAAATCAAGTAAAATCATGCTTATAAACTTTCAAGGTTCAGTTCAAATTTTTTTTTTCTAAAGAGCTCTGTTTTATTGGAGTCAACTCGAAGGAAGCTTGGCCAATTTCCTGGTATGGTAACATTACCATCCACACGTCTGCGCACACCTTTGCCACGTTCAATTCTTGCAGTGCTTTTAAAGGAATCCTTTTGATAAGTGTCCCATACTACAGGGTGGGCCATAAAAAAGGAACCCCTACGCATTTTTGCTAATATTTCGGCCAAAAGTAAGAATTTTTTAATCAAATTTCACAGGCTGAAAGGTAATTCATATCTACGTATAGCGGCCAAATTTCACCAAAACATTTCAAACAGAACAATAGTTATATCACTTTTAGTGAGTCCACCCACTGTTTTTTGATGGTTCAAAAACGTAACGCAACAAAAAGCAACAAAAAACGATTTTACTAAGTCACTTCTCAAATAATTGTTTTCAAACAAACTTGATATTACCAGATACATATTATTATTATTTAGAAAAGAAACAGGGTACCAGCGTAGCCGCACGTCACTGTGACGTCACTTATCAAGAAGACGATCAAGTTGGTAAATAAAAAAATTTCAGATTAATAATTTTTTTATTGAAACAATGAAATTGAAATTTCTGAAATATCAAGATGGGCAAGGTGTCAATGACAGACAAAATGGCAATGCGTATGCAGACACTTAATGAGCAGGATCTTTGAGCTAAAGCTCTAATCGCCGCTTGCTTTGATAAACAGTGGAAGCTGATTATGCTCTCCATTAAAAAATATGCCCCCGCATTGATGAAAGGGGATCGGCTGTGGAACGTCGTAAAGGCAGCGGAAGGCCGATATCTTCCGCACTCCAACAAATGGATAATCACGTAAGGCAAGCTATGCTGGAGAAATACCACAATCTGCGACCAAAGCCAAAAACGATAAGAAAATTGAAGGTCGCATTGCAGTTGACGTGGGAAGATTTACCTCTGGAACCCATCAACAAAGACATCAAAACTTGACAAAAAGACTCAGAACATGTATGGGCACTGGTGGTGGACACATTGAACTCAAGTTGTGAAACAATAATCAAGTTCGTTTGATTACAATTATTTGAGAAGTGACTTAGTAAAATCGTTTTTTGTTGCTTTTTGTTGCGTTACGGTTTTGAACCATCAAAAACAGTGGGTGGACTCACTAAAAGTGATATAACTTTTGTTCTGTTTGAAACTTTTCGGTGAAATTTGGCCATTATACGTAGATATGAATTACCTTTAAGCCTGTAAAACATGATTTAAAAATACTTACTTTTGGCCGAAATATTAGCCAAAATGCGTAGGGGGTTCCTTTTTTATGGCCCACCCTGTATATCAACACGTGTAGCACTCTGGAGCTTTTCAAAGATAAACGGAATGAAACTGTGTCTGGCATTTTCATCGAAGTTCTTGGAAGCAGCTGGTTTCAACATGTGCACAATAGCAGCGCCATCCAGAATTATATTGGTTGCACCAGGAGCATCTAGCTGGACATGCATAAGATCTTCGAAGTATGCCAGAAGGTCACTTTTAGCACTGAAGCGGAGGCTTCCACCTTCTAAGAATGCCGGTGGACATGCTTGGTTTTCGTGGCTAAAAAATTCATCAAGGTTACCTTCCCTTGTCTGGTGGACATGCTTGGTTTTCGTGGCTAAAAAATTCATCAAGGTTACCTTCCCTTGTCTGGCAACCGATATAAAGACGTGAAAACAGTCCTACATCGTTTTTTAAAGAGGTGACTTGTTGTTTCTCTTTGCTTACAACCTTCTGTTTAGGGCTGCCAAAGATCTTCAATTTGTTGCGTGTAATGAAGTCATCAATGGGCTTTGTTCTTTCTACCAAACGCTCTTTAGTGAAAGTCTGGAATTGTCTTGGCCTATCTTCCTTACATTTCGGACAGTTTCGACCGCTTCGGAACCAGCAATTATCTTTGTGTCCAGGACAATGAGATCCGCACTTTCCTCTTCAAATGGTTTGCCAAAGTCTTATCACACTGAGAAGTGAATGGACATCTTCGACAAGTGCCGTTTGAACTTGAGTTGTCTGGTCGTGATGACGTGTGTGAAATCGCGTTTTCTTGTAACTGCAGGCGCTTTGAAGTTCTTGTACAACTCTGGCTACTTCTGGTCCTGCCGTCATCCAACGGTGAAGGGCACTTGGATTGTCAGTCAGACCAACAGCTCCACCCTTTGATAAGTGCATTGTTCTGTTCGTGTACCTGATCAGTGGCACAGTAAATTTGCCAGCCTTGAATTCTTTGGCCACATTTGGATGCTTTGTAAACAGTTCAGCCATATCTCTCAGATGAACAGGTATCCATCTGGCATAGTTGGTGTGGTCCATGGCATGAAACCATGAAGTGCGTTCAGTTAGTGCCTCTAGATACATATCAAATGACGCCTGGCGCAAAGATCGTACATATACAAATACCAGTAGCTCAAGTACTAACACAATTGCCCAGTACTGAAACTGAGGACAAGCAAGTTCTCTGCGTCGACACCAGTCTTGGAAGTCTTCGCTACCTACTGAATGAGCCATAAATGCATTTGCGATCTGCGATCATATGCCCGCTGTTGTAAGATGTACAGAGCAGCTGCTGTAACTTGATGAGCTCGTCTTGTTCGTGTCATGTGAGCTGCTCTCAAGAATGAATCGGCTGTCCCTGGCGTTGCAATCTTCGCTTGAACTAGGGATTGGACCCAACCACTACCTTGCAACCAGTCTCCTAATGTCTTCAAAGCTTCCATTTCAATATGGCGACCACCAAAATCACTACTAAATTAAATCTGTCTTCACTGTATCTCTAAGGCCACTTCCACTGAATCCGCTTGACCAAAGCAAACAGGGGCTGGTGAACGGTGATTATTCGGGTCTGCCCCGGATTCAGATGATTAACACAATCCTTCACAATATCCATTGAATGACGGATCATGGCGATTGAGTGCGCTTCCTCAATGAACATTGGAAGCAGAGCAGTTGAACAGATGAGATGACTGGAGAACCTGATGGCTGGCGGCTAGTGTGAAAACCAGCCCAAGACATGTTTTTTCACAACCTGCAAAGAGTTGGTGTCTTGCAAGTTGCAAGTGCAATAAGGATTGTTAAGAAGATGTTCGTGCAGGAAGCTCTCACTTCCATGTACTGCTTTGTGTGTCTGTGAGGGCAACTGTTCAACACGCGGTGATCCTTAGATGAATACATAGGCCTACATTTAATTTAAACAGTTTCAAATGTAACCTTGATTTGGAAGAAAAATGTTGGAGACAATTTGAAAAAGAAAAAAATCAAAAATTTGAACTGAACTTTGAACGTTTATAAGCATGATTTTACTTGATTTTTTTATTTGAACCTTGAACATTGACACTTTTAAAGACTGTAATCTAAATTTCTAAGAAAAAAATGTATATATTATTGCAGGAAAAAATTTAAAAAATTCTATTGTCATAAATTTGGTCGCCGTTTTATACCAAAACATTTCAGAGTGACAGCCTGCCCCACCCCACCCCAAATGACGTCCCTGGCTGCAACTCTCGCGTAGATATGTGTCTGCAATTTCTTCTATTGGATTCCTTGCCCCTAATTATGTATGTTTAGACTCCAAGATCACGATTCTAAGTGAACTAGAAGCTGAGATATAGAAAAATCTCTATTTTCGGTCGGCCATTTTGGAAAATGGCTGCCACTGAGACCAGTGGCAAAGCTGCGATGGCCCTATAGGTACAATCTTCCCTTAGGACATGTTCATACTAATGTAACAAATTTCATGTTTCTATCAGTTAATGAGCAATTGTTCCATATTTTGTACCAGACTGCTCCCCCTCCCCAAATGACGTCCCTGAATGCAAATCTCGTATAGATATGGGGCTGAAATTAGTTCTATTGGATTCCTTGCCCCGAATTATGTATGTTTAGACACCAAGATCATGATTCTAAGTGAACTAGAAGCCGAGATATTGAAAATCTGTATTTCGGTCGGCCATTTTGAAAAATGGCCGCCATTTCCACACAAAAAATAATTCTGCGTGGCCCAATATCCATATCTCGTCCTAATACCATGTATAATGTGTGTACCAAATTTCATGCTTGTATCACAAAGTGCACAATCACTTCATATTTCGGAGCTATGCCGCTGCGCTATTGTACCTATAGGGATCTTAAACACTGGATCACTTAGACACCTTTAAATAGGATTCCAACGCTATATATTAATCAGCTTCGTTCAACTCCCAATATTTCATTTTTTCAAAGTTCTCTCCTCATGTTACGTATGACATTGTGTCACATAGACTGATATCAATTCTGGCAATACAGCTATATAACGTATTTTCAGACACCTTTAAACCGTTTCTTTCCGAGGCTATAAATAACTTTTCGTTCAATGAATTTTTATTAGTTTGCTCCGTTTCTGAAATCGCAATTGCACAGTTTCGCCAATACCTTACCTGTGGTAGTAAGTAAGTAACTAAGTAAGTGAGTAAGTAAGTTAGTAAGTAAGTAAGTAAGTAAGTAAGTAGGTATGTAAGTAAGTAAGTAAGTAAGTAAGTAAGTAGGTAGGTAAGTAAGTAAGTAAGTAAGTAAGTAAGTAAGTACATTATTTATTAACCAATTGCTAATCGCACTTTGGGGTACATACATCTTTATAAACAAAGTTAAAAAGTATAAAGTATCCTGACAATAAACGTTTTTCGCATTAAGTAAGTTAGTGACAATATCCCTTAATAAACCAACTGCTAATCGCACCTTGGTGCAGAATCATTATAGTCCCGCAAATATATAAGAAGTCAGCCAATGTTGATCAGACCTTTTATTTTATCCTAGTGATGAAATTTTTACGCATCAAATTATCTGCGGGAGGAATGATAGGGTCATGAGCCCGAGGGCGCAGGGAATACTTAGAAGTTTTCATTGGAAGAAGCAACTCATGTAAAACATGTCCATTATCCACCAGGATCGATGAAAAAAAGTGCCACTTCGAAGCCTGGATATAGGAGAACGACGCTATAGTTAAACATCAACTAGCCAACCAAACTCTCTCCTCTCTCTCTCTCCCCTCTGTCTGTCTGTCTGTCTGTCTGTCTCTCCCTCTCTGTGTGTGTCTATCTCTGTGTCTGTCTGTCTGTCTCTGTCTGTGTCTGTCTGTCTCTGTCTGTCTCTGTCTGTCTCTGTCTGTCTCTGTCTGTCTCTGTCTGTCTCTGTCTCTGTCCCTGTCTCTGTCTCTGTCTCTGTCTCTGTCTCTTTGTCTGTCTGTATATCTCTGTCTGTCTGTCTGTCTGTCTGTCTGTCTGTCTGTCTGTCTCTCTCTCTCTCTCTCTATATATATATATATATATATATATATATATATATATATTCCTAATTCCACCACTGCTCGTACTCCGGTAGTGCCAGTCCAAAGCTTTAAAGAAGGAGGGCTACAATAATCATATGTATCACGATACAGCGTCGTCACACAGCAACTAACCAACGCATCTTTGTTTCTAGTCATCTTTGTCAAACAACTATATACGTATGCATTGGACCACTGGTAATGTAAAAGAAGCTCAAAACTAAGGTTTTTGTAGCTAAACTCTTGCAAATGACGGATATAACTAGACACCTTTTAAACATTTTCCTATGGCGTAATAAATTAAAAAAATTGCGCTTTAATTAAAATTGTAATCTTCTCATTTTTGTTATGATAAACCGTCGTCAAACAACTTCGTATACACGAAGCAATGACTCTGCCACGGACTCAAACTCTGGAAACAACTTGATCATTATACATTGGCGCTATATAAGTTCTAAGAGTAGATTATACTAGAGTAGGAAAAGTAAAGTCGATTGGTCCTCTAGGAATGTAAAAGAAGCTCAGCAAATCGGGGGCCCGATAGCGCATTGGATAACATCTGGCGTAGAGAGCGAGAAGTACCGAGTTCGAGAACCGTAGGGCGGATATGCTTTGTAGGCTGCTATTAGCGTCGTTGTATTGCAGGCTGTCTGTTCTGTTAGTAGTTAAGATTTAAATTGCATACATGTAAATGTACAGCGCAGTGCTTAATAAAGAAAAGATTATTATTATTATTAAATGACGGGCGTCATTAGACACCTTTAAAACCCGTTTCAAAGTCGTAATAAATACAGAAATTTTCTCTTTGATTTAATAGCTACGGTACATAGTCAACTGTCATTATATCAACTAGATGTTTGCCCGCCCTAGGACGGTCAATTTTAGCGAGCTATGGCGGGTCACTTAAATCAGCCCTCCCCTTGCCTCTACTTCCCCTCCCCTCCCCTTTCACTTCCCCTCCCCCACTTCCTTCAATTCTTCTTCCCTCTCCCTCCCAGTTCCCCTTCCTCTCACCCTGCCTTCCCCTCTCCATCTCCATCCCCTCTACATCCCCTACCCCTCCATCTGCACTCCCCTACCCTACACCATCCCTTCACTTTCCTTCCTATTTCCCCTCCGTCTCCCCACTGCTCCCTTCAAACCCACTCCACTCCCCTGCCATCTACCGAATCGATGAATTTACCGCGCAGAGTCCAGCAAAGAGAAACAGAAATGCGAGCAGACATCTTGCGAATGACGCAGTGATGAAAAACCTAACGCTGTAGACACAGAGGACGAACATTTCTGTTCTATTATAATTATTATTGATAAATAAATAAGTCGAAGTCGAATGCCATTAGACACCTTTAAAACGCGTTTAGATAGTGCAATAAATAAGGAATTTCTTTCCATTTGATGAAATAAGTAAGTAAGTGAGCTGTAATATGCCAAAACTAATCTTTGTCGGCGGCAACGGCCTATGTTGTCATAAGCTGCCGTTAAACTGTGGATCCAATCCAATCCAATTTGATGAAATCATAACTCAGGATAATGGTTATATTACATTTACCTAACGTTTTTCTGAAGATATAATTTGCATGTCAAAGGCCTGTTACCTATGGGGCGGGGGTCTTAAACAATAAATCACTTAGACACCTTTAAATAGGCTTCCAGCGCTATATATTCATCAGCTTCGTTCAATTAATATGCCAAAAACTAATCTTTGTCGGCAGCAACGGCCTATGTTGTCATAAGCTGCCGTTAAACTGTGGATCCATCCATCCATTTGATGAAATCATAAGTCAGGATAATGATTACATTACATTTACCTAATGTCAACAACGGCCTTTGCTGCCGTAACATGTTATTAAACTGTGGGAATCCGTGTGTTAGATATGACCTGCATTCGTTACCTATGCAATGACGCGTCGAGTTTAAGATCCTAATGTTGGTGCACTGTTTTAGTTGTCAGGCTGCTCTTCGTTTAACCCATTCAGCTAAGTAATTGAAAAGTTGTTGGGCATGGTCGTTAAACAGCAAGGAACCAACCGAAATACCTTTTAGAGCGGAACTCAGCCACTGCATTTCCCCACAAGTTCCAGTACGAAGCATATTTCCTTTTATTCCCATATATTGCAATTTGATCAAAAGTGTTGGTATAATTATGGATCACATCTTACGCTCGTTGTCATTTTTACCATCACTTTACATATCGATGATATCAAGAACATCAATCTATGTGACTCAAGGTAGACCGAATTTGGAATTACATACATGTAAGAGATTGTGTGTGTCCACAGTTTAACGGCAGCTTGTGACAACATAGGCCGTTTCCCCCGACAAAGATTAGTTTTGGCATATTACAGCTCTATCTATGTAAGAGATTCAACGAAACTGATGTATATATAGAGATTCAACGAAACTGATGTATATATAGGTTGCAAAAAAAGTTATTTAAAGGTTTCCAAGTTTCGCATCTGACAGAAGGTGGTAAAGTATTAGTAATTCATTGTTTAACGACATTCTATTAGCCACAAGGGCCGTTGACGTAAACAAGGCCGTGTTTTGGGTGTTTAAACACCCCCGAAATTAAATAATGTATAATATAAATATTGCATTAATTACATATATGATTTAAGAACTAAGAGCACTCATGTGAACTTAGATGATGCAGCTCTACAGTGCTTTGAGAGCTCACAGCGCTCATCCAAAATCCTTATAGACGGTTGATTTGGTTGCTTGTCGGCTTGTTCAAGAACGAGTAAACACCCCCCGAAACAAAATCCTGGCTACGGCCTTGGACGTAAAGATATTGAATAAAAATAAAATGAAAAAAACGTTGTGTTTAAATCGTACGTTCTCTCAGCGTCCGTTTACTCTTATAGAGCCAGTCGAAAGAATATGTAAGAGAGGAGGGCAACTCTCACCATTTAATCATCTTCAGAACAATCACCCATAACTGGTCTTGCTGGCTATGGGACTCGCATCTCTACTGGACATCGCTGTCTACCACAAACTTCAGTCATTAACATTTAATTGTCATTATTTATCAAGCTGAATATTTAAGATTAACATTGACCCTTCAACTTTGGACCTATTCTACCATTGTATGCTAAGCCATCTTCAAATTTCATTAGTCAATACGGAACTCTCCCTGAAGCACTTCTGGGAATTAAACTTTTTAATGTATATATTAGACACCTTTAAATCTTATGTTCGCTAGGTAATAAATAACTCTTTTCGTTTAACCTTCGCCATACGCGAGAAAAAAAAAACTACGTCTTCTATGCTTGGGGGTCCAAATGACCCCAAGGTATACCTGTTCCTGGGCATGGAATTTGATAATTTTTGTTTCGTTTTTAATGTTTTATGGGTCAGGGAATTTATTGCAGCTACTGCCAAATGCGTGACCTTCACGGATGACCTTGAAATTCAAGGTCACATGCTTTTTTACGTGACCATACCATCATCAGGTGTATCTCTGCTTCTACGCATGCTATCTTGAATATTTATACGTGCCAAAGAAAAATAAGGCTGTCACCTTATTGTCAACTGCTCATCACGACAATGTGATCTCGTCCGAATGTCACAAGAAACCAGAGGTCATCCTTACCTACAATAGCACTAAAGGTGCAGTTGACACTTTGGGCAAAATGTGCAGACAATATACAGGGAAACGTTCTACCAGACGATGGCCCTTTACACTTTTCTTCACCCTTCTGGATATAGCTGCACATAACGCATCCGTGATTTGGTTTCATCAACATCCTGAATGGGTGGATTCTGCAAACACTAATCAGAAGGACAGAAGGAGAGCATTCATATTGGAAATGGGGAAAAGTATGTGTCTTCCATGGATCGACAGCAGAAGAAGCACGCCCTGCGAAAGCGGCAGAAAATCGATAAAGCGGGCTTTGGAATACGTGAATCTGCCTGTTCCTACGACAACACAGAACGACACAGTCATCACTCCTCAGAGAGGACGATGTCACATGTGCGATCGAAAGAATGACACCAAGACGAAGCACAGATGCAGCACGTGTGGTCAATTTGTTTGTGGTAACCATTCCACACAATCATTTACCTGTACCGAATGTAGTTAGATACACTGGCAACAAGTCATAAACAAATTATGAGAAGTGAAACGGGGTAACATAAGATGTAACATAACATATTCCAGTTGTGTTTTGTTTATATTTTGTTGAGTTCCTTGTACCAAATAACCATAGGAACCAAAAACTTCGTTGTTCTAACAGGTATAATAGCAGAGATAGGTATGGTCATGTAAAAAATCATGTGACCTTGAATTTCAATGTCTTCCGTCAAGGTCACGCATTTGTCAGTAGCTGGAGTGAATTCCCTGACCCCTAAAACATTAGACACACAAAAATAATCTTCAAGATACCTTGCGTAGAAGCAGAGATACACCTCATTGTATGGACACTAATGATATGGACATGAATTTCACTCTAAGACCTCACCAAAATGACGTCACAGCGTCAGAACTAAGCGTCAACGTATGACGTCACTCATACCATTTTGACAAGGAGGAATTTATAGGAAAAGTCACCAAAGGAAACTTTTTGGTGCCCACATTTTAGAAAGTTACAGATGAAATTATACCCCTGGGGCTAATTTTGACCCCCAAACATGTGGCGAAGGTTAACTTTTCATAATTCTTTGCTTGTCTCTTCTTTATAACACTTCATCCCTAATTTACCCATCGTAGGGTCACTGCCAAATCTGGAGAAAGGAAGAGGGCGACGCTGATCATCTTTGTTATAACAGAGGTCTGTGAAGTCATTTGTGGCAATAAAACTCTGGCGTATTTATTAGACACCTTTAAATCGCAGGTTACGAAGCCATAAATACCTGTTCCGTTTCGTCGTTATCGTTTCATCATTAAACAGACTCCGTGCAACTTCGCCACTACTCTACACGTTGTAGTGTCAGTCCCAAGCTTAGATAGAGGAGCAGGACGGCGCTAATCATCTTTGTTAAGATACAGTGTAATTAAACACCAACTAAGCAACCAACCAATAACACACAAACGCACACAAACTGACCTGATAACGGCTTGGTCTTAGTGCTCCATCGGTTGATGCCTTGTGCATTAGACACAGGCGCTCTAATTATAGTAACTAATTAGAACTACATGACTGCGCATAATCTATATCTTGTATAACACATGGTGGTATTAATCATTAACAAATGTCAATACATTAACCTAATATGCTAACATATTCATGAATATATAAATGTATAGATTATAAAATGTTTGTTTTGACTGTCTACTCATAAAGATATTAATTCTTCTAATTGAATTTGAACTCATGACCTCTGGTTTAGAAGAGAAATGATCTTAATTGAATTGCGAACTCTTCAAAACGTTCTTTGCCCCCAATGAGGTTTGAACCCTTCGTTTATCAAGACCAGTGCTCTGCCACTGAGCAATAGAGGCTCACGGCGTAAAAAGCGATAGTCTGGAGCTGTTTTTTTTTTAAATTATAGAATACATCTATGCAACAATTATGGCCAAACAATGCTGTTTATTTAAAACATCATATGTCTGCAATAAGATTGTAACCCTCGAACCCTGTTTTGAAAGACCAGTGCTCTGCCACTGAGCAAAGGTGCCTTAAGATAAATACGATACCATTCTATCAGTGTTTAATATAGAGTCTGGTATAAGCAGCGAAAAGAAAGAAAACACGTTTTACATGGTATCTGGCGTATTTATGAGGCTGGTTATTTTAAAACATCAGTTACACCAAATGAGGTTTGAACTCAAGACCTCTGGTTTGCAAGACGAGTGCTCTGCCACTGAGCTATAGAGGCTTGTTAGTATCGTGATGATTGACTGTAACTTAAACGCGATCTTCATGTGACGCGTGTCAATACGTTGAGTAAATATTTCATTCATAGATACACGACGAACACTCAAAGAAATTAGAAAACTTATAATCAAATACAGTTTAGTCTATCGTTTGTTAAGTCTGACCTATTTTGGACTAGTGTGGACTTGTCCGTACTCGATAGTGTAGTGGTTAGCGTGTTGGACTATCAACCGAGAGGTCCAGGTTCAAATCCCGTTCAAGGCAAAAGTATATTCAGAGGTTTGTTTCTCTTCGATTATGATTTCCCCTAGCCAACATCGCTGCATTGAGTACACCTTCAATCGGTCTTAAATGCTTCAGCTAGTCCCGACTCCCTCGCTTTTCGCATATCTCTACATAAATGCTTGATGTCTTGCACTGGTTTCCTATCACTGTGCGCATCCATTTTAAGATCCTCTTTCTAGTCTCAAAGGCGCAGCTGAGCAGTGCCCCAAAGTATCTTTCTGGCTATAATTTATTCGAAAGCCGTTATCTGCGACCTCATCTCGTTCCTTGCGCTCTGCTCATTGGCTAGATCTTTTTGTTCCTAGGACTAGGACTGCCTTGGCTCAACGCCGGGCATTTGCTGTGGTTGGTCCCTCTACTTGGAATGACCTTCCCCCCTCATTAAGGGCTAAACTAATTACTAGTTTTTCCTCTTTGGTCTCTCGTTCTTTAAAGACGTTTCTTTTTCCCCGGGGTTTTCGTGCTGAGAGCGCTTCTGAATAGTTATTCTGAGAGAGGCGCTATATAAATCTTTAGATACAATACAATACAATACTGAACGCACACTGAGTGTAGGAAGATGGGACGTACCCAGGCACCCTCATACGCTGAAGACCAGAAACCGAAGTTGCTATCAGCCCCTCAGGTTAGGTCATGGGGCTGTTGTTTCTCCAGAATGGCCCGTAACGCCTCCGATAATAATTAGTGTTGCCCTCCTCCTTTGGCCAGGCTTGCAACTGGCACTACCACATTTAATACACAACGTTTCTCTGACGGAATATTTAGGTGTCAACGGTCTTTGTAATTAAATGGAGTCTTTAAACAATGGATTACTTATACACCTTTAAATAGGGTTTCCAGTGCTATATATTTATCAGCTCCGTTAAATGGCCAATAATTGATCCTGGTAGACCGCTAGCCTTAACATTATTAGCCGCGTCATATAGGAAAAGAGAAGTGTTAGCGACTTCATTTTCTTGGCCTTGGCATATGAGGGCTGGTGACCAGTCCTCTCCCTCGCCGTCCCATCATCACACAGACAGTGTACGGTCGGTGTGCTCGTTATAGTTGACTTGGCTATTGAGATCCTGAGTGGCCGAGTGGGTTGGTAGCCCGCTCGTCACGCCGGCGGCCCGGGTTCGATTCCCGGTCGGTCGGTTTATCAGAGATTAATTTCTCGGATCTTTACTGCGGGTGGATCGGTCGCAATATAAACGTGGATTACAATACAACACAATACAACACAACACACTATACTGGGGCGCGGTGGTATAGGGGTATGTTCGGTGCCTTGCAGCTGGAGGGTTGCGGGTTCGAATCCACCTCAAAGCCGCCGCGTAGAGACCCTGGGCAAGTCCTTCACTCGCAATTGCTCCTGCGCTTCGGCGTGAAACTCCGATTCAGCGTTCGCGCAGTAGTCGGGAGCGCCTCTGAATAGGCAATCTGGTAGGGGCGCTATAACAAGTGTTCAAATACAATACAATACAATACAATACAATACAAAAGGATGTTGAAGTCGATTGAAAAACATAGTATAGCGTTCCACTCTGATTTCTATGGTAGCATTTCATCAGCTCAGAATGTGAGGATTTTTCATAAATTTCCTATTTATAACATAAAATTAAAGTAAAAAGAGGTGTCTAAAATATTTTTATTTGTGTACTATATCCAAGGCTGCTATGACTTTAATTAAAACCATCGGGCAGTCTAATCCGCCCGTTTGACTGTCACACAGTATATGAGCAGAAAAGGAAGATTTTCCTCAGGGAGGTTTTAGTTATTTACCAGTTGAAAGGGCGCAATCTCCCCGGACCAATGAAATTGTCTTCAAACGCTAGAGGTCATTTCACATCTAAGCAGAAATGATACCATTCAGGATAGCAGGTTAAACACCTTTAGTAGATTGTGAACACAACATAATTATGAGACATATGTAACAGTATAAGTTCTTTAACTCTGGCGCTGATCGCACTCTGGTAGTGCCATTCCCAAGCCTGGAGAAAGGAGGAGGGCGTCGATAATCATCTTTATTATGACACAGTGCGGTTAAACGCAAGTTAAAAACCAAAACAGCTTTTAAAGCCACTGCATTTCCATACAAAACATAGGCCTATTTCCTTTTATTCCCATATATTGCAATTTGTTCAAAAGTGTTGAATATGGGCACATCTTATACTTGTTCAAAGTCAACAAGGATATCCAAGGCATGTTTATTTTCTATTTCAGTTGTATATGATTTTAGGAGTCGAATGATTCTGTCTGTGGTGCATTTATGCTTTCTAAACCTGGTTTGTATTGTATTTATCTAGGCATTTATAAAGCGCCTCTAGGAGTAATGACCATTCAGAAGCGCTTTCAGCGAGAGAACCTCGAGTAAGTTAAAAGTTTTTCAGGCAACAGCCTGAGACTGTGGGGAAGGTTATTCCACAACGGACACACAATTGCGAAGGCGCGGAATCGACCAATGGCTGTTTGACATTTGGCTAGGATTATTTCCTTTCACTTTATTGTTTATAATTTTTCCACCTCATCAGAAATCGAGGATGTTCAATATATTAGTATCCTTGCGAGTTAGCATATAATTATTGAAAATGATGGTGACGAAATTTAAATAGCGTGGATAAAAGCTATTTAAAGGTGTCCAAGCTTCGCATCTGCCCGAAGATGGTCAAAGAGTAGTAATCCATAGTTTAACGACATTCTCTATCTACAAAGAAAGTTGACGTAAATATTATTATTCCACCGTAAAACGTTGTGTATAAAATGAACATTCCTACAGCGTCCGTATAATCTGGTAGTGACAGTCGTTAGACTGGATAAAAGAGGAGGGTAACGTTCATAATTGAATCATATTCAAAAACAATCACCCATGATTCGTCCCTCTGCCAATTGGACATCTCTGTATAGCACAAATTTCACTCAATAATAATAATAATTATTATTATTTATTAAGTTGAGTGTTTAAGGTTAACATTAACCCTACAACTTTTGACCGATAAAGAAACCACTGTATTCTCAGTTATCTACAATTTTCATAATTCAATACGGAACTGTCCGTGAAGTCAGTTCTGTGAATAAAACTCTGACGTATATTTAGACACCTTTAAATCGTATATTTACGAATCTATTAATAATAATTTCCGTTAAATCGGTATTGTTCTCTCCAAAAAAACCTGTGTTAGTGCCACTCCCAAGCCTTGATAAAAGAGGACCACATCAATTATGACATTATCGTTAAACAGCAACTAAGAAATGAAACAAATGCATATATATGTGGGGCGCGGTGGTTTGGGGTATATTCGGTGCCTTGCAGCCGGAGGGTTGCGGGTTCGAATCCACCTCAAGCCGCCGCGTATGGACCCTGGGCAAGTCCTTCACTTGCAATTGCTCATGCGCTTCAGCGTGAAACTCCGATTCAGTGTCCGCGCTGTAGTCGGGAGCGCATCTGAATAGAAATCTTGAAGGGGCGATATAACAAGTGACCTTAATAAAATAAATAAATATATATATATATATATAATATATATTCCACCACTGTTCGAACTTTGGTAGTGCTAGACGTACTGTCACTCGAGGAATGTAAAGGATGATCCAAACTAACGTTTTTGGTTTTTAATTTGTAGCCAATGGCGGATGTCATTAGACACTTTTAAGGCGCTATAAATAATTAAATTTACGCCGTGCTGCAATCGCTTTCTTGTAATGATAATAGAGATCGTTTTTTGTAAATCCATTAATTTTGTCAAGCACAAAAATAAAATATTTATCATCTTACAGGCGTTTAGGGTCAGAATCGGCGTCGTGAGTGTCGGTTATGGTCAGGTAAGGCGCCGTGACCAGGAGTCAGACCTTCGTACCTGTAGGGGTCTTTAAACAATGGATTCCTTAGACACCTTCAAATAATGGTTTCCATCGCTATATATTTATCAGCTTCGTTCAATCACTAATAGATAAAGCTGCCAATCACAAACATGTGACCCAGTGACGTCATCAGTAACGAAAAGGATAATGGTAAGTGACGTCATCCCTAACGGAAGACAATACAGATCTAAGTCTATTGATCAGCGACTTCGTTATAAGCGCTAAAGTAGTTATAATAGTTCAGTGACGTCATTCCCAGCAAAGTAATATTAGACTGACGTCATCAAAACAGAAAGGTATTAAAGACGTCATCCCTAACGGAACTACATTGCTACCGTTATCCGTTATCCATTGACGTCATCAATGATGAAAAAGATATAAGTATGTGACCTCATCCTTAATGGAGCATAATAATATTGACGTAATCACTGGCAACGGAGTCATCGAAAATGACGTTGTCAATAGCAACAATCGTCATAGGAACAGTCATCAAAATCCTCTCCGAAAACAACGGAACTGAAGTTTCCGGTGCTACAATATGTAGAATGGACGTTGCCGTAAAAATATTCCGTCAGAAAAACGTTGGGTATAAAAATAAAATGAATGTTCCGCCAGTGTCCTAACTGTTGTAGCGCCCGTCGCAACCCTGGTCAGAGAAGGAGGGCAACGCTAATCATCTAATCATCCTTAAACGACAACTCAGCTGTTTACTCTAATCTCCATAGGACATCGCTGTCTACCACAACTTCAGTCAACATTAGGTTGAATGTTTATTTAAAGTTTATGTCTTAGGGTTATTAATTTGGACTTCAAGTTTTCCATGTGGCAAATAGAAATCTATTTTCAAATACCATTGTTCCCATCGCCGTATGCGCATCCATCTTTGATTTTTCATAAGTCGATAACGAACTGTCTGTGATGTAATTTGGGTAATAAACTCTGTAAGCGTATTTTTTAGACACCTTTAAATTGTATGTTTCCGCAGCAATAAATGAAATTTTTTTAAGTGCAATTGTTTCATGATTAAGTATTATAATATATCCCGTGCAACTTCGCCCCTACTCTACCTGCGGTAGTGCCAGTCCCAAGCGTGGATTAAAGAGGAGGACGACGCTAATCATCTTTGTCGTGATACAGTGTCATTAAACACTAAAAATAAGTAACCAACCAATAACACACAATGCACACAAACTGACCTGATAACGGCTTGGACTTAGTGCTCCATCGGTTGATGCCTTGTGCGTTAGACACCGGCGCAATAGAAGTTACTAATTAGAATTACAATGTCCGTACGTAATCTATATCACGTATAACATATCGTAGTGGATCCGTTCACGCCCGGGACGTTAGCGGATCCCCGGTAATACATTCACGCCCGTCGCGTTATTGGCTAAAGCCTCTCACGTGACTTTGTTGTCTTCCCTTGGAATTTCGAAATGGCGGACATCTGGAGGGTCGATTAGGTTCAAGTTAGGATTCGTGAGGGCCGATTAGGGTCAGGGTTAGGGTTAGTGTCGTCATTCGAAAACACGGTGAACAATCTTCCACCGCATTCGGGAGAGTTTATCGGTTGGCTCCTTTCAGGTGCACAAAATTATGTGACGTACATTGACCAATAGTGTAGCGGGCGTGATTCTAGTCCCAGGTATTAGGATCACGTCGGGCGTGACTGTATCCACGACCATAACATCTATATGTTGATGGTATTAATACATTACTATAAATTATGTTAATACATTGTGATTATGTTAATATATTCAGACTATAATGATACAGAAATTAAAAAATTATATAATGTCTGTTCTAACTGTCTACTCATCAAGGTATTAATTCCTCAAATGACATTTGACCTATGACCTGCGACTTAGAAGAGAAATGATCTTGATTGAATTGTGAAGTCTTTAATTTAAAACGTTGATTGCCCCCAATGAGGTTTGAACTCACGAGCCCTGGTTTACAAGACCAGTGCTCTGCCACAAAGCTATAGAGGCTCACGGGGTAATAGCGATAGCCTGGAGCTGTTTTGTTTTAAAATATACATCTCTGCAATAATAGCCAAACAGGAAATACGAAGCTGCTTCTTCAAGGCATCCTCAATGAGATTTTAACCCTCGACTCCCTGGTTTGAAATACCAGTGCTCTACAACTGAGCCATTAGAGGCTCACGAGTAGCGCGATGCTTGACTGACCTTTAA
Organism: Aporrectodea caliginosa; assembly: GCA_020284085.1. Lineage (NCBI taxonomy): Eukaryota > Metazoa > Annelida > Clitellata > Crassiclitellata > Lumbricidae > Aporrectodea > Aporrectodea caliginosa. Next base: position 378,875 of record JACEVL010000184.1, read on the forward strand.
ATTGGATTTTTCAAGTGGCAGTTGTCAATAATCTGAGCAAATATTTGATTCATAACAATACGATGAGCATTCAACAACATTAGCCCTCGGGCTACCAAGAGGGGTGGTTGCCACCCCCCCTAGGTTTTTTTCATCTCAAACTTTTTCCGTATGGAATAAAAATTTGACCTTTTAGGCAGCTGTAGGGGGTTCATTTACACACGTTTTGAGGTAAAATGTGAGATGATATCTCACACCGTTCAAAAGTTATACCCAATATACCCGAGGCACCAGAGGGGGGTGGATACCACCCCCTAGATTTTCGACTATATCTTATCCGTCATTTAATATTAAGAGACACAAATTATACCATTCTATAGAGGGAATGTGGGGCTACATTTCTTTGGTCACTGAGTTGACCTGAGACAACCGAAAGTGCTCAAAATAAATAATAATACGCGTAATATGCGTGAAAATGGCTGAATGGAAGGACTCCCCTTAGTTTTTTGTCTGTAGAGTATTCATTTGTCTTCCTGGAAGAGAAACAAAGATACCATTCTTTAGAGGGAATGAAGGGCTTCATTTGCATACCTACATCTTTGTCTTTGGAATACCGGAAGTGATCAAAATAAATAATAATACGCGTAATCTGTGTGAAAATGGCTGAATACAGCATTACAACGTAAACCGATATACAGTATATGTATGGATATATATGTATGGATGTACATTTATACTATATAAACATGTGTAGGGATGATTTTGTGTATCTTTTATACATAGATTAGTTTCAAAACACACATAATCTTATATTTGTTTATCCAAAAAGTACAAAATGTACGCAATAATATACAATATTGCTAATTAATGGGTTCCATTGTTAAAAGTGATGTAATTTCGAGGTGCATTCACATAATGTACAACTAAATATACCATTCTGTGCAGAAATGAATTCTGAATCCAATGCTATATTACAAGTTACGATATGTAAAATCAAACACGAAATCCAGGGAGGTGGTAACCAACCCCCTTGGTAGCCAGTGTTACAAAAAAAGCTTGGTAGCCCTAGGGTTAGAAACATTTATATAATCAACACAGTTTAGTCTATCGTTTGAAAAGTCTCGCCTATTTTGGTGCAGTATGGACTAGTATGCACTCGATAGTGTATAGTGGTTAGCGTGCTGGACTGTCAACCGAGAGGTCGCGGGTTCAAATCCCCGCCAAGGCAGAAGTATATGTGGAGATTTCTATTCTATCATGCGTCATCTATAGCCAACACAGCTGTAGTGATCACACTGACCGCACTCTGTGAGTAGGAGGATAGGACGTGCCCTCATATGCCGAGGTTGAGAAACTGAAGTCGCTAACAACTCATGCCCATGGCTGCCCCTCAAGCTTGGTCACGGTATTGTTGTTTTAACAGAATGGCTCGTATACATAGCGCCTCCGATAATAATTTATAATAATCCAGTGCGTCCACCCACTTACCTAATAATTTGAGGCGTTGAACGCCAGAGTGGCCTAACCACACTTTTTACAATTCTGAGATAATGACAAAATAACATTTGACTGCAAAGTATAAATCAGATGATAATGCTTTATGCAGTTTTCAATTATTAACCAATTACTCTGATCCAATTGGTACTTCCAGGCCAGTTTTAGACTAAAATTGGAGTACTTTGTTCATTTTATAAGGTTATTTGTCAAGGTCAAGTGTGGGTTAGGCCACTCTGGCACTTAAGAAAATCAACCAACTCGATACATGTATGTTTTAATATTGAAAAACACCCTGACATCAGGTTTTCAACTGTTTGTAAAATGGATGATGGATTGGGTATATGAAGGGGTACAAAAAGAGGTATAAAACATCGTTCATCGTTCAATGTTCAGCGGTACAGTTTTTTTTGGAAAATGGAGGATCGTGTAAATTCATCAGACTGTCTCCTCAACATCTTCACTGGCATTAGGCTTCAGCTGTTTGTAAAATGGATGATGGATTGGGTATATGAAGGGGTACAAAAAGAGGTATAAAACATCGTTCAGTGGTACAGTTTTTGCCAAAAATGGATCACTGTGGATCATCATCATCATCAGAATCTGTCCAGATTGTTTCCTCAGCATCTTCACTGGCATCAGACTTCAACTGTTTGTAAAATAGATGATGGATTGGGGGTATGAAGGGCAGCAGTGACTTCAGATCTAGAATCTTAGCTTTAGCAATTTTCTTCCCATCTGGGTATAACAATGACAGTTCAACGCTGCTGATGTTTTGTTGCCGTCCTCGTTTGTGCTTTCCAATATTGACTGTCATGAACGGAACATCTTCATTGACACAGTACTTGAAGTCAATACATGAAGGATTAAGTTTATTAAAATGCAACCAGTGAATTTTCATCCACATTACTTTCTGTCCATTGTCACAAGTTTTTCGATTTACACTATTATCTTCCAGTTTCTTTGTAGTGAAAAAATCATTCTTTGTCAACCTTGTCACAATAAACTCTGGCTTTCGTTTCTTAGCACTCTCGATAACTCTAACCCAATCTGCTGGAACAAAAATATCAGTGTGGTATCATTTGTTTTCTCGATTAACCCAAAATCTTGATCATTTGGAAGATACGTGTGACCAGGAATGAGGAACTTGTGATCAATGTTCTCAACCAATGATTGATCACCCTGCACCACATAGTTCCACATGAGGGCCATCTTGATATTTCGGTTTTGACCTCCACAACAATCTGAATAGCAAATTAGATTAGTGGATTTAACATGTTTTTTTATGTGGTAAAGTAAAGCTGAAGCGATCTCTTCTGGTCCTCGTGACGCTTCTGACTCATCCCATACATACATGTAACCAACATCATCGTTCATACAATGAATACCAAAGTTGTATGTCCAGAGCTGACGTTTGTAATAACAAATGCCTGTTGATAAAACCGGTGTTGGAAGAGTTTTCTGCAAGTCAAACGTCAGGACAGTTAAATTATTTTCAGAAATCTTGCTGCGAGCTGTATCTTCCCGAAGTGCAGTTCGTGCACTCTCGGCCTTGCGCTGATGTAATTCCAGTTCAAATTTCAGCTTACACAACTCACTTTCAGTGTCACAAGCTTTGATTTTAGCAGTCAATGTATCACAAGTCTTACAAGTATCCTGAAGTGGTGCATGAAAATGAAGGTTAAAGTCATGATTGAAGATGGATCGGAAAACTTGTTCGCTTACTGGTGTCTTAGGAGGACTTTCCTGTTTGCATTTAGTCTGCAATAACTGGTACATCTTTGAAATGTTCATATCAGGAGATAAATAGGATCTATTTGGGTTCTTGTTTCTGCTGTAGTGTGATGTATAGGTATGAAATTCTCCTATGAACTGCCTAACATAATGTCGTTCAGCATCTGGCGTTTTGTTGTGGGGGGGATGACTGCCTCTAAGGTCAGTAATAGGAGTTCCAGTAACTTTTTTCTTCACTACTCTTGCAATTCTGCCATCATTTATTCTCAGCACACCCTTAAAGAATGCCTTGCACACACGAGTATCCAAACCATTAGTGTCCGATAAAAAGTAATATTGTGAACTGGATCTTCGAGAGTTTTCAGTCTTTGTGTATGTTCTCTTTTTGTCAAAAATTCTAACTTGGCCAGCCATGAAAGCACCCTGTATTGACCAGTCTGCTATTGCATAGAAATTGGTGTGCAACCACATTTGCCGATCCTCGGTAATCTTTTCACTGCACTTCAAAGGGCAGTGACAATCAAAAACTCGGAATGTTCTTGCCTGTACTGTTCGACCAGTGGTTGAAACGTACTTATTTCCACTCTGGCGTAATCTCTTTCTTATGTTTTTCTTCCACTGGTCAAGATTGCGAACTCTTTTACGACCTCTTGGTTTTTATGTTCCTTGAAGCGGCTCAGTTTCTTCGACCAGTTCCAAGGGGCTTGTTTGTTCCATTTCATGACCTATAACAAATTACAAAACTGTTACGTAACAATGTCATAAAACAAACTGAAAAATCTAGTAGCACTCAAAGGAAAGTTAATTATTAGTCATGTATAATACAATACAACTGCATTAATATCGCCCTTCTTCTGAAGGTGGCCCCAAGCTCAGAAGTGCACATGCCTCGGCAGTGCAGATGCAATTATACTGCAGTGCAATAATTGTGCGTGAAGGACTTGCTTACGGTCCTTACACAGTAACCGCCCCAGATGAGGATTGAACCCATACTCTCCGCATTACAAGGCAAGCGCTCTAACCAGTCGGCCACCGCAAGTACTATAATGAAAGGTAATTTGTTGAAGTCAGGGTCAAGTAAGGCAATGAACAGATGGTCCAAACTGTTTACATTTTCTTAATATTACGTTATGCTCTCTGCTTCGCTAATCATCTTCTAAATCGTCCGCCAACCATGTGCAAACATGCATACATACACGTCCTCGTCCTCGTCCTCCTCCTTCTCGTCCTCCTCCTCGTCCTCGTCCTCCTCCTCCTCCTCCTTCTCGTCCTCCTCGTCCTCCTCGTCCTCCTCGTCCTCCTCGTCCTCCTTCTCGTCCTCCTCCTCGTCCTCCTCCTCCTCCTCCTTCTCGTCCTCGTCCTCGTCCTCGTCCTTGTCCTCGTCCTCGTCCTCCTCGTCCTCCTCCTCCTCCTTTTCCTCCTCCTCCTCCTTTTCTCCATAACTTTAAAGAGGAAAGGCAGAATTGTTTCTTGACTGCTAGTTACTGTTTAGTGTTTAGCGACGCTTTGTCACAAAAACGATGGTCAAACGTCGCCCTCCTCCCTTCTCGACGTTTGGGACTGGCACTACTAGAGTATGGGCAGTGGCTGAATTATTTTGCCTTCAGTTTTAGTTTCGTGTGGTAAACGATATCTTACAATCGCTGACAAAGACAGGAAGCTTTATGTTGTGAGTGTGCTTAGAACCTATAATGCTGAATTTCTAATGACACTTGCAACGGTTTTTGAGGTGTGTAAAGACATCAGTTCGTTTCCAGTGTTTTTCAACATCTTAGGGTCGTTGACATTGCCTACACCAGACCCATGCGACGTAAGGATAATTATCAACAGTTTAAAGGCGTCTTATGACGTCATAGGCACGATGTGAAAAGCTGCGTAGGCCTAAAATCATCCTCATTGTTAGTTCTCGTTTTCATTGTCTATAGTAAAGCGCCATCTGTATCGGATGTACCGGTGAGTTACAGTTCAACTTTAACGACACTTCGTGATTACAAGATCATTGGTGTCGACTTCCTCCTTCATCCTGGCTTGGGACTGGCACTGCGAGCCTACGAACAGTGATGGATTTTGAACCTGATGGTGGTGGTGGTGGTGGTGATGATGATGATGATGATGATGATGATGATGATGATGATGATGATGATGATGATGATGATGATGATGATGATGATGATTATGATTATGATTATGATGATGATGATACGATTGTTAAACGATGCCGTTTTGCCAGATATGGTTGGATTCAATGAGGAAGAGAGATCGAAAGACGAAGAATTCATCGTATTATATTTTCTACATATTTTCCTTATTTTATCAGGTGAATTAATAACTTAAAAGAGGTGTCCAATAGCTACCCTACATCTCGTCTTCTACGTTCTTTCGGGGCCACTTTGACCTCAGACCCGTATCATCCGCCCTTCTGACTCAAACACAGTTGCACATTAATAATGAGGGAGTATTTACTTATTTAGCCTTCGTAAGAGCTCAGTATACACGGAACAGCGAAATTGTGTTTAGGCACTAGAGGTCGTTTCCCATACAGACAATTTCTTACATTCATTGAAAGGCGAATCATAACATAACATGGGTTTTAAGTGGTTCAGAAGACGTTTAGTCTGTGTTAGAACCACTGTAATTAACCTGGAACATGATTAATAGCCCAATTTTCCTAGCTTCTTCTTAAAAGCTGTGATAGTGTCCACTGAGACAGTACTATCATCCAAACTATTCCACAAATCTACAACTCTTGCACTGAAGCATTTCTGCCCTAATGTCCCTTTTGGTTTCTTAAATAATTTATACCTATGTCCCCGAGTTGCCTTGTTTGGTGCTAATTCAAAAAACTTCTCCTTCTGCACTGCCTCCTTTCCAGTAATAATCTTGTAGGCTTCAATTAGGTCTCCTCTGCTCCTCCTTCTCTCCAATGTTGTTAGTCCACACCTTTTCAACCTTTCTTCATATCCCAAATCCTTGTAGCCCCGAATCATTTTTGTAGCTCTTCTTTGCACCTTCTCCAGCTTTTCCATGTCCTGTTTCAGGTAAGGACTCCACACCTGGATGCAGTATTCCAACTGTGGCCTAACCAGTGATTTGTATAGCCTCAATATTGTATCCTTATCTCGGGTGACTATTGTCCTTCTTATCATGCCTAAAGTAGAGTTAGCCTTTTTTGATGCTTCAGCACATTGCCTTGAGGGTTTTGCGCTCTTGTGCATAATCACTCCCAAGTCCCTTTCTTCCTCACTCACTTTCAACACCATACCCCCATTTCATATGAAAACTCGCTGTTTCTCTTCCCCATATGCATCACTGAGCACTTTTCCACATTAAAGAGCATCTGCCAGTCCTGTGACCATCTGAACATTCTTCTTAGATCTTCCCGTAGTATCTCCGCTTCTTTTTCATTTCCCACTGCTCTACATAGTTTGGTATCATCTGCAAATTTAGAAATTTTAGATAAAATCCCATCATCTATGTCATTAATAAAAAGTACGAACAGCAATGGCCCAAGCACTGATCCTTGTGGCACTCCACTTAGCACTGTCGTCCAGCTAGAATGTTTGTCACCTATGCCCACCTTTTGTCTTCTTCCTGATAGCCAGCTTTGAATCCATGCTAGTACCTGCCCTCTAATCCCACATGCTTGCAACTTCTTGGCCAGTCTTTTATGAGGGACTTTGTCAAATGCCTTGGCAAAATCTAAGTAAATTACATCTACAGGCTTTCCCTCATCTATCCTCTCATAGACTTCCTCAAAGAATTCCAAAAGATTTGTCAAACACGAGCGACCTCTAGTAAATCCGTGTTGACTGCCCTTAATAATATTATGCTCATTCAAGTGTTCCACTATATTATCCTTAACAATTCTCTCCATGACCTTACACACAACACTGGTTAAACTGACTGGTCTGTAGTTACATGGTTCACTTCTATTTCCTTTTTTAAACAATGGCACTACAAGAGCATCTCTCCATTCCTGTGGTACATCTCCAGTCTGTATCGATTTATTAAAGATCTGTGCTAATGCCTCTCCAATTTCTTCCCTCACTTCATGTAAGAATTTAGGATGTAGTTCATCTATTCCTGGACTCTTGTCAGTTTTTAACCTTTTCAGCTGTTCCACCACATTTTCCTTAGTGAACATTATCTGTGTTAGTCCTTGACCACCACTGTCTAAAAATGCTTGGTTGGGTTCAGGGATGTTTCCTAATTCCTCCAATGTAAACACTGAGCTGAAATATTTATTAAGCGTTTCAGCAGCTTCCACATCATCCACAATAACTTCTCCATTCTGCTCTTCCTTTTTCAATGGCCCTACCCTTTCTTTCCTTTTCTGCTTGCTTCTAACATAGTTGTAGAAACTCTTGCTGTCTTCTTTTACATTTCTTGATAACTTCTCCTCAAAGCTTTTTATTGCTTGCCTGTTTGCATTATTGCAGATGTTTCTTTTATTCACATACTTTGCTTTTGATTTCTCAAGTCGTGCAACATAGTCACAATCCAGAACATTCTTTCTTTCCTTCTTCAACTGCTGAAAATTCTTCCAAGCTTTGTTCTTTGCCCTTCTCTTTCTTTGAACCTCGCGTGTTACCCATGGCCTCTTCTTGTTGGTCCTTTTGTGCTTGGGTATGTTCTCCTCAATAATCTCTTTCATAACTTCATTAAACTTCTTCCATGCATCGTTCACTCCCAAACCCCTTACTGCAGATTCCAAATCCTTTTCCTTCAGTCTTTCCCTCACTAATTCATAGTCCGCCTTAAAGAAGTTGGGTCTTTTCACATACGCTTTGACTTCCTGGGTTTGCTCCATGACTAATTCCCATCTGATAACCTGATGATCACTAGTGCTAAAATGCTCCCCCACACTCATATTTTCTACCATATTTTCTTCAGTTGTTATGACTAGGTCCAAAATGTTGTCTCCTCTGGTTGGCTCCATAACATGCTGTTGCATAAAGCTCGCATCAATAAAATCCAAGAATATCCTATCTTTTTGTCTCTCGCCTTCCAGTTTTTCCCAATCAATATGGTAGTTGAAGTCTCCCATGATCACGGATGTTTCCTTATTAGCCAATTCCAGGAGTTTGCACATCCCTTGATCAGCTTCTTCGGTGGCATCTGGTACCCTGTAGCAAACTCCCACCAGTATCTTAGACCTGTTTATTTGAATTTCACACCAGATGCTCTCCTTGAAGGTCTCATTGCTCATATCCCATCTCTCCACTGCATTAATATTGCTCTTAACATATAGCAAAACCCCTCCAGCCCCATGTCCCACTGATTTCTGGTTAGCTCTGTCCTTTCTAAATAATCTGTATCCATCTAGAGCTAGTTCGCTATCTGTGATTTCCGGTTTTGTCCATGACTCTGCTATTCCAATTATGTCGGGTGACTCGTTATCTGCATACAATTCCAGTTCTGCTCGTTTTGTGATACTTACAATACTTCTCACATTTGCAAACATACACTTTAGCATTTTCCTACCTTCAGTTTCCTTATATTTCCTGTCTTCCCTACTGCACGTTTTCTTTTTTCTTGGCTTTTTGTCTTTATTTGTGTGACAGTCAGTGAGTCTTTTTACTGCACTAACCGTCTTCCCACCAAGTTTAAAGTCTTCATCATGATGTATAGTTGTCTTGCAACCATGTCCGCACCTCGAGCATTCAGATGCAGTCCATCTCTCCCCAAGTAGCCGCCTTTCCAAGGATTGAATTCCACCTCGTAGTAGTTAAGGATATACAGGAGCTGGCTCACCCCCATGGTCCCGTTCCTGGCTCACGCGCTCCTGGCTCACCCGTTCCTGGCTCAATGACGTCATCGAAAGTTCAAAGGTCAAACGACCGCCTCGGGCAAAACAGACACCCATTAAATTTGGCCAAGGGTTGCGCGGGTGGGGCGTGCGTGTGCCCCTTCCAAGGAGGCCATTTGAGGGGGGCGTGCGTAGGGCGTGCATGTGCCTACCCCTCCCCATTCTTCTCTCTCAATACACGGCTGTGCAAGGCTCATTGAATATTCATTCTATTTAAATCAGTCAAACATAGGCAGGCAGCCAATTTTCACATAGGCAAGCACTCAATTTTACTCTCTAGCCTTCATCTAGCGCCCATACCCATCATCCATCTTTGCTCAAGCAATGCAAGGCACCCTTTTGCCACGTTTCAGCTTTGCACAAGCATTGTTTACAAGGCTTACTCAGTCCATTTTATTATTCATTAAATACAAACTGAGTTCTTTTACACAATAGGCCGACGCAAGCTGCTATAGCCAGTGTATTTGCGCTTTTACACCTAGGCGCCTCGCGTTGGGCTTGCATTCGTTTACAATGTACACTAAGGCTATTTTATTGCTCATTAGACCCAATTTACAAGGTTTTTGAATTTTGGAGCTCATCTGACGCACGTCTACAATTGGCAGGTTTGCTCTACAAACTCGCAATATTCTACTGTGAAGCTAGCTTTGAGTGTGAGTTTTAGGTGTCTGAAATGTAAAAGTTGTAAAACCACCAGGTCAGAAATATAAGCCGCGCATCTCTCTCGCTCATACGCTACTTGTCTGCCAAAGGCGCTTCGCTCCCTCTCTCACTCACGCTCCCTCCCTCTCTCTCTCTCTCTCCCTCCAGCTCTGCCAAAACGCCTCTCTCCCTCTCTCTCTCTATCGCTCCCTCCCTCTCTCTCTCCCTCCAGCTCTGCCAAAACGCCTCTCTCCCTCTCTCTCTCTCGCTCATGCGCCATCTGTAAAAGACACTTACTATCCGAAACTGAACCGAGAATTTCAATGAAACTGAGATTTCAGTTTAACTTTTCTCAGATTTAAGTTCATTTTGTTGAAAGATTTGCATAACTAAATGCGTGAGCTGTGGGAGAATGCAATAGAGCAAAGACACCTGAGTGCTTTGCAAAAGTTGAATACCATGCTAAATTCAGTTTAGGTGATGATTGTGCAAGTGTAAAAGGGCCTAAGGATAATGAATATTCAATAAGCGTTGGTCATCCTTGTAAAACAAGGCAAGCCCAATGAATGTCTTGCTGTCTAAGCGTAAAAGGTTGTAGCTCTAATTCAATGCAAGCGCAAAAAAAAAACATTGCAATTTGTGCCTATTGAATAATAAATTGGCATTAGTCAGCCTTGAAAAACAAGGCGAGCCCAAAGAATGGCTGCCTATGTGTAAAATGAGGTTCCGCCTCAAAAGGATGCAAGTACTAAATATTCAAGGCTAAATAGTCAGGCAAGAGCTGTAATGGCATGCAAGCGCAAACACTGGCTGCCTTGGCTTCCACACTAAGTGCTTGCGCGCCTTGCTGGGTGATGAAGATGGAGTTGCAAGGTTTGTAGTTGTAGGCTTGAGCCTAAAATGTGTGCGTGCCTAAGAGAAAATGGCTGTATGGTCCAAAAGAATTGAATGCTTGCGTATAATGGCCTCTACCATTAAAGTTGACCTAAGTGTAAATTGCTATACGCCTAACAATGCACATGTAAAAGAATGCAAGTGCAGCTACGAGAGTAAAGCCTAGCTATAATACTGTGGTGCAAGCTTAAAGTTTGGTCTAAGTGTAAGTGCCTAAAAACATTGGCCGCTTGGTTGTAGTATGAAACTGTGTAAAATGCGCTCTGCAATTGATGAGCTCCAAAATTCAAAAACCTTGTAAATTGGGTCTAATGAGCAATAAAATAGCCTTAGTGTACATTGTAAACGAATGCAAGCCCAACGCGAGGCGCCTAGGTGTAAAAGCGCAAATACACTGGCTATAGCAGCTTGCGTCGGCCTATTGTGTAAAAGAACTCAGTTTGTATTTAATGAATAATAAAATGGACTGAGTAAGCCTTGTAAACAATGCTTGTGCAAAGCTGAAACGTGGCAAAAGGGTGCCTTGCATTGCTTGAGCAAAGATGGATGATGGGTATGGGCGCTAGATGAAGGCTAGAGAGTAAAATTGAGTGCTTGCCTATGTGAAAATTGGCTGCCTGCCTATGTTTGACTGATTTAAATAGAATGAATATTCAATGAGCCTTGCACAGCCGTGTATTGAGAGAGAAGAATGGGGAGGGGTAGGCACATGCACGCCCTACGCACGCCCCCCCTCAAATGGCCTCCTTGGAAGGGGCACACGCACGCCCCACCCGCGCAACCCTTGGCCAAATTTAATGGGTGTCTGTTTTGCCCGAGGCGGTCGTTTGACCTTTGAACTTTCGATGACGTCATTGAGCCAGGAACGGGTGAGCCAGGAGCGCGTGAGCCAGGAACGGGACCATGGGGGTGAGCCAGCTCCTGTATATCCTTAACTACTCCTCGTAGTATCGAATCATTTCTTCCTCGCATAGTTTCTTCAGTCTCCTGTTCACCTCAACTCTCTTGCTGTCTAACGCCTCGCTCAGGTCCTGCCTTGGCAAAATACCCATTACCACAACTTGCCCCTTTCTGTCCTCGTTCAGCCTCTGCATCATGTCTTTGAATTTGGACATCATTTCTTCCATCTCATCCATGCGAAGATTGTTTGTGCCGACTTGCACGATCACCGTGTCCTCCTTCTCTTCATCTTTCTTCTCGATTTCCAAAAACATCTGTTCAATTCTCGCTCCTGGTTTACAAACCGTGTCGAATCCAGCACATTGCTTCTGCAGATTCCTCCCAACGTGTCTTACTAGGGAATCTCCTACCAAAACCACCCTGTTCTTTCTTTGATCGGAGACTGCCTTTTCGAGTTTCTGCATCTTTGGCTGTCTTGATGTCCTTTCCATCATTCCTTGTACCACGTCCTCCGAGTCCTTGCAGTTCTTTTCTTCTGTTAGAGCTCCTTCTTTCTTCTGGTTGTTGGTTTTCTCCAGAGCACTCAGACGTTCCATAACTGATTCCAAGCTTTTTGTCTCCTCCTCTAAGCTTTTTTCCAAGCTGCACAGTCGTACTTCCAAGCAGCTTACTCGTTCACACTTCTTGCACTCGCCGGCTGACTCGTCCTTGAAACCGTCTTTCGTGCCGTACATGCCGCAACCAGAACACGCAAACAGATCGCTCTTCTTCACCGACATTATTATTCTTGCTCAACTGTTGACTGACCTCGGAAATGTGATCGCCTTACTTGCTTACTCGATTACGCTCACGCACGTGTACCGCTTTCTCCTATTATCACTCACGTGGGTCTAATTCGGGACTGACCACACGCTTTATTTCCCTGATTTATATCGCAAACCTCACACCTCTCGCTTCTGATATATTATACTATCCCCTCGATTAATCAAAACAATTTTCCTTAATCAAAATCAATTTTTAGAACAAAGAATGTATCACTTATCTCCAGCAGCGACCTCCTCTCGAAAACCGGAAACAACATAATGATATCGATCTACGTGACTCAGGAGAACAAAGCAGACAGGTTATTAGCGAACTCGGCTATTATGATTACACTGACCGGTGGGAAGATCAGACGGCGAGTGAGAGAACTGGCCACTCCTTCTCATATGCCGGTGGCTAAGAAAATAAAGTCGATAAGACCACTTTTGAAGGTTCTCATAGTTTAACGATATCTTATGGTAGAGAATGCCGTTGGCGTCGATTGAAAAACATAGCGTTCCACTCTGACTGCGATGGTTACGTTACATCAACTCATACTACGAGGTTGGATCCCCAGTTTAACGGCAGCTTATGACAATATAGGCCATTTCCGCCGACAAAGATTATTTTTTGGCATATTTCAGCACTTTGCTACGAGGTTTTCAGAAGTTTTTGTATTTATAAGCTAGATTTGAAGTAAAAAGAGGTGTCTAACTATTATTTTACTTGTGTACTATAATTATATATCCAAGGCTGCTATGGCTTTAATTACACCCATCGGGTCGTCTAATCCGCCCGTCTGACTACCACACGGTATACGAGCAGAAAAGGAAGATTAGATTATACCAGACTAAGGAAGGTGAAGTGTATTGGTCCTCTAGCAACGTAAAAGAAGCTTAACGCTAATGTTTTTCTAGCTATAGACTCTAGCAATGAGGGATGTCGCAAGACACCTTTAAAACACGTTCCGATGTGACAATAAGTAAAGAAATTTGCGAATTGATTTAATATCTTAGGCTTTGCGTCAACTGTTATTATGTAAAACAAGGAAGGGCTCTGGCGGGCCACTCAAGATCAGCCTACCATTTCCATCACTTTCCCTCCCTGTTCCACCCATTCTTCTTCTCTCCTCTCCCTCCCAGTTGCCTTTCCGCTCACCCTTCCCTAGCATCCCCTCTCTCCCCTCCCCACATCCTGTACCTTCCCCTTACGGAATACATTATCCATAGGCCTAATCTTCTCTTTCACTCCCATAACAACGACGTACTCGCTAACATAAGAGAAGCATTTTAATAAATATTACTATAAAGTATGCTTGGAACAGACACCGGCCAAGGGCAACTGATCAACGACTTCGTCATAAACGCTAAAGTAGTTATAATAGTCATTGACGTCATTCCTAGCAAAGTTATAATAGACTGACGTCATCAATACAAAAAGGTATTAGTGACGTCATCTCTAATGGCACTACATTGCTGCTAATGACAGACATGTTACCCAGTGACGTCATCAATTATGGAAAAGATAGAAGTTAGTGACGTCATCCATAGTGGAAGATAACATTATCGGTGTCATCACTGGAAACGGAGTCATCGACAAGGCCGTTGTCAGTGGCAACAGTCGTCATGGAAACAGTCGTCATCAAAATCCTCGGTAAGGCTAAGGTTCTAGCAGAAATCTCGAACCATATTTTTTGAAGGGATTTGAACCCGCCGAGCTCTCGTCCGGCGCTGTAACCACTACACTATCGGACATACCCAGCGTATTTCCTTTTATTCCCATAGTCTGTAATTTGCTCAAAAGTGCATCATCTGTTCGTTGAAGACCGTATACAAAGATGGCCAAGACATTCTTGATTTTTAAATTAAATTTTTAAGTCGAATGAATGGGTCTATGATGCTTTTAATAAGCTCGCTAAGGTCTGTTTGATATTTAGTTGGGATCTTTTTCAATGCAGATTACCACCGAAGTTAATTTTTTATCCATTTCCCATCACTTTGCAAATCGATGATATTGGTCTATGTGACTGAAGGACATTACAGAATTTAAATTATTAGTGATTAAACGAAGCTGCTAAATATATAGCGTTGTAATCCATATTGAAAGGTGTCTAAGTAATTCATTGTTTAAAAATTCTAATAGGTACAATGGACGTTGCCATAAAAATATTCCGTCAGAAAAACGTTGTGTATAAAAATAAAATGAATGTTCCGCCAGTGTCTTAACTGGTAGTGCCAGTCGCAAGCCTGGCCAAAGGAGGAGGGCAACGCTGATAATCTAATCATCCTCAAGTGCACAGCGTATCAATGGACCTATAAACGACTCATTTTGTTTGAAAAATACTATTATGTTTTTCTTCGTACAGTCTTGGCAGAGCGTCCCTTAGCAGCAAGTAACAAATCTAAACTTCTTTTAAAGCCACTCCACTGCATTTCCGCACAACTAGTCCCAGTACGAAGCATATTTCCTTTTTACCCATTATATTACAATTGTTCAAAAGTCTTGGTAAATGGATCACATCTTACGTTATTTCAAAGTTTACAACGATATCCAAGACATGTTTATTTTTTAATTAAGTTATATATAATTTTAGGAGTCGAATGACTCTGTCTCTGGTGCATTGATGTTCTCTGGTAGTTTTTCATTTGTCATTTACTTACAAGGCAGAATTAAACTAAAAAGCGGTGTCATAAAATTAATTATAATATTATGCTTTCTAAACCTTGCTTGATACTTGGCTAGGATATTTTCCCTTTCAGTTCATTGTTTATAATTTTTTCAATAAAATCACAAATCGATGATTTTAAGATTATCGATCTACGTAACTCTGACTATTTTAGGAATGAATCAGCGATTTAGCGAAACTGACGGATGTAATAATAGCGTGTGCAAACCTATTTAAAGGTGCCCACGCTTCGCATCTGCCCGAAGGTGAAAAATAGTACTAATCCATTGTTTAACGAACTAAACCATTGTTTAACTACATTCTGTAGCTATACAGATGCCGTTGACGCAAAAATATTCCACCGTGTATAAAAGGAACGTTTCCCAGCATCTGTATGCTATTGTAGTGCCAGTGGGAAGCCTGGGAAAAAGAGGAGGGTAACGCTCATCATTGACTCATCTACTCAGCAATAACCCATGACTCTGCAATTGAACATCGCTGTATATCACAAACTTCAGTCAATAACATTCACTTTTTATTATTTAATAGGTTGAATGTTTAGGGTTAACAATAACCCTTTTACTCTGGACCTATAAAGAACCCATTGTATGCCATCTTAAAATTTCATAAGTCAATACGGACCTAAGTCAATACGGACCTATCTTATGCCGAATACTTGAAAAATTCATCGTGCATCGTTTTTTTCACCATATTCTGCTTGAGCCCCAGCTAAATCAGGACTTCACAGACCAGTTCGCCTTCCGACCAACAGGATCCACTACAGCAGCACTAACAGCACTAACCACCAATCTTTTGGAGCTACTAGAAGCAAATCAGTATGTTCATCTCATTGCCTTGGACTTTAGCAAAGCCTTTGATACGGTGCGGCATTCGTACCTGGCTGAGCAACTGGCGGAGATGCAAATTCCCGATTGCATCTACAATTGGATCGTGGCCTTCCTGGAGGATCGGGGCCATGGAACTAAATTCAACGGCTTCACATCTCCCCTCATGAAAATCAACTCTAGTTTTGTACAGGGTTCAGGCTCTGGCCCAAATAATTTTATCATCACAATATCTAAGCTCAAGACGATTCACATTGGAAATATAATACTAAAGTATGCTGATGATAGCTACTTACTGATACCCTCTTCTAATAGTGCCACTGTTTCAGCTGAACTAGAACATGTGACAAATTGGGCAAAAGCATGCAACCTAAAACTAAACCATAAAAAGACGCAAGAGATGATTGTAAGAGGGGTCGGGAGGAGAGGGCGGGTGTCAGCCCCTGCGGCCACCCCGGGAGTGACCAGAGTACATAGCATGAAGGTACTGGGGGTTATGCTTACTGAAACTTTAAGTTTTGAGATGCACATTGCCCAAATATGCTGCAGGGCTAGGCAATCCATGTATGCCCTGCGCATACTAACTGCCCATGGTCTATCTGGCCCTGGGCTTTACGATGTGGTGAGGGCGACAACGGTGGCACGCCTGTTGTATGCTGCTCCGGCATGGTGGGGCTTTGCCAGCCAAAGGGAGAAGGGAATGCTCCAGTCTGTAATGAACAGATTGATCCGTCAGCGATACCTCCCAAGTAATAGCCCAACCTTTGAACAACTATGCCTTAACCCATTAACGCCCAATGATCCCATTTGGGAACACGCGGATGAATTTAAGTATAAAATAAATGTATCGTGTTATTTAGTTACTGTGGGCAGCTTTTGACTGTTAAATAGTCCATTTACGATATTTTAGCCTAATCTTGAGTTTGCAAAATTTCTAGTGGGCGGCAGCCATCTTTAAAGTTTCGGGTTTTTCAAAATTCGGCTGCTTCCAGTTTCTCGTCTGCATATAAGGTAAGAGAATTTAAATTTTAAAAGTGTTTATGTGATTTAAGTGTAACATTACGTAGCTACTGCTATGCCAAATGTGCATTGAAAAATCAAATGTATTGCGGTAGAAATGTTTAGTAAATCTTTGATGTTCCCAAATGGGAACATTGGGCACAAATGTAGTCTGTTCCCATTTGGGAACATGATGGAGAAATTCATTGAGTTATTGAAAACTCCGCATCGATTGCATTACTACTGTCCATATTTATAAAAGAATATGAGATAAATTAGAATTTTTAGTTTACACAGCAATCACACCTTATATAAAGCCTTTTTCAGGTGTGAAGAAAGGTCTCCTTGTCTGAGGCGATCACCATTATACAATCTGATGTAGATGGAGACAATGATACTGAGCACAGTGAGCAGCTTGTTCACCTAGCACAGGCTTCCATGAGGTCTACTACGGCAACTTCTTCATATGACTGTGAGATGGCAAGACAACCAGCATGTGACTGTAGCTACCAATTTCATCGAAACGCTGGAGCTCAGCCAAAAAGTTTGTGGTTGATATAAATCAACCAATTGTCATTAGAGATCATACTCTTCACATGGGTGTTTCGGGCATTCTGGACCCCTTCATGTCTAACTATCACCCCGTAGCCTATTTGGCTCCAAGAAGTGGTGCTGCCACTCTTTATCAACGGTTTGAACATGACTGTTGTTGCTGCCTGGCCTCTTCATGTGGAAGTCTGGCTTGTCTGATCAACTGGAGTTCTGGCGGCAAATTATGAACAATTATACTATACAACGGTTGGACAATCCTCCAACAGCTCTATCAGATAGCCACTCAGTCAGTGACATTCGCTACGTTTGAGTCGATCATCATCTGGGTTCAGAGTGAAAGACAAACCAGATTTTGTAAGAAGAATACATGGCTGTACTGTGCAAAGTGCATGGCAGAGCCGTAAATCCTGGGGAGGGAAGGGTGTGAATTCCCTCCCCACTTTTAAGCTTGAGGAGGGAAAGTGAAGCAATTCCATCCCCACTCTTTTTTAAGCTGTCATAAAATTATGGCAGTCCAAACCTATATAAGTGCGAACAAATAAAATTTGTAACCACAAACCCAGTGTGTAACTGAACTTGGTACAGGGAATTAGTCATTAGGCCTACCCGCTAGTAGAAGTTTGGAATAGTGTTTTGCTCAATGCATAAACTAAATAATTACGATTCTTAAGCAGTATAGGCTTCTTAAGGGAAGTATTCAGACTTTCGAAGGGGCAGTTTCCCTCCCCACATGTCGAGGCAGATTTGCGGTCCTGGTGCATGGTTCTACTTCTTCTGCACTACGAGCCGTAGTATCATATCATCGCGTTTGAGACAGAAAATTGTCAGTCTCGTGGAAGGCATTGTAGAGAAATACCTGTAATATGTTGATGTGTATGATGTGTTGAATCGCAGAATTAGACAATGCTATCGCACTGCTTTATAACTTCTGAAAACTAGTTACTTTAACACTGATGTGTGGTTTTATTGCTCTAGCAAAGCAGCCTATATGCTGTGCATAAAGTAAAACTAGTGTAGTAACTGAAAACTGCAAATTTAACAGATTATCTTCAATAAATTTGCATGGTGTTCCCAAATGGGAACAGACTCCATATGTGCCCAATGTTCCCAAATGGGAACACACGCCATCTAGCGGCTGATCGTGGAATCACATAAATTAAAGTTCCAGGGACCTTACCCTAGCATCATTTCTTATATTCCCAAGTATCAAAAAGATTGGCCAATTCGGGAAAGTTTGGGCATTAATGGGTTAAAGCCGACACCTGCTTGTTTTCGGCGGTCCTGGCAAACCCGGGCCATGTTCTCCATAGGTTTCTCCTCCAAAAAAGCCGTTGGCCTATTCCTTCGACCCCGGTCACATGACCGTGTTTTACCGTTAGCTAATCATAATATGAAAAACAACTTTTATAGTTAGAATGGTTTATTCATATTGACTATTGATTGTTTATTGTTTATTATATAATATGACTTGAATGTACACCAGAATGCGGATTGCAACTGGTTCAATAAAGAATATACTTTCTTTACGGAACTGTCCGTGAAGTCATTTCTGGCAATAAAACTATTTGACGTATTTTTAGACACCTTTAAATTGCATATTTCATAGGCAATAAATAGCTTTGCCGTTCATATAATCGTTACTAATAGAGCTGTATTATGCCAAAAATTAATCTTTGTCGGCGGCAACGGCCTATGTTGTCATAAGCTGCCGTTAAACTGTGGACACACATAATCGTTACTGGGTTTTCTTCACCTTGGATTTCGATTGTACATCTTCATAACGGCCTTACCTGTGGCAGTCTGGAAAAGGAGGTCGACGCTAATATGACAGTGTCGTTAAACACCAACCAATCTATGGAAATATATGTATATATAATATATATATGTTCCTAATTCCACCATTGCCCATACTCTGGTAGTGCCAGACCCAGGCCTAAAAAAGGAGGAGGGCTATGATAATCATCTTCGTCATGACACTGCAGCGTCTTTAAAAATCAAAACAGCAACTTTGGGTCGAGTCATCTTTGTTATGATATACCGTCGTCAAACAACTATCTACATGAAGCAATGACTCATCCACGGACTCATACTCTCTGGTGACAAATTGGTCATTAAAACATTGGCGCTTTAGAAGTCCTTAGTTTAGATTATACTTGATTAGGAAAGGTTAAGTGGATTGATCCTTATGCGACGTAAAAGAAGATCAACGCTAACGTTTTTGTAGTTAAACTCTAGCAAATGACAGATGTCATTAGACACCTTTAAAAACCGTTCCGATAGCATAATAAGTACAGACATTTGCGCATTGATTTAATTGTTTTTTCCCATTTTGTCATCTGTCGTTAGGCTAAATTAGATGTTTGCCCGTCCTTGGACGGATAATTTCTGCGAGCTATGGTCGGCCACTCAAAATCACCCATCCCATTTCCTCCACTTCCATCCCCTTTCCCTCCCCTTTCCCTTCCCATATTCCTTCCATCCCTCTCACCATATCCCTCCGAGTCTTCCCAACCTCACCCTACCCTAACCTCTTCCTTTCCATACTTTCCCATCCCTTCCCTTCCCACCTCCTCCCCTTCCCTCCTCTCCCCATTCCCTCCACCTTCCAGGCCCCTCACCCTTCTCTTCCACTTCCCTTCTCATTTTCCGTCCTCTCCCCACCGCTCCCATCCCCTCAAACCCCCACTTCTCCTTCCTTGCCATCTACCGAATCGATGAGTTACCTACGCAAAGAAGAGTCCAACCCTTGGCTAAGAGAAACAGAAATGCGTCCTGTGAGCTGCCATCTGGCGAATGACGCAGGGAAGAAAAACGTAACGCTGCACTGTTCTATTATAATAAGTAGAAGTCGAATTTCATTAGACACCTTTAAAACACGTTCAGATGGTGCTATAAATAAACATTATTTCGCTTTGATGATATCTTCCTAGGTTCCAAACTGTCGTCTTATTACACTACACTGCTTAACATCAGCAACGGCCGTTGTTTCCGTAACATGTTATTAAACTTTAGGAATCCGTATACGTCACAGATGACCTGCATTGGTTACCTATGCAATGACGCGTCCTGTTTAAGATCCTATTGTTGATGAAGTGTTTAGGTTGTCATGAAGAGTGGGGCTCTTCTTCTAATCGATTCTGCTAGGTAACTGAAAAGATGTTGGGGTCAGATTTTGCTCGACCCCAGATCAGTGTTGTTTCGTGTGTCAAAAATTTGACAATGGATTAGGGTTTCGTGTACTGTACTCGATAGTGCAGTGGTTATCGTGCTAGACTGTCGATCGAGAGTTCGGGGGTTCACATCCCACCAGGGCAGAGATTTGTTCCTAGATTTCTGCTCCACCTGGGCCCCTAGCCAACTTAGTCGTAACTGACGGTACACTGTCGGTGGGAAGATGAGACGGAGAGGGTGAGGACTAGCCACCCGCTCTCATATGCCAAGGCCAAGAAATGACGTCGCTAGGTCCATGCTTAAAGGATCTCATAGTTTAACGATATCTTATGGCAGTTCTGACTGTGGTATTTCTATGCAACGCTGGAACTAATACGGTTCAGGTTTTCATACTTCTTTAACTTATAAGGTGAAATTAAAGTAAAACGCGGTGTCTAAGAACTTATTTTAGGCTACATATGTTTTATGTCTGGCCCGGATTAGTAGGTTACTATGACCTTACAGGCTTACAACCAGGGACGCACCGGTCTTCCACGCACTTATTTATGAAATGCGGGTCCCTCAAAACTGTTGGTCCGGGTGCTGCAGCACCCTTGGCACCCCTTAAGTAATTGTTCACTTGGCTTTGAGTAATTCAACCAGTTACTCACGACTATCAATGCGGATGATAGTTGCGTCGTTGATTATTTTTTAAGTTAAACTTTTTAGTTAATAACTAAAAATTATTAGTTTAACCTTGGTTTTAACTAAACTATTTTTTAAAGTTAGACTTCTGCCTTAACTAAAAAATTAGTTAAACTACAATTTCGCAACTTTTTAATTAACTTTTTCCATCACTGGTTCGGCCGAAGAAGAACAGTCCCTTAAGCTAGCCCTGAGGCAGCCATGGGTATATGAAGTGTCAGCGACTTTATGCTCTTATCAATCAAAAAATCAAAATCAATCAATCAATCAAAATTGTTTATTGGCACCAAAGAACGTTGCAGCATAACAGAAAATAAGCATCTCACAAAATATATATCAAACAGATTAAGTAATAATAGATAAAGCTGGACAACATTCAATGGGTACAACATTCAGTGGGTACCAAAAGGAGGAGCCCAAAAGGGACGATAGTCCCGCTAAGTAGGGCCACCTATGTAACTAGATCAGTTCAAGACAGCAGTTTATAAGCTGTTGTGATTGACATAATGAGTAACATAGGACATTATTTTATTTAAACTTAACTATCTTAACTACAGACAGATGCATCAACAAAACAATGGTAAAAGCAGTTAATCAGATATCTTAATATTGCTTCATAATATAAAGTTTAAGCTCCCTCTTGAAGTGGGGACGACTTGGGATATCACGGAGAACCTGAGGCAGACTGTTCCATAGGGATGGGCCTGCTATTTTAATTGCGAAGCTCCTTGTATTGGTGCGAGCAAATTCACCTCTGTATTGTGCTGGGTTTCTTATATGGTAGGAGTGGATGTTCATGACTAGGTCAAAATAATTATCAAATGCATTTGGCAGTTCTCTCTTAGTGTAGCGGTACATAAATTCAGCTGTTTGCATTAGTTTTATCTGATGAAGTTTTAAAATACCTAGGTAAGCAAAGGCCTGATCAGTATGGGAGTTATATGGAAGTCGCCTTATAATACGAATGATTCTTTTTTGCAATATAATAATTCTGTTGAGTCTTGATGGGTAGTTGGAAGCCCAGATCATATTACAGTAGGTTAGGTAAGGATAGATTAAAGAATAATATAACGTAAGGAGAATGCTCGTGGGTAGTATATGGGCTAGTCTAGATATGATTCCTACATTTTTTGCTATTTTCAATGATATATGGTCAATGTGGTCATTCCATGTGATGTGCTGGTCTATATAAATGCCAAGAAATTTTACTGACTTAACTTGGGGAATGACAGTTCCATCTATCAGAACTGAGCCTTGGTGAGATGGCTGGAGTTTCCTGTGTGAAGAGAACAGAATATAGTTAGTTTTCAGTAGGTTAAGGGAAAGCTTATTGGCTTTAAACCAGTCGGATACAAGTTCTAGTTCATTGTTTAACAACTGATACATGTTTTCATACGAATTATGTGAGATAAACACATTCGAGTCGTCAGCAAACAATATAAATTGAAGAACCGAAGAGGTATTTGGAAGGTCATTGATGTATATTAAAAATAACAAAGGACCAAGCAAGGAACCCTGTGGCACACCAAACTTAATTGACTTAAAACTAGAAAAATTCCCATTACATTTTACTTGTTGCATCCGATTGGTTAAGTAGTCTTTAAACCATGAAAGAGTGATGCCCCTTACCCCATAATTTTCAAGTTTTTTTAGAAGTATATTGTGGTCAACAGTATCAAAAGCTTTCGATAAGTCCAAAAAAATACCTATAGAGAATTCATTTTTATCAATTGCATGTGATATTTTATCCTGAATATTTATGACCGACATTAATGTAGAGTGCCCAGATCTAAAGCCATGTTGGTATGGG
The DNA here is from genome assembly GCA_020284085.1 of Aporrectodea caliginosa. Taxonomy (NCBI): domain Eukaryota; kingdom Metazoa; phylum Annelida; class Clitellata; order Crassiclitellata; family Lumbricidae; genus Aporrectodea; species Aporrectodea caliginosa. Next base: position 401,854 of record JACEVL010000184.1, read on the forward strand.
TAAAGAATGTTCATTTTATTAATGTAATTATTTAACCTTTGATACATTACTTTTTCTAATAGTTTTGCAAAATAGGCTAATACAGATATAGGTCTATAATTAGTAGGGTCAGTTGTTAAACCCTGCTTAAATATGGGAGTAACTGTGGATGTTTTCATTCCATTAGGTACCACACCTGTCATTAAAGAGCAGTTAATTATATCCACTAGTGGATCCGTGATGAGAGATAAGTTTGGGCTGATAATGCAAGGGTCTAATTGATCAGGGCCTGCACTGTGTGTTAATTTCAGAGTTGAGTTGAGCTCTAATAATTCCTGAGGTGTTATTGGAGTTACCACAAAAGAATTAGGTAATGGATAATTCATAAAATCACTGCACGTTTTTTTAGATCCAGGAATTTTGGCCGACAAGTTCTGAGCAATCCCAGTGAAGTAGTCATTAAAGTTTTCAGCAATAATTGATTTATCCGTATTAGGCACACCGTTTATGGTCAATGATTGGATGTTAGTAACAGAGGTTTTTTGACCCATTAATGACTTAATAATAGTCCAGGTTTTTTTAATGTCGTTACTGGATTTAGCAAATTCCAGAGTGTAATAATTCTGTATTATTTTATTCTTAATAGTTTTGAACCTGTTTCTATACAATATGAAATTTTTTTGTTAATTTCAGTAGGGTTTTTTATATATAGGCGGTGAAGTTTGTGCTTTTTATTGCATGACTTTAGCAGTCCTTTTGTCATCCATGGATTTTTAAATGTCCGACGATTTTTCTTATCAATTTGAATCACTGGAAATGCCTTGTTATATGCCTTTGTTACTGTAGACAAAAAGATATCATATGCTGCATTTGGATCATTAACATTACATAAATACGAGACCTGTGAGAAGTCAGCATCCATGAGAAGTTCTTTAAATAAACTTATTGAGCCGTCATTAACAATCCTAGTACTATGAGCTATTGATTTGCCTGAATGTTCTAAGTGAAGTGGAAACCAAATAATAACAGGTAGGTGGTCAGATATATCAGATGTTACAATGGCAGAATTTATAGGTCTAGGCCACATATTTGTAATTATGTTATCAATCAATGTTGCAGTATTATCAGTGATCCTAGTAGGCTGAAGTATAGAAGGTAGGAAGTGGTAAGAGGAGAGGGTATCTAGAAAATTATTGGTCAGTCCGTGTACACTGTGCTTTAACAAGTCTATATTAAAGTCACCCAGCAAAATTATATCTCTTTTAGTTTTTGTAAGATCAGATAGCGTTTGGTTCAACTCCTCATTAAATTGTTGCAAAGGGCACCCTGGGGGTCTATAAATGACTGCTAATGTTAGTGAGGAATATTTTGGCTGTGGGATGCGTATGAGGAGGCTTTCGTAAGAAGTATGGTTTAGTTGTGGTAAAATCTCATACTCAATATTTGACTTAATAAGATATCCTACACCTCCCCAACACCCTGTTTCTCTAGGTTTATGTATAAATGTATAGCCTGTAATCTGGACGGTATCAGCCTGGGCTTCATCCATCCATGTTTCTGTGACAGCTATAATATCAACTGGCAAGCTCTGAAGTAGGATCTGAATATCAGAGATTTTGGAAGCTAGGCTACGGCAGTTAATATGCATCAAAGAATAGTTTTGGGCACCCCACTCTATCCTAGATGCTAATTGGGCTGGCGTGTTGTAACCATGATCCTTAGGCCGGTTCACGTAGTAATTCTCATCCGGATCTAGGTCGCTGTTGTTTAACAGGGGTCTATCAGTAGAATTATCCGAAAACAGTTCCAATCTAACAGGTTTATCAGTTATAGTAACAGGTTTATCATTAACGGTTTTGGTGCAAGATTGTGCATCAACATGACTAAACGGCAGGGAACTTATCAAACAGTTATGACAGCACCAAGTGACCAAATTAATCATTTCTGCAGCACTGTAAGAGCAACAGTTTTGGTGATAATGATGATTACAATGTGTACAACAAATACTAAGTTGAGCATCTGAAATAAAGTTCACACAAGAGTGGCATCTAATGTCACAGTTTTTAATGTTATCAGTGTTCATACTAGCTATGACACGACTACCAGAATGATTGTGGAATTCAACCACAACTGAATACATCAGTGAGGTCGGCGACCAACCAAAGTAAAACAACAAAGATAAGTTGTATCAAGATAGTACTTGACTTGCAGAATGTGGTGAGGTGATCCCTCCATAAGTTCCTGCGGTTAGACGGTGTCAAACTGCCTGAGATCGTCGAGCGACTCAATCTTCTTTGGTCTGTCCTCAGTTGAGTTGGTACGACGGACAAAGATCAGACCACCAGAGGACCATGAGGAATGGATTTTCTTTTCACGGACCATTTTGCGAGAGGCTGAATAAATGTGCGCACTTGTCTTGGTCAAGTGTTCATTTATGTAGATGGTTGTGTGCCCAGGATAAGAGGAACTTTGCCAGAGAATTTTCCTGGCGAGGTAAACCGAGTCACGGGTGCGTCGTGTAGAAAATCTTACGAGTATTGGACGGCAGTGTTTGTTAGGTCCTGGTGGTAGTCTGCGAAGATATGAGACATCGGTGTCCTTGAGGCTCAGTCCCAGGTGAGTATTGCAAAACTCCAGGAACGAGGGGAGTTCATCTCGAGGCGAGGATATGGTTTCTGAGGGTTGCGGTTGGGATATATTTCCAATTGAGGTTTGGGTGTTCGTAGGTTCTGGAAACCCATGTATTATGAGGTTGTCTATTCTTGATGAGATCTCGAGGTCATTTATGCGGCGAGACAGGTATTTATTCTCCTCTTCCATATGGGATACTTTCTGTTGCAAGTCGGTGGTCACTTTGGAGACCATTTCAGCAGTAAGTTTCTCAACCGTTTGTTGCATGGTTACTGTAAAGTTTTCCGAGAATTTCTGGAACATTGACTCCATAGTAGAATTCATGGTAGAGTTTTGTTTTTCAGAGAATTTCTGGAACATTGTTTCCATTGTAGAATTCATTTGGGTCATCAAGCGAGTTACTATTGACGTTATCACTCGTTCATCTTGGACAAGTTCTAGCATATCGTCGATTTTTGGACCTTTTTTTGCCATTCCGAAGATAGATAGATCCAACAATAGAGATGAGTTGTGTGTACAATTCAAGCGTCAGTCTATTCTCCGCTTCGTCGCCTCAGAGTGTTACCGACAGAACGACCGCTTGTGAACAGAAGAGACGAGCGGCTCGAACCGTAACGTACAACCATCAGTTTGTAATATTACAAGTTAGTCTTACTGTTTACGACCCAATCGATGGAACGTCCGCTTGTAAGGAGAAACAGGATATACGAGCGGGTCGACGGTCCAGATTCCTTGTTTTCACGCCTCAGGATATTCGAAGTAGCTCATTCACACGCAAGTGAGATCCTAAAACTCCAGCAGGTAAATTGTAAAGTATATGATGTTTTCCGATACAACTTAATCTCAAAGTTTAATGAAGTTTGTTGCCGGTCGCCGCCCACATGTGTCACTCGACCGCCATCTTGCATAGACTCATCACTAGCTTACTCTTAGCCTCGGCATATGAGGGCTAGCTGCCAGTCCTCTCCCTCGCCGTCTCATCCTCCCACCGACAGACAGTGTATGGTCATTGCAGGCCATCTCATTATAGGTCAAACGGCTAAGGGGAACTGGTCGAGCAGAAATCTTGAACCAAATTTCTGACCTCGCAGGGATTTGAACTAACGACAACTCGATTGAGTGTCCAGCGCGGTAACCACTACACAATCGAGCATATCTCAGCGTATTTCCTTTTATTCCAATAGTCTGTAATTTGTTCAAAAGTGTTGGTGTATGGAGCACATCATCTGCTCGTTCAAGACTTACAAAGACGGCAAAGACATGCTCATTTTAAAATATTTTTTATATTATCTTGAGGTCGAATAATTGGGTTAATGGTGCTTTTAAACCGTTTTATATTTTGTTCGGATCTTTTCCATTTCAGAATACCATTGAAGTTTTTTTTGTTTTAACCTTTTTTCATCACTTTACGAATCGATATCCGGTCTACGTGACTTAAATACGTAACACACTCCATTGAAATACAATAATTAGTGATTGAACGAAGATGATGGATATATAGCGTTTGAAATCATATTTAAAGGTGTCTAAGTAATCCATCGTTTAAAGACCCCTCGAGGTACAAAGGCCGTTGACACAAAATATTCCATCAGAAAAACGTTGTGTATAAAATGAACGTCCCGCCAGTGTCCTAACTGCGGCAGTGCCAGTCGCAAGCCTGACCAAAGGATGAGAACAACGCTGATCATCTGATCATCCTCACACAATCACTCAACTGGACTCCTACCTCCACTGGACTTCGCTGTATACCACTCAATTTAGACAATATCAGGTTGAATGTTTATTTAAGGTTAATGTCTAAGTGTATTAATTTCGACTTTAAGTTTGGGGAGAGCACGGATTATCAGTGGACCTATGTAGAACCCATCGTGTCTGAAAAAGATATTTTGAAAATGAGTTTTATAAAATAAAATAGTATTTTCTATGTTGCAAACAGACATCTATTTTCAAATACCATTAATTGTTCTCATGACAGTATGCTCAGCCAACACTCGATTTTCATATGTCCATAATTATGGACTGCTCGTGAAAATTATTTCTGGCAATAAAACGCTGACATATTTGTTAGAAACCTTTAAATCGCATAAATCTGAAGCAATAAATAGCGTTTCCGTTATATTGGACTATTATAATTCTAATTTGAACAAATCGTAGTAGAAGACTTCGCTATACGTACCTGCATTGCATAAAAGGGCTGTGGTTTTCCCTTCCATCAAGCGACACGGTCTTGACCATAGTACCCCTTCAAATTACCGCCCTATCTTAAACTTGTCTTTCATCTCAAAGCTTCTTGAGAGATGTGTGTCTGTACAACTGGTTCATTACCTTGACCTGTAACACTCTCTAATGCCTCCTCTTCAGTCTGGATTTAGGAAATGTCACTCGGCAGAATCTGTTATGGTGAGTCTGCCTTCTCATTTATGAGCTGGAATTAAAGTAAAAAGAGGTGTCTAGAAATTATTTTACTTGCGTACTATATCCAAGGCTCCTATGGCTTTACACCGGTCTAATCCGCCCGTCTGACTGTCAAACGTTATACGAGCAGAAAAGGATGATTTTCCTCAGGGAGCTTTTGTTATTTACCTGTTGAAAGGGCACAGTATCCCCGGACCAAAGAAATTGTCTTCAAATGCTAGAGTTCGTTTCACATCCAAGGAGAAATAATACCATTCAGAATAGCAGGTTAAACACTTTCAGAATGTGTACACAACATATAAGACATAATGTAACAGTAACAGTAAAAGTTCTTTATCTCTGACGCTGCTCGCACTCTGGCCGTGCCATTCCAAAGCCTGGAGAAAGGAGGAGGGCGTCGATAATTATTCTTATTACGAAACAGTGTCGATAAATGCAAGTAACCAATCAAAACAGTTTTTAAGAGGAAATCGGCCACTGCATTTCCGTACAACTAGTTCCAGTACAAAGCATATTTCCTTTGATGTCCATATTTTGCAATTTGTTGAAAAGTGGAGTACATCTTACGCTCGGTCAAAGCATTCAAAGATATCCAAGACATGATGTTTATTTTCTAATTCCGTTGTATATAATCTTGAGAGTCGAATGATTTTGTTTGTGGTGCATTTATGCTTGCTAAACCTTGTTTGTAATGTATTGTATTGTTCATGGGCATTTATAAAGCGCCTCTAGCAGTAATGACTATTCAGAGGCGTTTCCAGCGTGAGCAATCCGAGGAAACAGAAAAGTTTTCATGCAACAGCCAGAGTTTGTGGGGAAGGATATTCCACAAAGAAGGACCCACAATTGCGAAGGCGCGGATTTGACCAATAGCTGTTTGATATCTGTCTAGGATAGTTTTCCTTTCAGTTTATTGAATATCATTTTTTCCTTAGCCTCAGAAACGAAACAGCGCTGATGGATCCACAGTTTAACGGCAGCTAATGACAACATAGGCCGCTGCCGCCGACAAAGATTATTTTTGGCATATTACAGCTCTTTTTGAAACAGCGCTCGAACGAAAGTGACGAATATATATCGCTAAGAAAGCTATTTAAAGGTGTCCAAGCTTCGCATCTGCCTGGATATGGTAAAATAGTAATAATCCATTGTGTAACGGCATTCCATAGCTAAAAGGCAGTTGTCGTAAATATATTATTTCACCGTAAAACGTTGTCTATAAAATTAAGTTGAATGTTTACGGTTAGCATCAGTGATCCCCTCCTAAACACTAAGGAACCGGAACGTCGGCATCAAGCGCCATGTTAATCTAGCTAAATACTGGATGAAAATAACGAAAATAACAAAAAAGAACAGGAACGCCACACCGTTGCGTTCCGGTCCCAACCGATCCCTGGTTAACATTAACCCTCTAACGTTTGACCCATTGTATGCTCAGCCATCCTTAACGTATTTTAAGACACCTTTAAATTGTATATTTCTGAGGCTATAAATACTTTTCGGCTTAAACTGTTTAATAATTCTGCATCTAATCGTCATTGTAAAACTTCACCACTACCTTACTTGTGGTAGTGCCAAATATCCGGACAACGCTAATTACGATAGTGTCGTTGAAACAACTTACCAACCAAACTATGCATATATTTTTCTATTAAACACACACACACGCACACACACACACACACACACACACACATTATATAACAGCGCTTCTTCGGGTCGAGTGAACTTTAATATGATACACCGTCGTCAAAAAATTATCTACATGAAACAATTATTACCCCGCCAAGGACTCATATTACTTGGTGACGACTTGGTCATTAAAAAATTGGCGTTACAAAACTCCTTGGATTAGATCATACTAGATTAACGAAGGTCAAGTGTATTGGTCCTCTAGCAACGTAAAAGAAGCTTAACGCTGATGTTTTTGTAGTTAAACTCTAGTATATGACGAACGGTATAAGACACCTTTAAAACATGTTCCGATGGCACAATAAGTAAAGAAATTTGCGAATTGATTTAATCTTTTCGGAAAAAAGGTCAACATCGTTATGTTAAACTAGATGTTTGCCCGCCCTATGACGAGCTCTGGCGGGCCACTCAAGATCAGCACTCCCTTTGTTTCCCTCACATCCCTCCCATTCCCTTTTCCATTCCCTTTTCCATTCCCTACCTCTTCCTCTCATTCACTGACCTACATTGTCGGTGTGAAGATGAGACGGCGAAGGAGAGGACTGGCCACTCACTTTCATTGCAATATATGGGAATAAAAGGCCAAGAAAAGGAAGTTGCTAAGTCCAGTTCCTAGAAGATCGCATAGTTTAACGATGTCATATGGCTGCAAAGACCGTTGACGTCGTTTGAAATAACATCGTGTTCCGCTGTGTCTGCGGTAGTTCTATGATGTGCTCGATTATCACCTTTCTTATGTATGGCCATGGGCGTCCATCCTATGGGAAGAATGAAGCAGAGATCTTCATAGTAGCCTTTTCAGGGGGGAAAGAATTTTTTTCACTACTCATTTTTGAATTTCAGAAATTAATAGATGTGCTTTTGATTTTCGAAAATGCTTTTCTTTGTTTAATTTAATATTAAAATCATTGTGCTGTTCTCCGACCGAGCTGACGATTAGTCTTCAATTTCATTATTTTGGCCTATCGTTATATAGTCTTTGGTAGTACGATAACGTCACACTGTGTATGAGACTTGAGTTATAATGCGGTGCTATGAATTTGCAATTTGATTTTACTAGACAAGTAATCATTGTAATCATGCCCAGAGACAATGTTTAACTAAAGTATAAATGTTGCGAGCCGTTGTGCGGCATGCTTATCCGTAGTGACAAATGGCGCATACATTGTACTACACACCACAAGTGGAAGACTACAAGGTATGTATAACTTTGAACATTGTAAAGTCTGTTACCGCCGACAGAGTAGCAGTGGCGCAACAACCATATAAAGAGGGTGAACAAACAAAGTCCAGAGGCCCCGAAGTCCCAAGGGCCCAAGTTTTTTAACTAAAGAAATTAATGTCCTTTTTCAATTTTTATAGTTCAGACTGCAGAGTCGAGCTATAGCCTGTATATGACGGATGCTTCATGATACATGATTATATCATACACAGGTCCACAGACATATAGGTCACCGGATTATGATGTGTCGGATTATGTGACTCACACTATTGAAGCAAACACTCAGTTGTATAAAAAAGATACGTTAACTTGGGTGCGCGCCAATAGACCCAGCCTGTGCTAGGCATGATTCTCTCTTTCACGTTTACAACCACTGCATTCCCCAAACAGTAGATAACTCTTCTCGAGCGCTAAGAAATATGCCGGAAATAATATCTGCCTTGTTCTCACTCACTCTCTCTGTCTGTCTGTCTGCCTGTCTCTCTGTCTCTGTCGGCTGTCGCAATGTCTCTGTCGCAATTCAGTGTCCCTCTGCAAGCCATGTGGCCTGTACACACCATAACTCCATAAGCCTACATAACTCCAGTCTCCAGTCTTCATGTTACTCGACGTTATATAGGCTATAAGTATCCTAGTCCTTCATGTTCACAATACAGTCATTCGTTTACTTTTAAATATAATACCTAAAGTCCTAAACGAAAATTATCAAAACAGCGAAGACCATTGTGAAAAATCGACTAAGATCAACCATGGTTGATGACTGGTTTGCACCTCTGACAGTATTAGCCTGTGAACGAGACGCTTCTCTATCGCTAAAACTGGACGAAATTGTTGATCGCTTGGCTATACGCACTCTGCTGCTTTGAAGAAGCACCTATTGTAATTTTAGTACTTATGTTATAATACTGTCTGGCCGTTCTGGCCGTACGCCTCTGTCTGTGTAATGCATAATGTTGCTTGATTAATGACTTAACCCTAAATGGTTCCTTGGGGTGCAATCTGCACCCCCTGGCCGTTTCTATGGCTACTCACGTGTTATTATTAAAATGTCAGCAGTTATCTTCTAGGACATTGTAAGTGTACCATTTTGTGCTATAGTCATGCATAAAACGATAAAAAAAAGAGTTGACGTCAATTTTTGCCAGCACAGGTTCATCGGGGGTGCAATTTGCACCCCAAAATTATGACGTTGATATGATAAACAAATTCAGGTAATTGGTGCTAATTACTGCAATAATTTGTTAAGTTATTATATTTTAGAACAGTTCCTGATATTAGTTTGACCTTTATAGAAGTCAGCCATTATGTTTTGCTTACATTTCAAGTAGTAGAAAATAAATAACACCATGGCTAGGTATTCCACAGCTGAAGCTTTTCTACTGATTATGGAAGAGGATACAGAAGTTGATGAAGACAGTGTAGCTGAATTTGATGCCGATGATAGTGAAGATGGAGATTATTTGCCTGAAGTTGGCACTGCCTCTGAAACAAAGATCATGTGTCCGAGGAATTCGACGAATCAGTCTGCGTCTGACGAAGATCAGGTAAATGAACCATCTACTACAAGGAATACAAGAGGAAGAGGTCGTATAAGAGCTGGTACTGCAAGAGGAATTACAAGAGGTACACGTGGACCAGGAACTGAGATACCAGCTAAAGTGAAGAGGACACAGGGACGTTGTCATCTGTGCCCGCGCGATTTGACAGGAAGACGCGCAAATTCTGCGATAAGTGCTGTAGGCCTGCTTATCCGCCACACTCTGTCAATAGGCCTATATCAAAATAATGTACTGTGTGACAAATGTATAATTATAACTGAACGATTTAGATATGTCATTTGGAGAAAACATTGAACAGTATGTTTATATAAAATACATGGTATTCGATTACCGATTGACAGAGCGTATCCTTCATTTATATTCTCAAACAAATAGGGGGTGCAGTTTGAACCCCAAGGACCTGGAACGTAACTTCCTGACATGGGCCCATTGAGGGTTAAACGTTAAAGATTTCAGCCTTAAAATTATACTTGAAAATTCCGATAATAAAGATTTTCTCTTTTGTCGACAGTCGACCAGTCGTCTGGGGCTGTCGTCGTGGGGGGCATTCTGATAAAAAGAGGGGAATGCTTCATAGGCGTAAGGGGGGATGGACGCCCCTGTGTATGGCACAGGGTCGTTAAGCTTGGACACCTTTAAATAGCTTTTCCAACGCTCTATATATGTCAGTTTCGTTAAATCTCTTATTATCTCTTATACCATTTGTTATGGCACAGGGTCGTTAAACAGCAACCAACCAACCTAAACAACTTTTAAAGCGAAACTCGGCCACTGTTTTTCCGTAAGAGTTCCAGTACGAAGCACTTATCCTTTTATTCCCATATATTGCAATTTTTTCAAAAGTGTTGGTATGTGGCTCACATCTAACACTCGTTTATAATTGTTTCCATCACTTTACAAATTGATTATATCAACAGTATCGTTCTATTATATGTCTCAAAGTAGCCCGAATTGCGACTCAGATAAAGATTCAACGAAACTGAGTTATATAAAGCGTCTGAAGAGCTATTTAATGGTGTCCAAGTTTCGCATCTGCCCGAATGTGGTAAAGTAGTAGTAATCTTTTGTTTAACGACATTCTGTTAGCCACAAGGACCGTTGACGTAATAAAAATAAAATAAAACAGTGTGTATAAAACGTACGTTCTCTCAGCGTCCGTTGACACTCATAGCGACAGTCTAAAGAATGGATAAAAGAGGAGGGCAACTCTCACCATTTAATCATCTCCGGAACTGTCACCCATATAACTGTTCTCTCTGGCAACTGGACATCTCTATATAACACAAACTTCAGTCAATAACATTTAATTATTATTTATTAAGTTGAAAATTTAAGGTTAACATTAACCGTTTAACTTTGACCTGTAAAGAACCCATTCTATGCTCCGCCATCTTCAGTTTCCACATGTCAATACGGAACAATCCGTGAAGCACATCTGGGAATTAAACTATTTAACGTATATATTAGACACCTTTAAATCTTGTGTTCCCTAAACAATAAATATCTTTTCGTTTAGGTTTTCAAAATTCGTACCTTGCTTTTGTTGTTTATAGAACTTCGACACTAACTTACCCGTAGTATAAGTAGGGTCAATGGCGCTCATCATCTTTGTTATTACAGTGTAGTTAGACACCAACTAAGCAACCAAATTATGCATATAGTTACTACCAACGACCTCTTATATATAACTAGACGGAGCTTCCTGTGTTGAGCTGCCCAGTAACGTCGAAGCAGCCGAGGAAATAGCATTAAACAGAGAGTACAAAGTATGCGCGTCTAAATATAGATATCGATGCGTAATCATTCGTCAATCGGATACCAACATGGCCGCCAGCCAAAACAATCCCGAGGCTTCAGCAAAAACCACGTGATCCCATTGGCCTGGTTACTACTATACTATCGCGACCTCTGCTGCCCTACCTTGGGTGCTCCGGGGCGTCGCTCTCTCCGCTCTACTGAGCGGGCGTGCTCATGGTCCCTTTTGCCCGCACGGCTACTAAGCAGAATCGGGCCTTCTCAGTGGTTGGCCCCTGTCTCTGGAACGGGCTTCATTTGACGTTGCGCTTGCATCCCAGAATCCACTCTGAATCTTTCTATACTTGCCTCAAAACTGTCCTTTTCAGCCGTGCTGTGGTCGGGAGCGCTTCTGAGTAGTAACCTTGAAGGGGCGCTATATAAAACTTCGTAATGAATGAATGAATGAATACATTATTCCTAATTCCGCCTCTAATCGTACTCCAGTAGTGCCAGTCTCACGCCCAAATAAAGGAGGAGGGCTATGCTAATCATCTTTCTAGTGACACAGCGTCGTTTAAAGGCAGCTAAAAAACGCATATTCGGGTGGTGCCAGACCTAAGCCTATGGTCAAAGGGAGGGCGACGCTAATAATCTCTGTAATGACCTGGCGCCGTTCAGCAAAGAACTACTACTGCCATTTAGCTTAATAGTGACCATCGACTGATGACTGACCCATTATTATAGTGGCGCTATAGAAGCCTTTAGTGTAGATTATACCAGATTAGGACAGGTAAAGTGGATTGGTCCTCTAGCAACGGAAAAGAAGGTCAACGATACCGTATTTGTTATTAAGCAGCAACAAATGAAGAATATCATTAGACACCTTTAAAGTCGATTCAGATGGCGTAATAAATGATTTTTGCGTTTCGATTTATTGGTGTCTTAAGTGTTGCGATGTTCTTATTATAGGCTACATGGAATAATTACACAATTAAATAAATTAAAATATAATTCCAGAATAATTAAATAATAATTACATAACTGCCACATTATACTACCTGCAATAGTGCCAGGCCAAAGTCTGGAGGAAGGAAGAGGGAGACGCTAATCATCTTTGTTATGACAAACAGCAACTAATCAAACCAACGGTCTCTGTTGTCGAAACATGTAAGGTCTAGGAATCCTTTTGTTACACTGAATAGAGAGTTTGACATTAACAGCTCTAAAATGTTGTTACACAATGGAGATAAAACGATGTCCATACAAACATAAAATAGCTTGGAAATGACGACAGAAAGTCAGCATGAACTAAATGAAGACTCACCTCGTGAATTATTAACGCTAACGCTAAATAATTATGTCTATAATTGCTAAGCTTTGCTTATACACCTTTAAATCGGGTCTCTCTAACTCTATAAATTCCCATGTCTTTCAAAAATGTAAATGAAGACTCACCTCGCGAAAAACGCCAAACACTAAATTACACGGTGATTCATTAAAAAACGTCCCCCTGCATATTTCACTGTAACTCCGTCAAATGTCATGCTATGTGAAAGAAATTTTAAAGGAAGACAGAGGAGTTATTTCTAAACATTAGGAAAGTTAAAGTTAATGTTCAAATTGACCCCCTTTGGAAGCTACGCATGAGCGAAGACGAGTACGCCACTGTTTGACTGATTCATCAATGATGCGCTGATCCATTTCGTTCCATGCCTCCACAATTCGACTTCGCAACTCACTGACATCACATATTCGAGATCTGTAGACCTTCTCTTGCATGACACTCCATATCTTATAGTCCACTGGATTTAAACCAGGGCTGTTGGGTGGCCACAAAGTAGGCGGGATGAAATCAGGTGTTTCAGTTTCCAGTAACGCAACAGTGACCCGTGCTCTGTGCGCAGGAGCGCTATCCTGCTGGAAGATGAAATACTCATCGGTAATGTCACGAATGTCTGGTAAAGGCCCTGTTTTAGTAGAACATCTCTGTAATAGTGTCCATTGACCTTAACGCCCGGTTCGATTAAATGAATGTTCGTACGACCGTGTGCAGACCCGACAGATACCATTTTGTCGAGATAGTCGTGACGTCATTAGTTTCGTCATTCGCGTTACGTCATTTTGGCTTTGAATGTGAAACAATTTATGTAGCACTTGGCTAAAGCATCAAGCTTCATTGTTCTGAAATTTCAATAAAATTGATGGTCATCTACATGAGTTATGCTAACTTATATAGGGGAACGTTTTTTAATGAATCACCGTGTATATACACACACACACACAAACACACTCACACACACACACACACACACACAGGCAAACACACACAAAACACACACACACACGTACACACAAACACACACACATACATTCCACCACTGCCTCGTATAATGATATACAGCGCCAGACCCCAGCCTAGGAAAGGAGGAGGGCTACGGTAATCATCTTTACCACGACACAGCGTCGTTAAACAGCAAATGACCAACGCATCTTCGCGATGAGTCATCTTTGTAATGATACACATCGTCAAACAACTTCGTATACATGAGGCAATGACTCTGTCGTGGACTTATACTCTGGTGACGACTTGGCCATTAGAACACTTAGTTATATATAAGTTCTAGGATTAGATTATACACTAGGTTAGGAAAGGCCAAGTGCATTGGACCACTAGTAATGTAAAAGAAGCTCAACGCTAACGTTTTTCTAATTAAACTCTGGCAAATGAGTGATGTCGCTAGACACCTTTAAAACACGTTCCTATGGCACAATAAGTATAGAAATTTACGGATTGATTAAATCTTTCCGTATCATAATGGGTCGCTATGTTAAAGTAGATGTTTGCCCGTCCTAGGACGGTTTCTTAGCGAGCCCTATAGCGGGCCACTTAAAATCAGGCCTCCCTTTCCTTCACTTTCATTCCTCCTTCCCCTCCACTTCCTTCCCCTCTCCTTACTCCTCGCTGATACTTATACTCTGGTGACGACTTGGCCATTAATACACTTAGTTATATATAAGTTCTCAGATTAGATCATACTAGATTAGGAAAGGTAAAGTGTACTGGACCTCTAGGAATATTAAAGAAGCTCAACGCTAACGTTTCTGTAGTTAAACTCCAGCAAATGACGGATGTCATTAGACACCATTAAAACACGTTACAATGAAGCAATGAATACAGAAAGAAATTTGCACTTTCATTTTAATTTAGGGGTACGTGAACAGTCGATATATTGAACTAGAGTGTTTGCCCTTCCTAGGACGGTGATTTTTAGCGAGTTATGGCGGGCCATTCAAAATCAGACCTTTGCACTACCGTCTCTTCTCTCTCCTTTTTCCTTTTCCTTTTCCCTTCCCCTCTTCCTTCCATTCATCTTACCCTCAGTTCTCTCTCCCAGTCCCCTTCCAACCACTCTGCCCTCCCCTATCCATCCCTTCCCCTCCACATCCCAACCCATCCCCTTCCCTTCCCAATCCATTCCTATTCCCTCCACCTCCCACTCCCTTGTCCTCCCCTACCATTCACACTCCCTCCCCCAACGCTCCCCTCCACTCCAACCCGGACTCCCCTCCTCAGCCATTTACCGAATCGATGAGTTACCCTCGCAAAGAAGAGTCCAGTCCGTGGCTAAGAGAAATAGAAATCCGAGCTGCCATCTAGCGAATGACGCGGTGAGAAAAACGTAACGCTACAGACGCAGGGGGCACAAGGGACAAACATTCTGTTCTATTATTGATAAATAAATAAATTGATGGCGAATGTCATTAGACACCTTTAAAACACGTTCCGATGGTGCAATAAATAAATTCTTTGCTTTGCAGAAATCGCTTAAATGCCGTGTTTATTGCATTATATTAATTACCTAACGTCAACAACGGCCTTTGTTGCCGTAACATGTAATTAAACTGTATGAATCCGTATGTAACAGATGACCTGCATTCGTTACCTATGCAGACGCGTCCTCTTTAAGATCCTAATGTTGATGCGGTGTTTTAGTTCTCAGGGAGGGTGGGGTTCTTCTTTTAACCCATTCAGCTAGGTAACTTAAAATAGAGTAAGGTATTGTGACTTGTGACAACGCTAACGTTTACCTCCGCCACTGATCGTACTCTGTCAGTGCCAGTCCCAAGCCTGAATAATTGAGGAGGGCGACGCTAATGGTCTTTGTTACCACACAGTGGTCGTTAAACAGCAAACAAGAAACAGCGTTTTTATAGTTAAACTCTATCAAATGACGGATGTCATTAGACACCTTAAAAACCCGTTCCGATAAAGCAATAAATAAAAAAATCTACCCATTGATTTAATCTTTAAAACACGATTTTCACAGTCGTTATATTAGGCTAAACTAGATGTTTGCCCGTCCTAGGACGGTTAATTTTAGCGAGCTCTGGCGGGACACTCAAAATAAGCCCTCCTTTTCCCATCCCATTTCCACTCCCTTTACCCTCCCCTCCCCTTTTCTTTCATTCCTCTTATCCACTCTTTCCCAGGTGCCCTTCCACTCACCCTGCCCTCCCCATCTATTCCATTCCACATCCCCTACCCTCCACCTCCAATCCCTACCCTCCCCTTCCACTGTTTTTCCGTCTCCCGTATTAGGCTAATTTCTCTTAAAGAAGCATAAATTTTCATAACAGAAAGCACTAAACCCCAACTCTTCAAATCGCAAGTTTATTAATATTGGCAATTAAAATACTTTATCAAACAGCCAATATCGTATGCAACGCTCTACAGTCAATCACGACAAATGAAACTATGCATACACACACACACACATAAACACACACAAACACACACACAAACACACACAAACAGACACAAACACACATATATATTCCACAACAGCCCGTACTCTGGTATTGCCAGTCCCCATCCTAAAAAGGAGCAGGCTACCCTAATAATCTTTTGTCATGACACTGTAGCGTCGCTAAACAGCAACTAACCAACGCATCTTTAGGTCGAGTCATCTTTGTTACGATACACCGTCGTCAAACAGACTACCTAAATAAAGCAATGACTCTGCCATGGACTCATACTCTCTGGTGACGACTTGGCCATTTTAATATTGGCGCTTTAGAAGTTCCCAGATTAGATTTGACTAGATTAGGAAACGTTAAATGCACTGGACCTCTAGGAATTTAAAAGATGATCCCAACTATCGTTTTTGGTTTTTAATTTCCAGCCAATGACGGATGTCATTAGACACCTTTAAAACCCGTTGTGAAGGCCGTATAAATACTGGAATTTGCGCAGTTCTGCAATCGTTTTTCTTTAAAGACAATAGAAATCATTTTCATAAATCTATTTGCCCAGTACAAAAATAAAATATTTCGAATCTTACAGGCTTAAAGGAATCCAAATTTCTAGATTGCGTGTAGGAGTGGCAAAGGCTAATGAAGGACTATTCGTTAAAAAAACATTCTAACGCTTCAGATGATTCCTGTCAGGTCAGGGAGACAATTCCTTACTTAGGCCTATTACTTTATTGTAAAGAAGACGATAATAATTATTATTAGTGATTGGACGAAGCTGATGAATATATAGCGTTAGAACCCATATTTAAAGGTGTCTAAGTAATCCATTGTTTAAAGACCCCAACAGTTACAAAATATTCCGTCAGAAAAACGTTTTGTATAATATGAACTTTCGGCCAGAGTTTTAACTGGGGTAGTGCCAGTCGCAAGCCTGACCAAGGAGGAGGGCAACGCTAATTATCTGATCATCCTCAAACAATCACTAAACTGGACTCGAATCTCCCCTGGATATCGCTGTATACCACTAACAACAATGCCTTAGAGCCGACACCTGCCTGTTTTCGGCCGTCCTTGGAATCCCGGGCCATGTTCTCCATATAGGCTTCGTCCTCCAAAAAAGCAGTTTGCCTATTCCCTTCGATTCCGGTCACATGAACATGTCTTACCTTTAGCTGACCATTATACGAAAAAAACTTTATAATTGGAATGGTTTATTCCCATTGACTTTTGATTGTTTATTATTACATGATGTATATACACGGGAATGCCGCTGTAATGAGTACACTGACCGCACAATGAGAGTAGGAAGATCGGACGCGCCCTCATATGCCGAGGTTGAGAAACTAAAGTCGCGAGCACTTCATACCCATGGCTGCCCATCAGGCTAGCTCAAGGGACTATTGTTTTTCAAGCATGGCCCGTAGCCCCTCCGATAATAATCTATAATTAGTGTTGCCCTCCTCCATTGGCCAGGCTTGCAACTGGCACTACCAATATTCCTTCAGAGAAACGTTGTGTAAAAAATGAAGTTTCCGCCAGAGTCTTAACTGTGGTAGTGCCAGTCGCAAGCCTAGCCAAAGAGGGGGGTAACGCTAATCATCTAATCATCCTCAATCACCTGGACTAATATCTCCACTGGACTTCGCTGTATTCCACTAACTTAACTTAAGACAGTATCAGGTTGAATGTTTATTTAAGGTTAATGTCTAAAGGTATTAATTTGGACTTTAAGTTTGGGGAGAGCACGGATAATCAGTGGACCTATGAAGAATAGGGTGGTTCATGGTCACATGGTAAAACATGAAGTTCAAGCTAGCGTCCAAGATACCCCCTCAGTTTTTTACACCTGTTAATAGTATCATTCTGGCAAAATTTCAGCTTCCTATTCCAATTGGAAGACGGTGCTCACGGACCCTCCCTCTGTACCCCCTTTACCCTGTAGTGCGATCGGTTAGAAAATACGCATAACGTCTTGAAATCTTAAATTATGATAAGATTATTAATTGACCAATATACACAGACAGCAGTTACGTCATGATAGCAATATTATTTGCTGCAAGGAAACATATACACAGTCAACAACTCTCAAATGATGTCCCAAGAAGTATGTGTCGCAGAACTTCATTTCTTCAGCAATGCATGTATAGAAGAATTCTTCGTCGTATCAGTGGAAACAGCCGTTCTGTTTGCCTCAAAAACTTGCAGGAGAAAGGCAACAACTCTCCTCATCATGTGGAGGAGGCTGCTGAATTCTTCAAAGAGCTTGACACCGTGTTCGACTGACACGCAATGCTCCGATCCATTTCTTTCCATGTTGAATGTTGATATTCTGCGTTCTAACGCCTGGTCTGCGTTCTCACGTCTGGTGGAAGGGTGAGAAATGAAACACCTACTTCAGGGACTGGAGTAGCTTTGCTTTTTGTAACAAAATTGCTCTTTGTAGCAAAATCTCTTAAGCTTGCTACCTCATGAAGTCTGTTTGCCCTACCTCTCACAATCCAATCCGTTCATTGGAATCATTGGACAATCTGCACAATCTTCATCTTCTGCCATTTCCTTCCAGCCTCATTGTTGAGGCAGGTGATGATGGATTCACGGAAATTTTCTGTTTCAGAATTTGGGTCCAGACTTTGCAATAATTTGTCATATGTCACATTTCCCAAGCAGCCTTAAAACTCTTGAATACTGGTATGTTTAGACAACTTAAAGGCCCAAAGTGAAATCCATGGCTAAGATCAGTTCCATGAAAAGGTTAAATCAAGCCAATCGCAGGAGCTCTCGACTAATTATATTTTTCAGAAGAACACATGCTCCATTCATGCGACCAGTGTTCACAGAAGTAGTGTCAAAGCTCATGACTTGAACTTTTCAGTCAACTTCAATGCTTCCAGCAGATCATGAATAGACTTGGCTTCATTAAGTCCTCTTCCAGAGACCAACTTTAGAATTCCTAGCAGGTTAACAATTACAATTTCAATTTGTTACCTTCAGAAACCAGCACTGATAAGCGCTTTCAAAAATCTCGGAAAGCAGTTAACCACCAAGGGACAATCTGGTATAGATTCGCCTCTTACGGAATCAGCATGTTCATTTTTAGCTTTGTATGTAGGTATGTATTTATGTATGTATTTATGTATATATATATAATATCTGTACATATATACATATATTGTTTGTATGTATATATCAATGTATGAAATGCTGCAGAATGCAGATGAAATGCAATCAAAGATATGAATTCTGGAATTATGTGTTGCATAAACAGTACCGTTTGTACATAATATCAACGAAAATAAATTTTAGAACAATGTCTGGTAATGAACAGGAAGTAGACAGCAAAATCTTTAATAAGAACTGTCCAATGAGTCCTAAATATAAAAGTTAGTAAGAGAACATAACTGCATAATTCCATAAGAAAGTAACCAAGATGATCACAATTTGTAACACATTTTGCTTTTACATGACGATTACAATGGTGTAAGTTTATGTCATTGAGCACCGTCTTCCAGTTGGAGTAGGAAGCTGAAATTTTGCCAGGATAATACAAATAACAAGTGTAAAAATGTAGGGGGTATCTTGGCCCCTAGCTTGACTTTTATGCTTTTGGACCACCCTAATGAAGAACCCATTGTGTCTGAAAAAGATATATTTTAAATAAGACTTATAAAATAAAATAGTAATTTCTATGTTGCAAACAGAAATCTATTTTCAAATACCATTGATCCGATCACTGTAGCCTATGCTCAGCCAACTTCGATTTTCATATGTCCATAATGGACTGCTCGTGAAACCATTTCTGGCAAAACTCTGACATATTATTTATTAGACACCTTTAAGTCGCATAACTCTGAAGCAATAAATACCGTTTCCGTTATATTGCACTATTATAATTCAAACTACACTGTGTCCACGATAAAGTAGATCACTAGACTTTGTTAAATATCTTGGTCAATTGTACTATTATAGGTATTAAATTTGGTGCACATGAACTTCAGTCTATTCTATCTAAACCCTGCAAATTTCATTACAATTGATGCAAAGGTTACGAGGATATACCCTTATGAAATTGGGTGGTTCAGGAACCAAGTTACCAACACGTAAAACGCATTGACAGATGCGTGCGCGGCTGATCATCCTGACTCAGCACCAGTTCTCCGACAGCATTGATATTTGTTGGCGTCCGTGGTTTTGTTTGCGTCTCGTGGTTTCCTTGCAACTGATCCGGTTGTGGCAATCTTTTTAACAGCTTGCTGACACCAGCTAGAGACCAATTTTTCATTGGAAATTCTGTAATGAGTCTCCTACGCCATACCCCTTCGTCTCTCTCAACTCCTTGATTAAAATCTTGTCCTCTGCACTGAAAACCATTTCTTTACAACCAACTACTGTTACGTAAAACAGGTCTCGTAGTGTAATTGTTTCCGAAAATGACGCTTATAAACAACAGCCTATCCCTGCGGTAGCCAGAAAAATGACGTAATTCTATGCGTTTTACGTGTTGGTAACTTGGTTCCTGAACTACCCAATTTCATAAGAGTATATCCTCGTAACCGTTGCATCAATTGTAATAAAATTTGCCGGGTATAGATAGAATAGACTGAAGTTCATGTGCACCAAATTTAATACCTATAATAGTACAATTGACCAAGATATTTAACAAAGTCTAGTGATCTACTTTATCGTGGACACAGTGTAGATGTTTTCCCGTCCTAGGACAGTTCAAAACAATTTGAAATGTTAAGAGATGTGTGGTCACGGGATATGTTGACTAAGCCTTCTCCCTCTCTCCTGCCTCTGCCTTAGTCCCTCCGTCCTCCCTCCATCCATCCACCCTACCTCTCTCCGTCCGACGGTCCGTCCCTCTCTACCTACCTCCAACCATTCGCCCATCTGTCCCCTCCTTCCATACCTCCAACAGCCCTCTATCCATCCCTACCTCCATCCATCCCCTCTGCCTCCCAGGCAGGCAGATGTCAAACCCTATAGTGACCATTAAGAGGACTTGTTGTCTTTGCGGCAGGTAGGCAGACAGGAAGGAAGGAAATGAAGGAGGAAGGGTGGCAGAAGTGGCCTCTAGGGGATGGTACTCGTCTGCCTGCGGTGGAGCTCGCTGCCCTGCCGTCAGTCCCTCCCTCCGTCCACCCCCTGCCGTCGACCTTTTGTTACGGCTAGCCAAGGGGCTCGTAGAGGTATGCCGGTATGCGTCACAGGAAAGTTGACTTCGTTGCAGAGATTTCTCTTCGTTTATATTATTAATTTGAACAAATCGTAGTTGAAGACTTCGCCGCTGTTCTGCCTCTGGTAGTGCCATTCTCAACCCTGGATAAAGGAGGAGCCCGACGCTAATCATTATTGTTAGGGGAGGGCTACACTAATCATCTTTATCACGACACAGCTTCGTTAAACAGCAAATAACCAATGCATATTCGGGTCGAGTCATCTTTGTCATGATACACCGTCGTCAAACAACTTCGTATACATGAGGCAATGATTCTGCCACGGACTCAAACTCTCGAAACAACTTTGTCATCATACATTGGCGTTATATAAGTTCTAAGAGTAGATTATACTAGAGTTGGAAAGGTAAAGTCGATTGGTCCTCTAGGAATGTAAAAGAAGCTCAGCAAATGACGGGTGTCATTAGACACCTTAAAACCCGTCCCAAAGGCGCAATAAATAAATAAATAAATTTGCTCTTTGATTTAATCTTTAGAACAACTGTAATTATGTTAAACTAGATGTTTGCCCGCCATAGAACGGTCAATGAGCGCCTCTGATTGGTGTGAGCGCCTCTGATTGGTGTTCACTGTGAGAGGCGCTTTATAAATTTATAAATACAATACAATACAATATTAGCGCCATGGCGGGACACTCAAAATCAGCCCTCCTCTTGCCTCCACTTCCCTTCCCTTCCCTTCATTTCCCCCTCCCACTTCCTTCCATTCTTTTCCCCTCTCCCTCCCAGTCCCCCGTCCTCTCACCCTGCCTTCCTCGCCACTCTCCATCCCTTCCCCTACATCCCCTACCCCTCCATCTGCACTCCCCTACCCTACTCCATTCCACTTCCCATTTCCCTCCGTCTCCCACCGCCCCTACAAACCCACTCCTCTGCCATCTACCGAATCGATGAGTTAACCACGCAGAGTCCAATAAAGAGAAACATAAATGCGAGCAGACATCTTGCGAATGACGCAGTGAAGAAAAACGTAACGCTGTAGACACAGAGGACGAACATTTCTATTCTATTATTATTGATAAATAAATAAATAGAAGTCGATTGCCATTAGTCACCTTTAAAACACGTTCAGATGGTGCAATAAATAAAGATATTCTTTCGCTTTGCTGCATTCCCTCTCGACCCACTACATGTCTTTATTTTACCGAGAATAATTACCTAACGTCACAGAGTCAGACCGAGCTGCATTGTTTACATAATGCTATGACGCGATGAGTTCAAGATCCCTATGTTGATGCGGTATTTCAGTTGTCAGGGAGAGTGGGGCTCTTCTTTTAACCCATTCAGATAGGTAACTCAAATGATGGTGGGGTGAGATTTTGACCCCAGATCAGTTATTTCGTGTGTCAAAAATTAACATCAGATTAATAATATTAACAATCTTCATTTATTATTTCAAATTGACGCGTCGCAGTATGATATTAAGTTAGTCATAGAATGAACGGATGATCACAAGTTTTTGTAGGAATCGAATTTAACTGTTTAATGCTATTTCATTTGGCGGCGACGGGTACGAACAAACGATCTCCATTGGTTTCTTTTTCCTTCGAATCTTTGCATGTAGTGCATTGTGTGGGATTTGGTCAACTGGCATTCTCTACACATTTTTAAAGCATAATAATATACAACAAAGCACAGAGTAACGACTCAACTCGCTAGATGGCCAATAGAGACTGATAAATAAGCCAATGCCCTACGCCTTGCTATAGACTAGGCCTAGGCATCAGTGGCGTAACGAGGGGGGCAGTGGGGGCGGCCGCCCCCGGGCGCAGGAGGGGGGGCGCAAAATTAGGCTTTTGACAATGTATTTTGTGAAAGAAATCAAAGAAATCAGGCACGAATAGTGAAAAGTTACTATTAATACATCATGGGGGGGCGCAAATGAGGCTTGGGGCGCTAAATGAGAGTTGGAGGTAGTTTTATTATAGAAAAAGATGAAAAAGCAAAAAAAAAAAAAAAAAAAGGTCATCAGAAATTTTGGCGGAAGTAAAAAAATTTTGTCCGAAAAATTCTTGCCCCCGGGCGCCGGACCCCGTAGTTACGCCACTGCTAGGCATTCAAACTAAACAGACAATGTAAGTAACAGTTTAGAATATATTTTACAAGGACATTTATCCCTTTGACATAACATAGCCAAGAGAGGGGAGGGGCAAACCCAACTCAACTTCGTGAGCATTGGAAAAAGCCTACCTCATTGAGTCTAGGCTTTAAACGGTGCTTGTTCTTGAACCAGCTTGCCAGAACTCTCACAGTGCCGTGGATCGCTCACTACCAGAGCAAGCAAGCCACAGTCAGGAACAGTGCAGCGTGTAATCTTGGCCGCCGGATTTCAGATTGTTACTCAACAGAAGCAGGAACAGGAAGGTACAAAACGACGATGATACCTGGCAAGTAGGACGGATAAACACAGTACAGATGCCGGACATTGTACAAACCAGTGTGTCTGTCTCACTGTTCGTCTGTTGCACAGTACACATGTGATCGAAGCAAACAAGAGCAAGACTAACTGGCATACAATAACAGTGTATTCATTGTTTTGTGAGAGATATTTCTAGAAAACAGTCATGCTGCATTTGAACATAACACCCACCAATCAATACTAATTTAACAAGACTAATGGTTTCTTTATTTTTCGCTATTTTATAGATAGATTATCATTGAGTCGATCAAACGTTTACGACAGACTGTGACAAATAATATAACTGAGCATTTAGTTTCAAATTCATCATAGAAATGATTTATATTGCTTGGATAGACTGATACATTGCTATTTTCTGTCATTCTAATAACATGTTGCAAATTTGGCATATTAAATACACTATTACCTATGAAAACCCCATCTAAAAAGTCTGATCAGACTACTCTTTGTCCGAATTAAGTTGCATTTTTCCTCGTTCGCATTAGGGTTAGACATACTGTGCAAGCTATATTATTAGCCATTGAACGAAGTTGATTATTATATAACGTTTTGAAACTATTTAAAGGTGTGTAAATAATCTACTGTTTAAAGACCCCCATATGTACAAAGGCCGTCGACACCAAATATTCCGTAAGAAAAGTGTAGAAAATGATCGTTCCGCCAGTGCACAAACTGTGGTAGTGCCAGTCGCAAGCCTCGCCAAAGGAGGAGGGCCACGCTAGTCATATAATCATCTTCAATCACTCAACTGGACTCGATTCTCCACTGGACTTCGCTGTATACCACTAACTTCAGTCAATATTAGGTTGAATCTGTATTGAAAAATTCTTTTCAAAAATATTAAAAAATTTAAAATAAAGTAGTATTTTCGATGTTGCAAATAGAAATCTAGTTTCAAGTACTATTAATTGTTCTCATCACTGTATGCTCAACCAACTTTGATTTTCATAAGTCGTTAGTGAATTCATTTCCGTGAAGTCATTTCTGGCAATAAATTCTGACTTATTTATTAGACACCTTTAGATCGCATGACTCCAAGCAATAAATATTTTTTCGTGAAATAATTATTGTTTAAAAAGGTATAGCGAATGACAGTTATTATACACCTTTAATCGCATGATTTCGAAACAATAAATACCTTTTTCGTTTCATAGTTATTGTATTGAAAATTCTAACCAATTTATTAGGGACACGAAATGAGTTGTAATATGCCAAACTAATCTTTGTCGACGACAACGGGCTTTGTTGTCATAAGCTGACGTTAAACTCTGGATGGATCCATCCATAATGATTCCGAAGCAATTATTACCTTTTCCGTTTAGCAGATTATTCTGATTTGATCAAATCGTTTCTGAAGACTTTGCCACTACCCTACCTCTGGTAGTGCCAGTCCAAAGCCTGGACAAAGGAGGAGCCCGACGCTAATCATCTTTCTTATGATACAGTATCATTAAACACCAACTAAACAATCAACCAATAACACACAAGCGCAATCAAGTTGATCTGATAACGACTTCGTGTTGGTGTGCCATCGGTTGATGCCTGTGCATTAGACACCGGCGCAATAGAAGTTGCTAATTCCAATGGCATGCCCGTGGCAAAATGAAGCAAGAAAAGCACATATTTTTTTCTTGAAATGTAACTATTAAATATTATAAAAGGAAGGAATTTTTGTCCTTGCCTATAATAGCACAACATTGTCAAAGACACTAACTTGAGTCAATATTAGGTTGAATGTTTATTTAAGGTCAATGTCTGAGGGTTGTTATTTTGGTCTTTAAGTGTGGGGAGAGCACCGAGTATCAATGGGCCTACAACAGGACCCACTGTGTTTGAAACCCAAAATAAAATAGTATTTTCCAAGTTGCTTATATAAATCTATTTTAAAATACCATTAATTGTTCCCATCACACAGCTTCGATTTTAATAAGTCTGTAATGAACTGTGCGTGAAGACATTTCTGGCAATAAAACTCTTACGTAATTTATTAAACAACTTTAAATCGGAGGTTAAAAAGCCATAAATACCTTTTTCGTTAAATCGTTAATGTTTCAAAACTCTAATTTGTTTATTAGACACCTTTAAATAGTATAAAATCGAAGCTATAAATACTTTTAAATAGCCTACGTTTTTCAGTGCTACTGCTACTCTAATCGTTGCTTTGCAACTTCGCCACTACTCAATATTTGGTAGTGCCATTCCCAAGCCTAGATAAAAGAGGAGGGCAACGCTAATCACCTTTGCTCTGATACAGTGTCACTAAACACCAACTAAGCGTCTGCTTAGTTGGTGTTTCACACACAAACGCACAGATATTGACCAGATAACATCTTGGTCTTGGTGAGCCATTGGTTGATGCCTTGTGCATTCGACACCGGCGCAATAGAAGTTACCAATTAGAATTACATGCCCGCACATAATCTATATCACGCATAACATATATATGTTGATGGTATTAATACATTAATGTATGTTAATACATTACTATTATGTTAATACATTAATATTTGTTAAAAATTCATAAATATATTGATACATAAATATATAATGTTTGTTGGAACAGATAGAGGCCCTGCCTATTGATCAGCCACTTCGCCATAAACGCTAAAGTAGCTATGATCAGTCAGTGACGTTATCCGTAGCAAATTAAAATCGATTGACGTCATCAATACATAAATGCATAAATGACGTCATCCCTAACGGAACTACATTGCTCTCGTAATAATAATAATAATAATAATAATAATATCTTTTCTTTAATTTAGCGCCTGACAAACGCACTGCGCTGTACATTTACATGTTATGCAATCTTAACTAGTTAACTACTAACAGAACAGACAGCCTGTAATAGCTAGTTACCAAGTGACGCCATCAATAACGCAAAAGATAGTAATAAGTGACGTCATCCCTAATGGAGGATAATATTATTTACGTCATCACTGGCAACATTGTCATCAACATGGCCGTTGTCAGTAGCAACAATCATCATGGAAACAGTCTTCATCAAAATCCTCTCGGAAAAGAACGGAATTGAAATTTCCAACTATAAAGTTCACTGTAAGGTATACCAACCAAAACCCTGCCAGCTCAAAGCCCTTCAAACCCCAAAGAGGACGATATGGGTCCATGTTGGATTGTGGGTCAAATCAAATATGTATGGGACTATAGTTGGATTGTAAGTAAGTGAGTAAATAAGAATGTTCTTTATTAAACTCAAGCGCTTTACATACAAAGTCAGGAATAATTTATTCACTTGACACTATTCGTCATCACACTTTGTTGGAAAAGCTTGGATCTATTGATATTCCGGATCATATTTTCAATTGGCTTTCAAACTATTTTCATGACCGCAAGCATATCACCAAGTTTCAAGGAGAAGTCTCGTCAATTGCATCCATAAATGCTAGTGTTGTTCAAGGATCTGGGGTTGGACCTGGATCATACGTAGTTGGGTCGGCTGACCTTCATCCCAAAAACAGATTTAATATTCTTGTTAAATATGCTGATGATACCTATTTATTAGTAGGATCATCTAATATTGGAACAGCTGCCGAAGAATATGACCATGTGGCATCCTGGGCAAAAACTAATAATTTGAAGTTAACCCTAGGGCTACCAAGCTTTTTTTGTAACACGGACTACCAAGGGGGGTGGTTACCACCCCCCTGGATTTCGTGTTTGGTTTTACATATCATAACTTGTAATACAGCATTGGATTCAGCATTCATTTCTGCACAGAATGGTATATTTAGTTGTACATTATTTGAATGCACCTCGAAATTACATCACTTTTAACAACGGGACCCATTAATTAGCAATATTGTATATTATTGCGTACATTTTGTACTTTTTGGATAAACAAATATAAGATTATGTGTGTTTTGAAACTAATCTATGTATAAAAGATACACAAAATCATACCTACACATGTTTATATAGTATAAATGTACATCTATACATATATATCCATACATATATATCGGTTTACGTTATAACGCTGTATTCAGCCATTTTCACACAGATTACGCGTATTATTATTTATTTTGATCACTTCCGGTATTCTCAAGACAAAGATGTAGGTATGCAAATGAAGCCCTTCATTCCCTCTAAAGAATGGTATCTTTGTTTCTCTTCCAGGAAGACAAATGAATACGCTACAGACAAAAAACTAAGGGGGGAGTCCTTCCATTCAGCCATTTTTACGCATGTTACGCGTATTATATTTTATTTTGAGCACTTCCGGTTATCTCAGGTCAACTCAGTGACCATGAAAATGTAGCCCCACATTCCCTCTATAGAATGGTATAATTTGTGTCTCTTAATATTAAATGACGGATAAGATATAGTCGAAAATCTAGGGGGTGGTATCCACCCCCCCTGGTACCTCGGGTATATTGGGTATAACTTTTGAACGGTGTGAGATATCATCTCACATTTTACCTCAAAACGTGTGCAAATGAACCCCCTACAGCTACCTAAAAGGTCAAATTTTTATTCCATACGGAAAAGTTTGAGATGAAAAAAACCTAGGGGGGTGGCAACCCCCCATTTGGTAGCCCGAGGGTTAACTCCATCTAAGACTCGTGAAATAATTTTCTCAAAAAGGGGTTTCAAAGCATCATCTATACCTATTGTCATCCAAGGTGCTGAAAGGGTTGACACAATTAGAGTGCTAGGGATTACCCTAAGTTCTGACATGCGCATGACAAAGCATACTGGAAAAGTCCTTGCCTCAAGTTCCACTTCTCTATACGCCCTCCGTGTTTTGAGAGATCATGGCATGTCTACTTACGCATTGCATGATGTTGCTATGGCAACCACTGTTGCACACCTAATGTATGCCTCCCCTGCCTGGTGGGGGTATGCCAGTGAGACTGATAGGAATAAATTACAGAGTATGCTAAATAGGATGAAACGTAGAGGCTTCCTCTTATCTACTACCCCTAGCGTTGTAGATATGTCCCAAGCTGCTGATTCTGGCTTATTTCGGGCTATTTATGGGGAATCATGTCATGTTCTCCGAGGAATTTTCCCGCCTACACAGCAAATCAAATATAACTTACGACCCAGAATTCATAATTTTAATCTCCCAATCAATGATAAATGTAATTACATACCAAAAATCTTGTTTAAAGATACATATTAAGTAAGTAAGTAAGTAAGTAAGTAAGTAAGTAAGTATATTCTTTATTCAACCAATTGCATATCCGCACTTTGGTGTACATACATTTATACAGAGTATAACATTCTTATTATAAACGATCTGCGTGAAAGATTGTCAGCTTGTGGAATAATTGATTAATTGTATTATAATTACTTGTATCTGTTTTGAATTATTATCTTTAGCCTGACTCTATTAACTAATTGTGTTACTTGTAACCTGTTGCGTTTTGTCAACTGGATTATTTTGAAATTAAACGAATATGATGATGATGATGTATAAAGAAAACGATAATTATAAGAAAATTAAGTCAACTAGAAAAAAAGATGTCTAACTGTACAACATCCTAGCCAAGAAGCCGCACCTGGCAAGGGAATCAAATCTAGGGAGAACACGGTTATGTGAGTGTGGGTCATATCAAATATTTATGGGACTATAGTTGTTTTTCCTGTCTTAAGGCGGTTAAAGAAGAATTTGTGAATTTATAAGTTTCCAAGTTGCAAATAGAAATCTAGTTTAAAATACCATTAAGTCTTGTTCCCATCATACAACTTCCATTTTAATAAGTCGATAGCGAACTGTCCGTGAAGTCATTTCTGGCAAAAAACTCTAACGTAATAATTATTAAACACCTTTGAATCGCACGTTACGAAGTAATAAATATTCTATCCGTTTAATCGTTCTTGTTTTCCAGAACTCTACGGTGTTTATTAGACACCTTTAAATCACGCTATGTAGAGGCTATAGATACTTTTAAATAGCCCACCTTTTCTGTTTAATACTTTGTTCGTAGTTAAATCGTTTCTGTGAAACTTTGTTACTACAATACCTGTCGTGGAGCCAGGACCAATTCTGAATTAAGGAGGATCCGGGATGACGACGCTAATCATCATAAGTTTTGATGCCAGAATAGAAGGATTCAGAGTGGATTCTGTGATGCAGTCGCAGAGCCATAGGGAGCCCTTCCAGAGCGAGGGGATCCTGAGTGGCCGAGTGGGTTGGTAGCCTGCTCGTCACGTCGGCGCCCCGGGTTGCGGGTTCGAATCCACCTCAAAGCCGCTGCGTAGGGACCCTGGGCAAGTCCTTCACTCGCAATTGCTCATGCGCTTCGGCGTGAAACTCCGATTCAGGACCAATTCTGAATTAAGGAGGATCCGGGGATGACGACGCTAATCATCATTGTTGTGATAGTGTCATTAAATACCAACTAAGCAACCAATCAAACACACACTAACGCACATTGGGGGGCCCGATAGCGCATTGGATAACATCTGGCGAAGAGAGCGAGAGGAACCGAGTTCGAGCCCCGTAGGGCGGATATGCTTTGTAGGCTGCTATTAGCGCCGTGTATTGCAGGCTGTCTGTTCTGTGAGTAGTTAAGATTGTTTCAATTGCATAACATGTAAATGTACAGCGCAGTGCGTTTGTCAGGCGCTTAATAAAGAAAAGATATTATTAAAAAATGGTCCTGAATACGGTTTTGTTTTGGTGCGCCATCGGTTGATGCCTTGTGCATTATACAACGGCGCTATAGAAGTTAATTAGAATTTCATGCCCGTACATAATCTATATCACGTATAACACATGCTGGTATTTTAAATGTTTATATATTCCTGAATAATTATATCGATACATAATGTCTGTTTTGACCGTCTACTCGTCAAGATTTTAATTCCTCAAACGACATTGGTTGAATAGTGAGGTCTTCAAAACATTGGTTGCCCCACTGAGGTTTGAACTCACGACCCCTGGTTTACAAGACCAGTGATCTGCCACAAAGCTATAGAGGCTCACGGGGTAATAGCGATAGCCTGGAGCTGTTTTTTTAATATACATCTTCGCAATAATAGCCAAGAGTCAATGCAAAGCCGTTTTTTAAACAATATACCGGTATGCCCCCAATAGATTTTTAACCCTCGGGCTACCAAGGGGGGGGTGGTTGGAATATTTTTGTGTCAACAACCTTTGTACCTATAGGGGTCTTTAAATAAGGGATTACTTAGACACCCTTAAACAGGACTCCAATTCTATATTAACCCTCGGGCTACCAAGGGAGGTGGTTGCCACCCCCCTAGGTTTTTTCATCTCAAACTTTTTCCGTATGGAATAAAAATTTGACCTTTTAGGTAGCTGTAGGGGTTCGGGGTTCATTTACACACGTTTTGAGGTAAAATGTGAGATGATATCTCAAACCGTTCAAAAGTTATACCCAATATACCCGAGGTACCAGGGGGGGTGGATACCACCCCCTAGATTTTCGACTATATCTTATCCGTCATTTAATATTAAGAGACACAAATTATACCATTCTATAGAGGGAATGTGGGGCTACATTTCTATGGTCACTGAGTTGACCTGAGACAACCGGAAGTGCTCAAAATAAATAATAATACGCGTAATATGCGTGAAAAATGGCTGAATACAGCATTACAACGTAAACCGATATATATGTATGGATATATATGTATGGATGTACATTTAAACTATATAAACATGTGTAGGGATGATTTTGTGTATCTTTTATACATAGATTAGTTTCAAAACACACAATCTTATATTTATTTATCCAAAAAGTACAAAATGTACGCAATAATATACAATATTGCTAATTAATGGGTTCCGTTGTTAACAGTGATGTAATTTCGAGGTGCATTCACATAATGTACAACTAAATATACCATTCTGTGCAGAAATGAATGCTGAATCCAATGCTGTATTACAAGTTATGATAATTATGTGAAACCAACCACGAAATCCAGGGGGTGGTAACCACCACCACCCTTGGTAGCCAGTGTTACAAAAAACCTCGGTATCCTGAGGGTTAAAATGGCATTAGTGTTCATTGTTTAACGACATAAAAATATAGTTCATAACGTCTTTGATACATGCAGTGTGGATAGCGAAGATGAGCCAAGGTGGCCAAGATTAGCTTGCATGCTGAATTTATAGCACCATTTGCAACCGCTTTTGAGGTGTGTAAGGAGGTCATTTTGCTTCCAGTGTTTTCAGCTTCTTAGGGCTATTGACGAGAACTTTATGATTCCACCAGTATAAATACATCTTTTACGACGTAAAATGCTTTGTATAATCTTCGTTTTAATTGTTTAGCGGCATCTCTCTAGACGTCATTTTAAATAGAAACTGAAACTGAAAATAATATTAATAACCTGACACTTTAATTAGGCATACACTGCACTCTCAAGCCCGGGAAATGGAGACCGACGCTAATATAACAGTGCTAGTTAAACAACAACTAACCAACCAAAACTACCCACATACACAAACACACACACACACACACACACACACACACACACACGCACACATTCCATCACTGTCCGTACTGTGGTAGTGCAGTCCCAAGCCAAAAAAGGAGGGAATCATCATTGTCATCTTTATCATGTCACAACGTCGTTAAACAGCAACTAACCAACGCATCTTTGGGTCGAGTCATCTTTGTTATGATACAGAGTCATCAAACAAACTATCTACATGAAGCAATGACTCAGTCATGACCTTATACTCTGGTGATGACATGGATATTAATACTCTTAGTTATATAAGTTCTTAGATAAATAGTTTTTTATACTAGATTTGGAAAGGTAAAGTGTATTAGCCCTCTAGGAATGTAAAGGAAGCTCAACGCTAACGTTTTGTAGTTAAACTCCAGCAAAAGACGGATGTCATTAGACACCTTTAAAACGGGATCCGATGGCGCTATAAATAAAGAAATTTGCGCTATAATTTTTGATCTCTTAGGCATTATCATAGATTGTTGTTTATTAAAGTAGATGTTTGACCGTACTAGGAAAGTAAATTTTACCGAGCTCTGTTAGGCCACACAAAAATCAGCCACCCCCTTCCGCCACTTCCATTCCCCTTCCCCTCCCCTTCCCACCACTTTCCCTTCCCTCTCCATATTCCTCCCCATTCCTTCTTTCCTCCCCTCCACTCCCTCCCTCCCCTCTCCCTCCCTCTTCACATCTCATGCCCATCCCATCCCCTTTCCTTCCCTTCCCTCCTCCTCCCCTGTACAGTTTTTCCTTGACGTCAATCATCCTTGACATAGTAGCATCGTTAAATAAAAGTTATCGGAAACTTTGAGTTTATTGTAATGTCGAAATTTCCACAGCGCCCAAAAAGCGAAGTCGCGGGAAGCAGCTTATTCACAGGTCAAACTGAAATCGATAGGGCTGGATGGGTGAAATCGAATCAGTCAGACAGTCAGACGGCTACGGTGGACGGCCTTTAAAGTTGAAACAGGGAGGAAGGTAAGGGGAAGAGGAGGAATCAATCAATCGATCAATCAATAATTATTGTCGTTTATTAAAGATAAGTACGCAACTTATGCATTGATAAACATCCATTAAGTCTGATTAAGACAAAGGTCTTACTGGATGTTTGACGATTAGATTAAGGCAATGTTTAGATCAAATTAAAACTATCAGGATAGGATTTTGTGAAAGAGCATTTTTTCAGCCTGAGTGAATGACCTGGTCTTGCAAGAGGTGAGGTTTTGGTGAGTTCGTAGGATAGGGTAGATATTTTTCGTAGACCTAATAGGCCTACTGGCCGGAGCTTGTTCAAGAGACGTCGAACGATTATTCATTTGGAATACATAGGCTGCTCTTCTCGGTCATTCCGATGATAATGACGTAATCACAAATGTAAAACACATTTTTATAAATACTACTATAAAGTATGTTTGGAACAGATAATAGGCCTGACTCTATATTAGCGACTTCGTCATAAACGCTAAAGTATGATTAGTCAGTGACGTCATCGGAAAGAAAAATTAAAATAGACTGACGTCATCCATGTACAAAGGTATTATATGACGTCAACCCTAACGGAACCATAATGCCGTTGTCATAGCAAACAGCAGACATGTAGCCAAACCCAGTGACGTCATCAATAACGGAAAAATAGTAGTAAGTGACGTCATTACATATTCACCGACAATTAAAGCCGTTGTCAGCAGCAACAGTCCTCATGGTAACAGTCATCATCAAAATCCTCTCCGAAAACAACGGAATTGAAATTTCCGACTCTAAAGTTCATTCTAAGCAACCAACGAAAACCCTGCCAACCCAAAGCCCTGCCCATAGGGGACAAATCAAATATTTATGGGACTAGTTGTCTTGTCCGTCCTAAGACGGTTAAAGACAAAATGTCAAGAGATGTGTCGTCATGTGATTGTCGTTAGTCCTCTTACCTGCTTCTCCTCCTCTTCCTCCATCCATCCCGTCCTGCCTATCTCTAACCTTCCCTCGCTCCTTCTCCCCTGCCTCCGCCCTTCCGTCCGTTCTACCCTCCCTCCGTTCCGCC
Source organism: Aporrectodea caliginosa (assembly GCA_020284085.1). Classification (NCBI taxonomy): domain Eukaryota; kingdom Metazoa; phylum Annelida; class Clitellata; order Crassiclitellata; family Lumbricidae; genus Aporrectodea; species Aporrectodea caliginosa. The sequence continues at coordinate 435,988 of JACEVL010000184.1, forward strand.
ATCTATCCCTCACTCCCTGAACTCCCTACCTACCTACAGCCCTTCATTCCGCCCTCCCTCTCCCCTGCCAGCCTCCTCCGAATTGACTTGAATTGCCCTGCTGGTGAAGAGTTTAGATATTTTAATTATCATGAAGACGAAGAGCAGTTCCTTAGCAAATCGCAGAGGCAACCATGGGTGTAAAGGGTTAGCGACTTCATTTTCTTAGAATCTGCATATTAGGTCGGATGGTCAGTCCTCTCAATCGCCGTCTCATCTTCCCACCGACAGTGTGTGGCCAGTGTACTCATTACAGCGGAGTTGGCGACTTGAGCAGAAATCTTGAACCAAATTTCTTCCCTGGCAGGGATTTGAACCCCGACCAGCGCGCCAAACACTACACTATCGAGCATATCTCGCGTATTTCCTTTATTCACACAGTTTATATGAAGCACATCATATGTTCTTTCAAGACCTACATGCTTCTTTTTAAAGTTTTTTTTATAATCTTGAAGTCGAATGATTTGGTCTATGGTGCTATTAAGCTTTCTAAGCCCCGTTTGATATTTAGTTCGGATCTTTTCCATTTCAGAGAATCACCGAAGTTTATTTTGCCCCTTTTTCCCATCAGTTTACTAATTGATTATGTTAAGGATATCTATGACAAGAGGCGACCTAGCAATTAATACCGATTGAGCGAAGCTGATTAATATAAAGCTTTCGGAAACCTATTTAAAGGTGTCTGAAACTCCGCCACAGTTCGCTTTCTGACAGTGCCAGTCCCAAGCCTGGACAAAGGAGGAGGGCGACGCTAATGGTCTGGATGGATGGATCCACAGTTTAACGGCAGCTTATGACAACATCGGCCGTTTCCGCCGACAAAGATTAGTTTTGGTATATTACAGCTCTTATACGCGATTGAACGGTCTCTGTTACCACACAGTTAAACAGAAAAAATATATTATTAAAGGTGTTTAAGTAATCCATTGTTTAAACTCCACATCTAAGTACAAAGGCAGTTGAAATAAAGAAATTACGTCAGAAAAATATTGTGTATAAAATTAACCTTTCGCCATTGTCCTATCTGTGGTAGTGCTAGTCGCAAGCCTGGCTACAGCAGGAGGGCAACGCTAATCAGGTAGTCATCATCAAACAATCACTCAACTGGACTCGAATCTCCACTAGAGATCACTGTATACCACCAACTTCAGTCAATATTATGTTGAATGTCTTTTTTAAGGTTACTGTCTTATAAGGATATTATTTTGGACCTAAGTTTGAGGAGAACACCAAGTATCAATGGGCCTATTAATAGACCCACTGTGTTCGAAAAATACTTTTCAAAGTATTTCGAAAATATAAAAAAAATAGTATTTTCCATGTTGCAAGTAAAAATCTAGTTTAAAATACCATTTATTATTCCAATCACACAGCTTCTTATTTATTAGTCTATGATAAACTGTCCGTGTAGTTATTACCGGAAAAAATATTTATAAGACACCTTTAAATCGCAGATAACTAATTAATAAATATCTTTTCCGTTAAATCGTGATTGTTTCCAGCTTTAATGTATTCATTACACACCTTCGAATCGCACGATTTCGAAACTATAAATACTTTTTAAAAGCCTACGTTCATTTTATACGGAGTCTTTAAACAATGGATTACTTAGACACCTTTAAATAGGTATACAATCGATGTATATTAATCAGCTTCGTTCAATCGCTAATAATTTCTTTACTGTTCGTTCCAGGATTGTCACATACGAGTCACAAAGACTGATACAGGCTAATACTTGACATTATAAATATAATAAAAGAGAAGTATTACACACTTTCATTTTCTTAGTCTCGGCATATGAGGGCGTTTGGCCAGTCCTCTTCCTCGTCGTCCCATCTTCCCATCAACAGGGTACGGTCAATGTGCTCGTTATAGATGAGTTGGTTAAGGGGGGCAGATTTAGCAGAATATTTTAGTTACTTAGCAATTGAAAGGGCGCAGTCTCTACGGACCAGAGAAATTGTTTTCAAACGCTAGACGTCATTTTACATCCAAGCAGAAATAGCACCACTCAGAATTTTAGACACCGTTACAATGTGTGCGCAATTTTCTATATAATTTTAAAAGAACATAATATTTTATGTAACATGTTTTTGAACATTTCGCCACTGTTCGCACTCTGGCAGTGCCAGTTCCAAGCCTGGATAAAGGAGGAGGGAGACGCTATTGATCTTTGCAATCACACAGTGTCGTTAAACTGAAACTACTACTACTGCAACAGGTTTTTTTACTCCGGCACTGCTCGTACTCCGGATATGCCAGTGCCAAGTCTCGATAAAGGTGGAGGGTTACGATAATCATCTTTGTTATGGCAAATTGTTGCTAAATATCAACAAACAAACACAGGTTTTAACTCCCGGCACTGCTCGTACTCTGGCAGTGCCAGTCCCAAGCCTNCGTATATATTAGACACCTTTTAATCTGATGTTCCATAAGCAATAAATACCTTTTCGTTTAAGTTTTCATAATTCTTTGCTTGACTTATGTCTATAGAACTTCGCCCCCTAACTTACCCATCGTAGGGTCACTACCAAATCTGGAGCAAGGAGGAGGGCGACGCTAATCATCTTTGTTATTACAGAGGTCGTTAAACACCAACTAAGCAACCACACTAAACATATAATTTCTACTACATATAATCCTAATTCCGCTTCTGCACTTACTCTGGTAGTGCCAGTCTCACGTCCAAATAAAGGAGGAGGGCTATACTAATCATCTTTGTAATGACACAGCGTCGTTTAAAGGCAGCTAACCAACGCATCGTCGGATGGTGCCAGACCTAAGCATATGGCAAAAGAGGAGGGCGACGCTAATAATCTTCGTTGTGACTTGGCATCGATCAGGAAAATATTACTAAGAGCTCCTCAAAGATAATCAGTACATCCACATGATTGCCCTTGACATCACCAAAGCTTTCGATACGATCAGCCACGCCTATCTCGCAGAGCAACTGGCCGAGTTGCCCATACCGGATTGTGTCTACAACTGGGTGGTGGCTTTCCTGTGTGATCGAAACCATGTAACTAAATATAATGGATTAATCTCTAAACATATTATTTGATTCATAGCAACACGATGAACACGCAACGAAATCATAAAAAACTTATTTAATCGAAAACAGTCTAGTCCATCGTTTGACAAGTCTGGCCTATTTCAGTCTAGTATGGACTAGTACGTATTCCATAGTGTAGTGGTTAACCTGCTGGATAGTCAACCGAGAGGTAATAGGTTCAAATCCCCGCTATAACAGAAATTTATTTTCAGATTTCTGTTAAATTATGCGCCCCTAGCCAACACCGCTATAATGAGTACACTGACCACACACTGAGAGTAGGAAGATGGGATTCGCCCTCATATGCCGAGGACGAGAAATTGCAGTCGCTAACACTTCATATCCATGGTTACCCCTCAGGCTAGCTCAAAGTACTGTTGTTTTTCCAGAATGACCCGTAGCGGCTGCGATTAATATCTATAATTAGTGTTGCCCTCCTCCTTTGACCAGGCTTGCGACTGGCACTACCACAATTAGGACACTGGCGGAACGTTCATTTTATACACAACGTTTCTCTGACGGAATATTTTTTATGTCGACGGCCTTCGTACCTATAGGGGTCTTTAAACAATAGATTACTTAGACACCTTTAAAGAGAGTTCCAACGCTTTATATTAATCAGCTTCGTTCAATTGCCAATAATTTGTGTTCTTGGTTCTCATGTTACGTACGAGTCCCGTAGACTGATAAACCTTAACATTATTAACCGCGCAATATCGGAAAAGAGACGTGTAAGCAACTTCATTTCCTTTGCCTCGGCGTTTGAGGGCGGTTGGCCAGTCCTTTACATCGGCGTCTCATCCTCCCACCGACAGTGTACGGTCAGTTTGCACGATATAATTATAGCTGAGTTGGCTAGGTGGCGCAGGTAGAGCATAATAATATGTAGAACTAAGTTTAGGGGATTTGAACCTCCAACGTCTCCATTGACAGTTCAGCACGCCTACCACTATCGCTCACTGATTAAACTTCCCTGTTGTTATGCAGAGAATAGCTTTCTTAAAGCTTCCCAATAATACCCAAAAACATCCCTCAATAAACTAATTCTGTGTTAACATTTGCAGCGAAGGCCGTTGACGTCGATTGAAACACATAGTGTTCCTCTCTGACTGCGATGGTTATTATCAGTTCATACTGAACGATTTTTTCACAAGTTTTCATTTATAAGCTGGAAGTAAAATAAAAATAGGTGTCCTAGAATTATTTTACATGTGTAACTATATCCAAGGCTACTATAGTATGGCTTTACACCCGTCTAATCCGCCCGTCTGACTGTCACACGGTATGAGCAGAAAAGGAAAATACTCTCTAACGCTAAGGGGTGCGGGTCGAGCAGAAATCTTGAACCAAATTTCTGCACTGGCAGAGAGATTTGAACCCTTGATAACTCGACTGTGAGTTCAGAGCGGTAATCATTACACTAGCGACCAAATCCCAGCGTACTTCCGTTAATTCACATAGTTTGTATTTTGTATAGACTACATCATCTGCTCGCTCATGATCTACAAAGATGGACAAGACAAGGTTATGCTTATATTTTCATTGTATACAACCTTGAAGTCGAATGATTGGGTTTACGGTGCTGTTAAGCTTTCTAAGCCCCGTTTGATATTATTTTAGATCGAATCTTTTTCATTTCAGAATACCACTGAATTTTATTTTTTATCCTCTTCCACCACTTTACAAATCGATGATGTTAAGGATATCGGTCCCTGTGACTCAATTGCGTAACAATGAAGCGAAGATAGAATTAATAGCGATTGAGCGAAGCCGATTAATATAATAGCGCGGTAAATCTATTTAAAGGTGTCTAAGTAATCCATTATTGTTTAAAGACTCCTATAGATACAAAGACTGTTGACACAAAAATATTCCTTTAGAAAAACGTTGTGTATAAAATGAACGTTCCACCAGTGTCCTAACTGTGGTAGTGCCAGTCGCAAGCCTGGCCAAAGCAGAAGGGTAACGCCAATCATCTAATGATCCATCCTCAAACAATCACCCACCAACTGAACTCGAATTTCCACTGGATTTTGCTGTATACCACTGACTTTAGTCAATATTAGGTTGAATGTTTATTAAAGGTTAATGTCTTCTAGATTTATTATTTTGGACTTAAGTTTTGGAGAAAGCAGAGTATCAATAGACCTATAAAGGACTCATAGTGTTTGAAAAATAATTTTCAAAGTATTTTGAAAATATACAATAAAATAGCATTTTCAATGTCGCAAAAAAAATCTGGTTTAAAATACCATTAATTGTTCCCATCACACAGCTTCGATTTTAATAAGTTGATAACGTGAAGTCATTGCTGGCAATAAAACACCTTTAAATCATATTATTTTGTGGCTATAAATATTTTCAAATAGCCTACTTTTTCAGTTTTGTTGTTGCTGCTCCTTAGTAAAATCGTTTCTGTGCAACTTCGCCACTATGCTGCCTGTGGTAGCGCCAGTCCTAAGACTGGATATACGAGGAGGGTGACGATGCTAAACATCTTTGTTAAGATACAGTGTCACTAAACACCAACTAAGCAACCAACCAATCACACACAAACGCACACAAATTGACCTGATTACGGATTGGTTTTGAAGTGCCTTGTGCATTAAACACTGGAGCCATATAAGTTACTAATTAGAATTACTGTATAATGTGGGTCAAATCCACGTAAGGGCAGAAGTACATTTAGAGATTTCTGTTCCGTCTTGCGCCCCTTGCAAACTCCGCTGTAATAAGTAGTCTACACTGACCTACACAGAACAACTGGAGTCAATCTCCACTGGACATCTCTGTATACCACTAACTTTAGTCAATAATTATAAGGTTGAATGTTTTTTTAAGGTTAATGTCTTATAGTTATTACTTTGGACTTTAAACATTATTTGGGGAGAGCACCTATTATCAATGGACCTCTAAAAGACCCATTGTGTTTGAAAAATACTTTTCAACAGTAGTTTGAATAAACAAAATAAAATAAGGTTTTCTGAGGTCATTTCTGGCAATAACTTTCTAACGTATTTATTAAAAACCTTTAAATCGTATAATTCCGATGCAATAAAAACCTTTTTCGTTTAAATGTTATTGTCTTAAAAAATGTTATGCATTTGTTAGACTCCTTTAAATCGCATGATTTCGAAGCTACAAATACTTTTAAATAGCCAACGTTTTCCGTTGGATTGTTCCGTTTGCGTCAAATCGTTTTCGTGCAACCTCGCCACTACCGTACCAGTGGTAGTGCCAGTCCCAAGCCTAGATAAAGGAAGAGGAGGACGCCAATCACTTTTGTTATGATACAGTGTCATGAAACACCAACCAACCAATCACACACAAACGCACACAAACTGACCTTCTCGATGTTAACCTGATAACGGCTTGGTTTTGTTGCGCCATCGGTTGATGCCTTGTGCATTAGACACAGGCGCTATAGAAGTTATTAATTGCAATTACATGCCCAAACATAATCTAGATCATGTATAACATTTGTTGGCGGTATTAATATACGTTACTAGATTACTATTATGTTAATCCATTAATATATATTAATATATGCATGAATATAATTGATATATAAATATATTATGTTTGCTGGCTGTATACTGTATACGCACGATTTTAATTCCTCAAATGACAATTGAACTTATGACCCCTGGTTTAAAAGAGAAATGATCTTGGTTGTATTATGAAGTCTTCAAAACGCTGATTGCCCCAATGAGGTTTGAACTCACCACCACTGGTTTACAATATCAGTGCTCTGCCACTGAGCAACAGAGGCTCACGGCGTAGTAGCAAATTCGTGATTCGAGACTGTCCTTTAAATCCGAGTGACACGTGTCAATTTGTTGAGCAAGTATTTGATGCATAGAATCTCAATAAGTACTCAACGAAATTAGAAATACTTAAAATATTTAATCTTCAAAAACAGTTTTCTCTATCGTTTGACAATTCTGGATTATGTTGAATGGCCCGTATACAGTATTAGTGCCTCCGATAATAATCTATGATTAGTGTTGCCCTCCTCCTTTGGACAGGATTGCGACTGGCACTACCACATTTAGGACAATATGGGAACGTTCATTTTATACACAACGTTTCTCTGACGGAATATTTTTTATGTCAATGGCCTTTCTACCTAGTAGGGATCTTTAAACAATGTATTACGTAGACACTTTAATTAGGGTTCCAACGCTATATATTAGTCCGCTTCATTCAATTGCCAATAATTAAATAGTGAGCCCATCTCACGTACGAGCCACATAGACCGATATCCTGGACATTATTAACCGGGCAATAATTATAATAAAAGAGAAGTGTTAGAAACTTTCATTTTCTCAGCCTCGGCATATGAGGGGTGGCCAGTCCTCTCCCTCGCCGTCCCGTCTTCTCACGGACAGTGTACGGTCAGTGTACTCGTATTATAGCTGAGTTGGCTTGGGGTGCAGGTGGAACAGAAATATCCGACCAAATTTCTGCCCTGGCAGGGATTTGAAACCCGACCTCTCTATTGACAGTGCAACACGCAAACCATTAGACTATCGCTCACTTATTAGACTGCCTTTATATTATACAGAGAATGGCTTTCTTTATCATACTTAATTCCACCATTGCCCCTACTCTGGTAAGGCCAGTCCCAAGCTTATGAAAGAGGAGGGCTATTTAAATAATAATCTTTGTCGTAATCGTAATCGTCAATTTATATAGAGCCACTTCAACAGAGTCGTTAAACAGCAACTAACATGAGGCAATAACTCTGCCACTGACTTTTACTCTGGTGACGACTTGGCCATTATAACATTGGCGTTATATAAGTTCTTTGATTAGATTCTACAGATTAGTAAAGGTCAAGTGTATTGGCCCTCTAGGAATGTAAAAGATGATGAAAGCTGACTTTTTTGTAGCTAAACTCTAGCAAATGACTCTAGCGTTTGAAGACAATTTCACTGTTCCGGCGAGAAAGTTCCTTTTCATTATTTTGTTAAGCCCGTGGCGCTTTTACTTGGATAACATCTGGCACAGAGACCGAGAGGTACCGAGTTCGAGCGACCCCCGTTGGTACCGGATATGCTTTGTAGGCTGCTATTAGCGCCGTTGTATTTATAAGCTGTCTGTTCTGTTAGTAGTTAAGATTTAAATTGCATAACATGTAAAATGTACAGCGCAGTGCGTTTGTCAAGCGCTTCAATAAAGAAAAGATTATTATTATTATTATTATTAACTAAAATCTCTATCTTTTCTGTTCGTATATCGTGTGACAGTCAGGCGGTCAGTTTTAAGGTCATATGGAATGAATGAACGAGAAGATGAGGACTACGTGTGATGTATTCAACATGAGTAATCGGCGATTACTGTCGTTAAACTCTGGATCGATCGAATGTCATTAGACAGCTTTACAACCAGTCCCGAAGGCGCAATAAAAGTAAAGAAATTTGCGCATTTATGTAATTATATTGGCACTAGGCCTATGTAAAGTGTCGTCATATTAAACAAAATTTAAAAGTTGTCGGATGTCATTAGACACCTTTAAATCACGTTCAGATGGTGCAATAAATACAAAAATTCCTTTGCAAGAACTCCGCCACTGTTCGCTTTCTGACAGTGCCAGTCCCAAGCCTGGATAAAGGAGGAGGGCGACGCTAATGGTCTTTGTTACCACACAGCTAGTCGTTAAACAGAAAACCAACCAACCAAGAACTGTAATATGCCAGCGTATTTCCTTTTATTCCCATAGTCTGTAATTTTGTTCAAAAGTGTTGGTGCATGGAGCACATCATCTACTCATTCAAGACCTACAAAGATGTCCTGTTAATCGTTTATATCATACATGTATGTCTAGTATAGGTCTAATACTGGGTTACAGTGTGTACTAATTTAATACAATTACAGATTATGATATAGTTTCCAGATTTTATTCAACCCTGTTTGATATTTGGTTAGGATATTTTTTTATTTCAGAATACATGTATCACTGAATTTTTATTTCTATCACTTTACAAATCGATGATGTTTGTGATATAGATCTACGTGACTCAGGAGAACAAAGCAGAAAGGTTTCAGCGAACTCGTCTTTAACGATTACACTGACCGGTGGGAAGATAAGATGGCGAGGGAGAGAAATGGCCACCTGTCCTCATATGCCGAGGCTAAGAAAATAAAGTGGATAGACTCGATACGTCGACTTTTGAAGGTTCTCATAGTTTAATGATATCTTATGGTACGAAGGCCGTTGACATCGATTTAGAAACATAACCTTCCACTCTGACTCGTACTGTGAGATTTTGTCATAAGTTTCTTATTTATAAGTTAGAATTAAAGTAAAAAAGAGGGGTCTAAAAATTATTTGACTTGTGTACTATATCCAAGGCTGATACGGCTTTAATTACACCCATCGGTTCGTCTAATCCGCCCGTCTGACTGCCACACGGTATACGAGCAGAAAAGGAAGATTCGATTATACTATAGATTAAGGGAGGTCAAGTGTATTGTCCTCTAGCAACGTAAAAGAAGCGTAACGCTACTGTTTTTTGTAGCTATAGACTCTAGCAAATGAGGGATGTCGCAAGACACCTTTAAAACACGTTCCGATGGCTAAATAAGCATAGAAATTTGCGAATTGATTTAATATCTACGCCTTAGCGTCAACTGTTATTATATAAAACAAGGAAGGGCTCTGACGGGCCACTCAAGATCAGCCGACCCTTTCTCTCACTTTCACACCTTTTCACCTCCCTTTCCCCTCCCTGTTCCATCCATTATTCTTCCCTCCTCTTCCCTCCCAGTTGCCTTTCCGCTCACCCTTCCCTAGCATCCCCTATCTTCCCTCCCCACATCCTGTATCCTCCCCTTACCTTCCCGTCCTTCTCTCTTCCATTCTCCTCCCCATTCCCCATCCATCCCCTTCCACATTCCCATCCACCTTCCAGTTCCCTACCTTTTCCTTCCACTTCCCTTCCCATAGCCTTCTTCCTCTGCCACACCGAGAAGAGTAGGCCTATAATGTGTAATGTAAGCTTATTCCACATGAGTAATCGCCCATTACTAATGTGCAATTATACATGATACATAGGCCTAATCTTCACGTTCATTCCGATAATAATGACGTAATCGCTAACGTAAGAGACGCATTTTAATAAATATTACTATAAAGTATGCTTGGAGCAGACACAGGCCTAGGGCTATTGATCAACGACTTCGTCATAAACGCTAAAGTAGTTATAATAGTCATTGACGTCATTCCTAGCAAAGTTATAATAGACTGACGCCATCAATACAAAAATGTATTAGTGACGTCATCCCTAATGGAACTTCATTGCTGCCGTCATAGCTAATGTCAGACATGTTATCCAGTGACGCCAACAATAACGGAAAAGAAAGTACTAAGTGACGTCATCCTTAAGGAAGATAATAAAATTGACGTCATCACTGCCTGGCAACAAAGTCATCGACAAGGCCGTTGTCAACAGCAACAGTCGTCATGGAAATAGTAATCACCACGGCCCCCGCTATCTGACTATGACCGATAGAATTCTTTATTTATTTGTTTATTTGATTTTATCTATTTAATATTTTTCTAATTCATTTCTTCTTTCTTTGTAAATGGCTGCGGTATGTCTGCACTGTGCTCAATAAACGAATATATGATTGATTGAAAATGCTCTCTAAGGCTAAGAGGTGCGGGTTGAGCAGAAATCTTGTACAAAATTTCTGCCCTGGCAAGGATTCGAACCCCAACCCACGACCTTTTGATTGACAGTCAAACGCGCTAACCACCATACAACCGAGCATACCCAGCGTATTTCCTTTTATTCACATAGTCGGCAATTTGTTCAATAGTATTGATATATGGGGTACATCATCTGCTCGTTCAAGACCTAGAAAGATGGCAAAGACATGCTTATTTTTTTATTATTTTGATCTTGAGAGTCGAGTAATTGAGTTTACGGTGCTTTTAAGCCCCGTTTGATATTTAGTTCGGATCTTTTCCATTTCAGAATAATTATCACCGAAGTTTATATTCCCCTTTTCCTATCAGTTTACTAATAATGATTAAGTTAAGGATATCAGTCTATGTGACTCAAGTACGTAACCAAGAGTGATCTACGAATTAATAGCGATTGAACGAAGCTGATTTATATATAGAGTTTGGAAACTTATTTAATAGTGTCTAAGTAATCAATAGTTTAAAGACCCCTATAGGTAGAAAGCCAGTTGAAATAAAGAAATTACGTCAGAAAAATGGTGTATAAAATGAACCTTCCGCCATTGTCCTAACTGTGGTAGTGCCAGTCGCAAGCCTGGCCACAGGAGGAGGGTAACGCTAATCAGTTAATAATCATCAGACAATCACTCAGCTAGACTCGAATCTCCTCTGGACATCGCTATTTAATGTATATATTAGACACCTTTAAATCTTATGTTCCCTAAGCAATAAATAACTTTTCGTTTAAGTTTTCACAATACTTTCGCTTGCTTTTTGTTTATAGAACTTCGCCCCCTATCCATCGTAGGGTCACTGCCGAGCCTGGATAAAGGAGGAGGGCGACGCTAATCATCTTTATTATTACAGTGGTCGTTAAACAATAACTAAGCAACGAAACTATGCATAGAATTTCTACTACATATAATCCTAATTCCGCTTCTGCACTTGTAATGTAATGTAATGTAACGTAACAAGACATTTATAAAGCGCCACTTAAGAGTCTCTCAGAGGCGCTCAACACGTGGCCATCAAACAGCTGAAAAAATGCGTCTTTAAGAGTCTAGAAAAAAACCATATAGCCGCGTGCAGCACGCAGAGACGGCGGAGGAGCGTTCCAGATCCGTGGCGCCGCAATCGAGAAGACCCGACGAGCACAGGTGGTGGTTCGAAACGAAGGTATCATCAAGTCATTTCGCGAGGCAGACCGGAGAGCCCGCCGACCAGTTTGAGGGCCAACTGGAAGGCACAGTTCAGCAATGTAGTCCGGCGCAGAACCAGTCGTAGCCTTCCAAACCAGCGTAGCAATTTTGAATTGCACACGATCAGCAAACACCGGTGTAGTGATTACACTGACCGTACATTAAGAGTATACGAAGATGGGACGCGCTCTCATATGACGAAGACGAGAAACTGAAGTCGCTAACACATCATACCCTTGGCTGCCCATGAGGCTAACTCAAGGAACTGGGTTTTTTCAAGAATGGCCCGTGGCGCCTCCGATAATAATCTATAATTAGTGTTGCCCTCCTCCTTTGGTAAGGCTTGCGACTGGCACTACTACAGTTAGAACAATGGCGGAACGTTCATTGATATAGACAACGTTTCTCTGACCGAATAAATATTATTTTTATGTCGACAGCCTTTATACCTGTAGGAAATCTTTAAACAATGGATTACTTAGACACCTTTAAATATGGATACAAAAACTGTATAATTATATATCAGCTTCGTTCAATCGCCAATAACCTTTAGCTAGCCGTCTAGGAGTCACACAACATAATTATTGTATTGTATTTGAACACTTGTTATAGCGCCCCTGCCAGATTCCTATTCAGAGGCGCTCCCGACTACTGCGCGAACGCTGAATCGGAGTTTCACGCCGAAGCGCATGAGCAATTGCAGTGAAGGACTTGCCCAGGGTCCGTATACGCGGCGACTTTGAGGTGGATTTGAACCCGCAACCCTCCAGCTGCAAGGCACCGAACATACCCCTAAACCACCGCGCCCCAGTTGTATTGTGATGTGTTGTATTGTGTGTTGTATTGTATTTCATAATTATAAGACATATGCAACAGTAACAGTATAAGTTCTTTAACTCTGGCGCTGCTCGTACTCTGGCAGTGCCATTCCCAAGCCTGGAGAAAGGAGGAGGGCGTCGATAATTATCCTTATTATGACACAGTTAAACAGCAAGTAACTAACCAAAACAGCTTTTAACACACAACAAGTTCCAGTATGATATATATTTCCTTTTATTCCCATACATTGCAATTTGTTCAAAAGTGTTGGTATATGTGGCACATCTTTTACTTGTTCAAAGTCAACAAGGTTATCCAAGACATGTTTACTTTTTAATTCCGTTGTATATATATTCCTGGGAGTCGATTGATTTTGCCTGTGGTGCATTTAGGCTTTCTAAACCCTCGGGCTACCAAGGGGAGTGGTTGCCACCCCCCTAGGTTTTTTCATCTCAAACTTTTTCCGTATGGAATAAAAATTTGACCTTTTAGGTAGCTGTAGGGGGTTAATTTACACACGTTTTCAGGTAAAATGTGAGATGATATCTCACACCGTTCAAAAGTTATACCCAATATACCCGAGGCACAAGGGGGGGTGGATACCACCCCCTAGATTTTCGACTATATCTTATCCGTCATTTAATATTAAGAGACACAAATTATACCATTCTATAGAGGGAATGTGGGGCTACATTTCTATGGTCACTGAGTTGACCTGAGGCAACCGGAAGTGCTCAAAATAAATAATAATACGCGTAATATGCGTGAAAAATGGCTGAATGGAAGGACTCCCCCCTTTAGTTTTTTGTCTGTAGCGTATTCATTTGTCTTCCTGGAAGAGAAACAAAGTCATCAATCTTTAGAGGGAATGAAGGGCTTCATTTGCATACCTACATCTTTGTCTTTTGAATACCGGAAGTGATCAAAATAAATAATAATACGCGTAATCTGTGTGAAAATGGCCGAATACAGCATTACAACGTAAACCGATATATATGTATAGATATATATGTATGGATGTACATTTATACTATATAAACATTTGTAGGGATGATTTTGTGTATCTTTTATACATAGATTAGTTTCAAAACACACATAATCTTATATTTGTTTATCCAAAAGTACAAAATGTACGCAATAATATGCAATATTGCTAATTAATGGGTTCCGTTGTTAAAAGTGATGTAATTTCGAGGTGCATTCACATAATGTACAACTAAATATACCATTCTGTGCAGAAATGAATGCTGAATCCATTGCTATATTACAAGTTATGATATGTGAAACCAAACACGAAATCCAGGGGGGTGGTAACCACCCCCTTGGTAGTCCGTGTTACAAAAAAAGCTTGGTAGCCCTTGGGTTAACGTCGACCGCAACCTTAAGCTGCTAACGTGGCCAATATCATGTTTCAATATCATGTTTCAATATCATGTTTCATTAATAACATAATTTGCAACCGCTTTTGAGGTGTGTAAGGAAGACATTTTTCTTCCAGTGTTTTCAACTTCTTAGGGCCATTGACGAGGACTTAATGATTCCACCAGTTTAAATCAATCTTTTACAACGTAAAATGCTTTGTATAATGCTCGTTCTTAGTTCTGGTTTTTATTGTTTAGCGCCATCTGTCTAGACGCCATTTCAAAAAGAAACTGAAACTGAAATATTAATAACCTGACACTTTAATTAGGCCTACACTGCACTCCCAAGCCAGGGTAAAGGAGAACGACTCTAATATGACAGTGTCGTTAAACAGCAACTAACCAACCAAAATTATGCACACACAGACACACACACACTCGCACACACACGCACACGCACACACACATACACAAACAAACACAAACAAACACACACACACACACACACACACATTCCACCACCGTGTTCTGGTAATGTAATGTAATTAGCAACTTCTATTGCGCCGGTGTCTAATGCACAAGGCATCAACCGATGGCACACCAAAACCAAGCCGTAATCAGGTCAACATCCAGAAGATCAGTCCGTAAGAGACTGAGAGGCAGCCTAAGGTGGATAAGCAATTTGAAAGAGGTAAGTTTTCAGCCGAGAACGAAATGACACAAGCGACTGAGCACAGCGTACAGACACAGGAAGAGAGTTCCAAAAGTAGGTCCAGATACTGAAAAAGCTCGTTCACCGAGAACAGTTCTTGATTTAGGTATGACCAGACAAAGACAATCAGATGACCTCATTGAATAATGATAAGTCAGAGGAATAAGAATAAGAACAGATTTTAAATATTGTGGTTGGCCAGAGTTCAAAGTTTTATAAACTATGAGCCCCAGTTTGAAACGAATTCTGGTAGTGCCAGTCCCAAGCCAACAAAGGAGGGAATCATCATTGTCATCTTTATCATGTCACAACGTCGTTAAACAGCAACTAACCAACGCATCTTTGGGTCGAGTCATCTTTGTTATGATACAGAGTCATCAAACAAACTATCTACATGAAGCAATGACTCAGCCATGGACTTATACTCTGGTGATGACATGGATATTAATACTCTTAGTTATATAAGTTCTTAGATAAAATAATTTTTCTATACTAGATTTGGAAAGGTAAAGTGTATAAGCCCTCTAGGAATGTAAAGGAAGCTCAACGCTAACGTTTTGTAGTTAAACTCCAGCAAAAGACGGATGTCATTAGACACCTTTAAAACGGGATCAGATGGCGCTATAAATAAAGAAATTTGCGCTATAATTTTTGATCTCTTAGGCATTATCATAGATTGTTGTTTATTAAAGTAGATGTTTGACCGTACTAGGAAAGTAAATTTTACCGAGCTCTGGTAGGCCACACAAAAATCAGCCACCCCCTTCCGCCACTTCCATTCCCCTTCCCCTCCCCTTCCCACCACTTTCCCTTCCCTCTCCATATTCCTCCCCATTCCTTTTCCCTCCCTCCACTCCCTCCTCCCTCTCTCTCCTCCTCTTCACATCTCATGCCCATCCCATCCCCTTTCCTTCCCTTCCCTCCTCCTCCCTGTACAGTTTTTCTTGACGTCAATCATCCTTGACATAGTAGCATCGTTAAATAAAAGTTATCGGAAACTTTGAGTTTATTGTAATGTCGAAATTTCCACAGCGCCCAAAAAGCGAAGTCGCGGGAAGCAGCTTATTCACAGGTCAAACTAAAATCGATAGGGCTGGATGGGTGAAATCGAATCAGTCAGACAGTCAGACGGCTACGGTGGACGGCCTTTAAAGTTGAAACAGGGAGGAAGGTAAGGGGAAGAGGAGGAATCAATCAATCGATCAATCAATAATTATTGTCGTTTATTAAAGATAAGTACGCAACTTATGCATTGATAAACATCCATTAAGTCTGATTAAGACAAAGGTCTTACTGGATGTTTGACGATTAGATTAAGGCAATGTTTAGATCAAATTAAAACTATCAGGATAGGATTTTGTGAAAGAGCATTTTTTCAGCCTGAGTGAATGACCTGGTCTTGCAAGAGGTGAGGTTTTGGTGAGTTCGTAGGATAGGGTAGATATTTTTCGTAGACCTAATAGGCCTACTGGCCGGAGTTTGTTCAAGAGACGTCGAACGATTATTCATTTGGAATACATAGGCTGCTCTTCTCGGTCATTCCGATGATAATGACGTAATCACAAATGTAAAACACATTTTTATAAATACTACTATAAAGTATGTTTGGAACAGATAATAGGCCTGACTCTATATTAGCGACTTCGTCATAAACGCTAAAGTATGATTAGTCAGTGACGTCATCGGAAAGAAAAATTAAAATAGACTGACGTCATCCATGTACAAAGGTATTATATGACGTCAACCCTAACGGAACCATAATGCCGTTGTCATAGCAAACAGCAGACATGTAGCCAAACCCAGTGACGTCATCAATAACGGAAAAATAGTAGTAAGTGACGTCATTACATATTCACCGACAATTAAAGCCGTTGTCAGCAGCAACAGTCCTCATGGTAACAGTCATCATCAAAATCCTCTCCGAAAACAACGGAATTGAAATTTCCGACTCTAAAGTTCATTCTAAGCAACCAACGAAAACCCTGCCAACCCAAAGCCCTGCCCATAGGGGACAAATCAAATATTTATGGGACTAGTTGTCTTGTCCGTCCTAAGACGGTTAAAGACAAAATGTCAAGAGATGTGTCGTCATGTGATTGTCGTTAGTCCTCTTACCTGCTTCTCCTCCTCTTCCTCCATCCATCCCGTCCTGCCTATCTCTAACCTTCCCTCGCTCCTTCTCCCCTGCCTCCGCCCTTCCGTCCGTTCTACCCTCCCTCCGTTCCGCCATCTATCCCTCACTCCCTGAACTCCCTACCTACCTACAGCCCTTCATTCCGCCCTCCCTCTCCCCTGCCAGCCTCCTCCGAATTGACTTGAATTGCCCTGCTGGTGAAGAGTTTAGATATTTTAATTATCATGAAGACGAAGAGCAGTTCCTTAGCAAATCGCAGAGGCAACCATGGGTGTAAAGGGTTAGCGACTTCATTTTCTTAGAATCTGCATATTAGGTCGGATGGTCAGTCCTCTCAATCGCCGTCTCATCTTCCCACCGACAGTGTGTGGCCAGTGTACTCATTACAGCGGAGTTGGCGACTTGAGCAGAAATCTTGAACCAAATTTCTTCCCTGGCAGGGATTTGAACCCCGACCAGCGCGCCAAACACTACACTATCGAGCATATCTCGCGTATTTCCTTTATTCACACAGTTTATATGAAGCACATCATATGTTCTTTCAAGACCTACATGCTTCTTTTTAAAGTTTTTTTTATAATCTTGAAGTCGAATGATTTGGTCTATGGTGCTATTAAGCTTTCTAAGCCCCGTTTGATATTTAGTTCGGATCTTTTCCATTTCAGAGAATCACCGAAGTTTATTTTGCCCCTTTTTCCCATCAGTTTACTAATTGATTATGTTAAGGATATCTATGACAAGAGGCGACCTAGCAATTAATACCGATTGAGCGAAGCTGATTAATATAAAGCTTTCGGAAACCTATTTAAAGGTGTCTGAAACTCCGCCACAGTTCGCTTTCTGACAGTGCCAGTCCCAAGCCTGGACAAAGGAGGAGGGCGACGCTAATGGTCTGGATGGATGGATCCACAGTTTAACGGCAGCTTATGACAACATCGGCCGTTTCCGCCGACAAAGATTAGTTTTGGTATATTACAGCTCTTATACGCGATTGAACGGTCTCTGTTACCACACAGTTAAACAGAAAAAATATATTATTAAAGGTGTTTAATTAATCCATTGTTTAAAGTCCCCATCTAAGTACAAAGGCAGTTGAAATAAAGAAATTACGTCAGAAAAATATTGTGTATAAAATTAACCTTTCGCCATTGTCCTATCTGTGGTAGTGCTAGTCGCAAGCCTGGCTACAGCAGGAGGGCAACGCTAATCAGGTAGTCATCATCAAACAATCACTCAACTGGACTCGAATCTCCACTAGAGATCGCTGTATACCACCAACTTCAGTCAATATTATGTTGAATGTCTTTTTAAGGTTACTGTCTTATAAGGATATTATTTTGGACCTAAGTTTGAGGAGAACACCAAGTATCAATGGGCCTATAACAGACCCACTGTGTTCGAAAAATACTTTTCAAAGTATTTCGAAAATATAAAAAAAATAGTATTTTCCATGTTGCAAGTAAAAATCTAGTTTAAAATACCATTTATTATTCCAATCACAGAGCTTCTTATTTATTAGTCTATGATGAACTGTCCGTGTAGTTATTACCGGAAAAAAATATTTATAAGACACCTTTAAATCGCAGATAACTAATTAATAAATATCTTTTCCGTTAAATCGTGATTGTTTCCAGCTTTAATGTATTCATTACACACCTTCGAATCGCACGATTTCGAAACTATAAATACTTTTTAAAAGCCTACGTTCATTTTATACGGAGTCTTTAAACAATGGATTACTTAGACACCTTTAAATAGGTATACAATCGATGTATATTAATCATATATATTGAGCTGTAATATGCCGAAAATAATCTTTGCCGGCGGCAACGGCCAATGTTGTCATAAGCTGCCGTTAAACTGGGAAACCAACCATATATTAATCAGCTTCGTTCAATCGCTAATAATTTCTTTACTGTTCGTTCCAGGATTGTCACATACGAGTCACAAAGACTGATACAGGCTAATACTTGACATTATAAATATAATAAAAGAGAAGTATTACACACTTTCATTTTCTTAGTCTCGGCATATGAGGGCGTTTGGCCAGTCCTCTTCCTCGTCGTCCCATCTTCCCATCAACAGGGTACGGTCAATGTGCTCGTTATAGATGAGTTGGTTAAGGGGCGCAGATTTAGCAGAATATTTTAGTTACTTAGCAATTGAAAGGGCGCAGTCTCCACGGACCAGAGAAATTGTTTTCAAACGCTAGATGTCGTTTCACATCCAAGCAGAAATAGCGCCACTTAGAATAGGAGACACCTTTATAATGTGTGCACAATTTTCTATGTAATTTTATATGAACATATTATTTTATGTAACAGGTTTTTGAATTCCGCCACTGCTCGCACTCTGGCAGTGCCAGTTCCAAGCCTGGATAAAGGTGGAGGGTGACGATGATCCTCTTTATTATGGCACAGTGTTGCTAAATAGCAACTACAAGCACAGGTCTTAACTCCGCCACTGCTCGTATTCTGCCAGTGCCAGCCCCAAGCCTGGAGAAGAAAGGAGGGCTACGCTAATCACCTTTATTATGGCAAAGCTTTGTTTAACGCAAGTAACCAGCCAAAACAGCTTTTAAAGCCACTGCATTTCCGTGCAAGTGACAGTACGAAACATATTTCCTTTTGTGTCCATATTTTGTAATTTGTTGAAAACTGTTGATAGGCTATAATATGGAGCACATCTAACGCTTGTTGAAACAAAGATATCTAAGACATGTTTATTTTTTAATTGAGTTATATATAAATTTTAGGAGACGAATGACTTGGTCCATGGTGCATTTATGCTCTCAAAATCTGGTTTGATATCTGGCGAGGATATATTTCCTTTCAGTTTATTGTTTATCATTTTTCATCACTTTACAAATAGATGGTGTTAAGAATATCAACCTAGGTGACTCAAATAAGGCGGATTTCGAAATGCATAAACGATTAAATATATTTACTTATATATAACGTGGAAAAAGCTATTTAAAGGTGTCCAAGGCTGAATGTGGTAAAATAGCAGTAATTCATTGTTTAACGTCATTCTATAGCTACAAAGGCAGTTGACGTGAATATATTATTCCACCGTAAAACGTTGTTTATAAAATGAACTTTCCCTGCATCCTTATGCTCTCGTCCTGCCAGTCGGACTCAAGACTTATTTGTTTGCTAAAGCCTACCTTGCTGTGAGGCGCCCTTGTAATGTAATGTAATGTAATGTAATGTAATGTAATGTAATGTAATTAGTAATTTATATAGCGCCGCTCACAGCCGAGGCCATTCAGTAGCGCTCCCAGTGCGAGAACCCCGAGAGAAGAAGTATGTTTTAAGGAGAGAGAGAGATGAAGACAATGATCCAGAAAGGAAAGTCTCACGCAAAGTGAAGTGAAGGGCATTCCATAAAGAGGGCCCAATGATGGCAAAGGATCGAGTTTGAGCAATCGTAGTCCTAGCTCGTGGGACAAAGAAGTCAGATCGGTCCAGAGATCGTAAAGGCCGATGAGAAAATGCAGAAAGAGGAGGACGAATGACATCCCTGAGTTATTTTGGAGCAAGTCCCAGTTTGGATTTGAGGACCAAAGCAAGGACTTTAAACTGAATGCGGTCAGAGAGAGGAAGCCAATGCAGTTGGTTAACCATGAATGATGATATATGGGAGTATTTAGGAAGGTGAGCAATCAATCGAGCAGCAGTATTGAGAACAGATTGAATAGGGTATAGACGGACCTTGGGAAGACCAATAAGTAGGGAGTTGCAATAATCAATTCTGGAACAGACAAATGCATGGACAATGGATGCCATGGTAGAGAGAGGAACAGATCTGCGAATAACCCTGAGACGCCGTAGGTGAAAGAAAGAGGATCGTGTAAGGTTGGTTACATGAGCAGAAAAAGTGACATCATCCTTATGGAAGATAATAAAATTGACGTTATCACTGCATGGCAACGGAGTCATCGACAAGGCCATTGTCAACAGCAACAGTCGTCATGGAAATAGTAATCACCATGGCCCCCATTATCTGACTATGACCGATAGAATTCTTTATTTATTTGTTTATTTGATTTCATCTTTTTAATATTTTTCCAATTCATTTCTTCTTTCCATGTAAATGGCTGCGGTATGTCTGCACTGTGCTCAGTAAACGAATATATGATTGATTGAAAATGCTCTCTAAGGCTAAGAGGTGCGGGTTGAGCAGAAATCTTGTACCAAAAATTTCTTCCCTGGCAAGGATTTGAACCCCAACCCACGACCTCTTGATTGACAGTCAAACGCGCTAACCACCACACAACCGAGCATACCCAGCGTATTTCCTTTTATTCACATAGTCGGCAATTTGTTCAATTTGTACACCAAAGTGCGATTAGCAATTGGTTAATAAAGAATATACTTACTTACTTACTTAGTATTGATATATGGGGCACATCATCTGCTCGTTCCAGACCTAGAAAGATGGCCAAGACATGCTTATTTTTTTATTATTTTGTATGGATTATGATCTTGAGAGTCGAGTAATTGAGTTTACGGTGCTTTTAAGCCCCGTTTGATATTTAGTTCGGATCTTTTCCATTTCAGAATAATTATCACCGAAGTTTATATTCCCCTTTTCCCATCAGTTTACTAATTGATTAAGTTAAGGATATCAGTCTATGTGACTCAAGTATGTAAAGATGAACGAGCTAGGAATAAATAGCGATTGATAGAAGCTGATTAATATGTAGCTTTTGGAAACCTATTGAAAGGTGTCTAAGTAATCCATTGTTTAAAGACCCCCTATAGGTACAAAGCCCGTTGAAATAAAGAAATTACGTCAGATAAATGTTGTGTATAAAATGAACGTTCCGCCATTGTCCTTACTGTGGTAGTGCCAGTCGCAAGCCTGGCAACGGGAGGAGGGCAACGCTAATCAGTTAATCATCATCAAACAATAACTCAACTGGACTCGAATCTCCACGGGACATCGCTGCATACCACTAACTTCAGTCAATATTAGGTTGAATGTTAATTAAGGTTAATTCATCCATTCATTACGAAGATTTATATAGCGCCACTTCAAGGTTACTACTCAGGAGCGCTCCTGACCCCAGCACGGCTGAAAAGGACAGTTTTGAGGTCAGAATAGATATGCGTAGCGCCAAAGGGAGCCCTTCCAGAGCAAGGGGCCAACCACTGAGAAGGCGCAATTCTACTTAGTTGCTGTGCGGGGAAAATGGATCATGAGCGCGCCCCGTCTTAGGGTTATTAATTTGGACTTTAAGTTGTCCATGTTGCAAATAGTACAGGCCCTTGTCATTTCTAGAATTGACTACTGCAACTCAGTCCTTTGTGGTCTTCCTGCATCTACCCTTCAACCTCTTACAGCAGTTCTTCATTACGCTGCTAAACTTATCAAGAACCAAAATCCTCGGAATCACGTCACACCAACCCTCCGTGAACTACACTGGCTTCCCATACAAGCTCGAATCAATTTCAAAATTTGCCTTCTAATGTACAGAATCTACACAAACTGTTCTCCTGCATACCTTTCTTCACTAAGTCTTGTTACACCCTGTTCCTCTCTCCTATCCAGACGAGGGCTACGTTCATCGTCTCAAGGTGATTTTGTTGTGACACGATCACTCAAAAAACTTGGTAACAGGGCATTTGCGCTAGCCGGACCGGCTGAATGGAACAAACTCCCTGTCTTTATCCGCAAATCCTCAACTTTGCGCTAGCCGGACCGGCTGAATGGAACAAACTCCCTGTCTTTATCCGCAAATCCTCAACTTTATCGATTTTCAAAACTAACCTTAAAACACATCTGTTTAAGATTTACTATGATTGATTTTTCTGTTACGCGCTTTTGTGCAAGATTCCAATTTTGTTTAGGCGCGCTATAAATAACAGTCTAATAATAATAATAAAAAATAGAAATCTATTTTCAAATGCCATTGTTCCCATCACCGTATGCTCATCCATCTTCGATTTTTCATAAGTCGATAACGAACTGTCCCTGAAGTCATTTTAGATAATAAAACTCTAACGCATTAATTAGACACCTTTAATTCTATGTTCGCGAAGCAATAAATAACATAAGCGCAATTGTTTAATCGTTAGAACATGTCCCGTGCAACTTAGCCACTACTCTACCTGTGGATGAGCCAGTCCCAATCCTGGATAAAAGACGCTAATCATCTGTCTTATTGCATTGTATTGTATTGTATTTGAACACTTGTTATAGCGCCCCAACCAGATTTCCCATTCAGAGGCGCTCCCGACTACTGCGCGAACGCTGAATCGGAGTTTCACGCCGAAGCGCATGAGCAATTGCGAGTGAAGGACTTGCCCAGGGTCCCTACGCGGCGACTTTGAGGTGGATTCGGACCCGCAACCCTCCAGCTGCAAGGCACCGAACATACCCCTAAACCACCGCGCCCCAGTTGTATTGTGATGTGTTGTATTGTGTGTTGTATTGTAGTCCACGTTTATAATGCGACCGAGCCACCCGCAGTAAAGATCCGAGAAATTAATCTCTGATAAACCGACCCGCCCGGGAAGCGAACCCGGGGCGCCGGCAGGACGAGCAGGCTACCAGCCCACTCGGCCACTCAGGATCCTTATGATACAGTGTCATTAAGCACCACCTAAGCAACCAACCAATCGCACACAAATTGACCCTATAACGGTTTGCTTTTGGTGCACCATGCATTGTGCATTAAACACAAGCGCAATAGAAGTTACCAATTAGAATTACATGCTAGCACCTAATGTATTGCATGTATCACATATGCTATCATACGGTATGAGCAGAAAAGGAAGAGAATTTCCCCATGGAGCGTTTGCTTATTTGGCAATTGGAAGAGCGCAGTCTCCCCGGATCAGTGAAGTTGACTTCAAGCGCTAGAGGTCGTTTCATATCCAAGCAAAGATAATACCACTCAGAATAAGCAGATTAAACACCTTTGCAACGTTTACGCAATTTTTTATCCATAAAGGAACATAATGTGACATCTTAGGTTTTTAACTCCGGCACTGCTCGTACTCTGGCAGTGCCAGTCCCAAGCTTGGAGAAGGGAGGAGGGCTACGCCAATGACCTTTGTTATTGCAGAGCGTCGCTAAGCAGCAAGTAACTAACCTAAACAGCTTTTAAAGCGGATCTCGGCCACTGCATGTCCATATAACAAGTTCCAGTAAGAAGCAACTATCCTTCTTTCTCACATAATTATTGCAGTTTGTTCAAAAGTCTAGGTATAATATTATTATGGATCATAATCTTACAATCAAAGGCTTATTTTTAAATTCCGTTTTATATAGTTTTAGGAGTCGAGTCACATGGTCTGCGGTACATTTATGCTGTCTAAACCTGGTTTGATATTTCGCTAGGATATTCTTCCTTTGTTTATATTTTATCAGTTTATCCATCATTTCACAAATCGATTATGTTAAGAATATCGATTATGCGTCTCACAGCAAGGGTATTACAGACGCATAAAATATAGCGAGTGTACGAAACTGACTTATATATAGCCTGTTAAAAAGCTATTTAAAGGTGTCCAAGCTTCGCATTTGCCCGAAGGTGGAAATATAGTTTTAATCCGTTGTTTAACGACATTATATTAGCTGCAAAGGCCGTTGACATAAAAAAATTTAAAAAAAACAAATAAAAAATAAAATAAAAATACAACTTGAATAAAAATAAAATAAAGAAATAAAATGTTGTGTATAAAATGAACGTTCTCTCAGCGTCCTTATACTCTTGTAGCGCCAGTCGAAAGAATGGATAAAAGAGGAGGGCAACTCTCACCATTTAATCATCTTCAGAGCAATCACCCATAACTGTTCTCTCTGGCAACTGGACACACATCTCTACCGGATATCGCAGTTTACCACAAACTTCAGTCAATAACATTAAATAATCATTTATTAAGTTGAATATTTAAGACTAACATTAACCCTATAACTTTGACCTATAAAGAACACATTCTATGCTCCGCCATCTTCAGTTTCCATATGTCAATACGGAACTATCCGTAAAGCACTTCTAGGAATTAAACAATTTAACGTTTATATTAGACACCTTTAATTCTTATGTTCCTAAGCAATAAATACCTTCTCGTTTAAGTTTTCATAACTCTTCCCTTGCTCTTTGTCTATTAAACTTCGCCCCATAACTTACCCATCGTAGGGTCACTGCCAAAGCTGGAGCAAGGAGGGATCAACGTTAATCGTCTTTGTTATTACAGAGGTCGTTAAACACAACTAAACAACCAAACTATGCACATAATTTCTATTACATATATTCCTAATTCCGCTTTTGCACTTACTCTGATAGTGCCAGTCCCACGCCCAAATAAAGGAGGAGGGTTATACTAATCATTTTTGTAATGACACAGCGTCGTTTAAAGGCAGCTAACCGACGCATCGTCGGGTGGTGCCAGACCTAAGCCTATGGCAAAAGGGGAGGGCGACGCTAATTATTTTCGTTGTGACTTGGCGTCGATCAGGAAAATATTATAACTGCGATTTAGCTTCCCGGTCGGGTCGGATTATCAGAGATTAATTTCTCGGATCTTTACTGCGGGTGGCTCGGTCGCATTATAAACGTGGAGTACAATACAACACACAATACAACACATCACAATACAACTGGGGCGCGGTGGTGTAGAGGTAAGTTCGGTGCCTTGCAGCCGGAGGGTTGCGGGTTCGAATCCACCTCAAAGTCGCCGCGTAGGGACCCTGGGCAAGTCCTTCAGTCGCAATTGCTCATGCGCTTCGGCGTGAAACTCCGATTCAGCGTTCGCGCAGTAGTCGGGAGCGCCTCTGAATGGGAAATCTGGTTGGGGCGCTATAACAAGTGTTCAAATACAATACAAAATACAATTTGTGACTTGGCGTCGATCAGGAAAATATTACTACTGCGATTTAGCTCAATATCAACCATTGACTGATGACTGAGCCATTATACAATGGCGCTATAGAAGCTTTAAGTGTAGATAATGCAAGACTATGAAAAGTAAAGTGGATTGGTCCTCTAGCAATGGAAAAGAAGGTCAACACTACCGTATTTGTTATTAAACACCAGAAAATAAAGAATATCATTAGACACCTTTAAAACCCATAGTGGTGGCGCAATAAATATTTTGCGCTTTGATTTATTTATGTTTACAAGGTTGTGATGCTGTTATAGACACCTGTAAAACCCTATCAGATAGCTTTATAAATGAGGATTTTGCTCATTCATTGATTAGTTGTTTGTAGTGCAGGCGATGTTTGTTATAATACATGGAATAATTACACAATAAAAAAATTAAATAATATTTGCAGAATAATTCAATAATAATTACATAACTCCACACTTAACAACATGCAATAGTGCCAGTCCAAAGCCTGGAGAAAGGAAGAGGGCGACGCTAATCATCTTTGTTATGACTGCAGTGTATTGTATTGTATTGTATTGTATTTGAAAACTTGTTATAGCGCCCCTACCAGATTGCCCATTCAGAGGCGCTCCCGACTACTGCGCGGACGCTGAATCGGAGTTTCACGCCGAAGCTCACATGGCGAGGGAGGGCCACCCGGTCTCATATACCGAGGTTAAGAAACGTGCAGTCGCTAAGTCAAATAATTCTTTATGGTCTCGTAGTTTAAAGAAATCTTATGGCAGCTAAAGCCGTTGACGTCGATTGAAAAACATAGTGTTCCATTCTGACTCCGATAATTCACCGTCACTGTATGGTTTATTTTATTTATTCCAACGTTTAACGTCGTCTTATGACATCAAAGGCCGTTGACGACAATACAGGAAAGATACAATTCAATGATTACAAGAAACTTATAGCGTCCGAATTACACCATCAAATGTGTCAAACAGAACTTTACAATGTCACTAATATTCAATATTTGTGTAACATAAGGTAGTTCATCTTATTCTGTCTATGATTTCTATATTCTGACACAAAGATTCCATGCAAATTAAACAATGTTATGTGATTATACAGCAATTGATCCATAAAAAAATTTACTAAGTACTCTTTTAAACTGTTCATGTATCTAACATACTATACATGTAATACAAGTTCATTCAGTAACAAAGCATACATGTATTATAAGTGTTTAAAGTATAGTTTCAATAGATTAAAATTATAATCGCAGATCTCTTATTATAACACATTACTGAATATTATGCAACATAGTAGCTATTGTAATACAGTAACCAAACCAAATCATATCTGGTGGCGCGTTGGATAACATCTGGCGAAGAGTGCGAGAGGTACCGAGTTCGAGCCCCGTTAGGGCGGATTTGCTTTGTAGGCTGCTATTAGCGCCGCTGTATTACAAGCTGTCTGTTCTGTTAGTAGTTAACTAGTTAAGATTGTTTCAATTGCATAACATGTAAATGTACAGCGCAGTGCGTTTGTCAGGCGCTAAATTAAAGAAAAGATATTATTATTATTATTCTTATTATATTGAAGAACCAAAGTTGAATAACAATAATATGGTAATAACAGCAATTCATTTACCAATACGTAATATTTAAAATTTTCTCACATCAGTTCTTGTTATTATGACATAACATACTCAAAAATCAACAGTTGACACTGTATGGTCGGATCGGATCCACAGTTTAACGGCAGCTTATGACATCATAGGCCGTTTCCGCCGACAAAGATTATTTTGGCATATTACAGCTCTTCTTTTTTTGGGTTTTCACAAGTCTTTAACTTATAATGAGGAATTCTGATAAAAAGAGGTGTCTAAGTAAGAGCCATTTACTTATGTTCTATATCCGTGGCTACTGTAACTATTATTATTATTATTATTATTATACTGTTATTTATAGCGCGCCTAAACAAAATTGGAATCTTGCACAAAAAAACTATGACCTTATACCTAGGCCTGGATGAACTACGGACCCAAGCCTACTAAAAATTTCGCAAATAATGGCCTACCATTAGAAGACTACATTACAAATTTTATACATTCTAAAAAACTGTCCTTAGTGTTACATCGTCGTCATGGCTTGTAGTAACTGAAATATGTTTAAACACGCTAGTTTTGCTGCAAACAAAAAACGATAGTAACTTGCACCTCGACAGATTTTTGACCGTTAGCTCCTTTATTCCTTTAGTATACCCAGGACAGAGTTTACTGATAGCCTTTTCGCCCATCAGACGCTGCTTAACCTTGCTTTCGCCCGAAAAGATTTGAATAATATGGATCTTTGTGACGAATAGATTCAATGGCGAGCATTTTTAAGTGAATTGCCGTCAGTTCCGATCAAACCATCGCCTCTCAAAAGGTTGCAAATAATGAAGGATTGCAATTTGCAATCAGGATTTCCGAATGTCTGCTTTTCCTTTGGTTCATTTATTCATTACTTGAATTTGTATAGCGCCTCTTCAAGGGAACTACTCAGAGGCACTGGTATATATTACACTTCCAGTGTCTAACGGCAGCAGTGAAAGATCGATTAGTTACCTAAAGCGAATACAAAATGCAATAAGATCTACGATGGGACAAGATAGACTGACGAATTTTATACTTCTGAACATTGATTACATGGGTGTCCGGAGAGGGTGGGTCAAGGGGGCATTTGCCCCGGATTTTCGCACATTTTACTAGATTTACTTATCTTAATTTGTAACAATGAATGGCTATGATTTTTTCCACAATTTTATTTTTATCCAAACTAGTCAAGATAGCCTCAATAACTTAAAATACAAAACATTGAAACTTTTAGCAGTTTTTGTGCTTGAAATAAGCGTTCAGCTATTAGCCTTTGTACCAATTAATAGTGGGTCACTCTTTTAGCAATGGATTACTTAGACACCTTTAAATAGGGTCGTAGGCTAAAATATTAATCAGCTTCGTTCAATCGTTAATTGTTTTCGGTGGAAAATACTGATTACGTACGAGTCACATGCACAGACCGATATCCTTAACATGATGAACCGCGCAATATTGGAGAAGAGAAGTGTTAGCGACTTCATTTTCTTAGCCTCGGCATATAAGGGTGGGTGGCCAGTTTCCTCCCTCGCCGTCTCATCTTCCAATGGACAGCGTACGGTCACGGTACTCTTTATAGCTGAGTTGGCTAGGGGGCGAAGGTGAAGCAGTATATCTAAAACCAAGTTACTGCTTCCAGGGGATTTGAACCCCGACAGTCAAGCACGCTAACCACTCTACTATCCCTCACTGATTTCCCTGATTAGATTTCCCTGTTATTCTACAGATCAGAGCTTTCTTTAAGCCTGGCACTGACACTTAGAAACATCCCTCTTTATACTAATTCTGTTTTCACATTCTGTGACTATATGTAATCAATGTGCGATATCCGTATTAATTCCATTCCGAATCAAAATTTATACTTAAAAGTTTTGCCTTCTAAACCCGGTTTGATTAGAATATTATTTTTAATTTAAGAATACCACTGATTTTTGTAATCATTTTTTCTATCACATTACAGATCGATGATGTTAGTGATATGGATCAACGTGACTCGGGAGAACAAAACAGACGGTAATTGGAGATTATCCACATTGTCCAGATTGCGAACTACTTTTTTCATAAGTTTCTTATTTATAAGCAGGAATTACACTAAAAAGATATATTTTACTTATGTTCTATATCTGGGACTGCAATGACCCATCTTATCCGCCCGTCACACCGTACGAGCAGAAAAAGAAGAGATTTTCCCCAGGGAGCGTTAACTTATTTGGCAATTGGAAGAGCGCAGTCTCCCCGAACCAGTGAAATTGTCTTCAAGCGATAGAATTCGTTTGACATCCAAAAAGAAATAATACCACACAGAATAGCAAATTAAACACCATTACAACGTGTGCGTAATTTTCTATAATTAATCAACCGCCTTATAATCAAAAAGATCTGTAATATGGCAAAAAAATAATATAATTCTTATGGCCGAGAGAGCCGTCAGCATCGACCGTACGGCAGCAACGTCGTGGAGATGAGCGTTTTGATTTTGATCCAAAGTTTAACGGCAGCTTATGACAGGAATTACACTAAAAAGATATATTTTACTTATGTTCTATATCTGGGACTGCAATGACCCATCTTATCCGCCCGTCACACCGTACGACAAAATAGGCCGTTGCCGCCGACAAAGATTAGTGTTTGGCATATTACAGCTCTCACTAGATGCGCGTTTGGATTTGGATTGGATCCACAGTTTAACGGCAGCTTATGACAACATTGGCCGTTGCCGCCGACAAAGATTAGTTTTGGCATATTACAGCTCTTTTTAGATGCGCGTTTCTTAAACATACGATTTATTTATAACATCACTTGCAACCAATTTTGAGGTGTGTAAGGAGATCATTTTGCTTCCAGTGTTTTCAAACTATGACATAGACCTCACCACGTCCTCGATGCTTTATGATTCCACCAGTTTAAAGACGTCTTATGGCCGTAAAGTACGACATAAAATGCCTTGCATAATCCTCGTTGTTAGTTCTGGTTTTTATTGTTTAGCACCATCTGTCTAGACGCCATTTTAAATAGAAACTGAAACTGAAATAATAATAACCTGACACTTTAATTAGGCCTACACTGCACTCCCAAGCATGGGCAAAGGAGAACGTCGCCAATAACCAACCAAAACTATGCACACACACACACACACACACACACACACTCCATCATTGTCCGTACTGTGGTAGTGCCAGTCCAAAGCCTAAAAGGAGGAGGGCAATGCTAATCATCTTTGTCATGTCACAACGTCTTTAAACAGCAAAATAACCAACGCATCTTTAGGTCGAGTTATCTTTGTTATGAAACACCGTCGTCGTCAAACAAACTATCTACATGAAGCAATGACTCGTACTCCCTGGTGACAACCTGTTCATTAAAACATTGGCGCTATGAAAGTTTACAGATCAGATTATACTAGATTAGGAAAGTTAAACAGTATTGGCCCTCTAGGAACGTAAAGGATGTCAACGCTAACGTTTTTGTAGTTAAACTCTAGCAAAAGACGGATGTCGTTAGACACCTTTGAAACCCGTGCAGATGGCGCTATAAATAAGGAAATTTGCAAAATGATTTATTGCATCCGAGATTATCTCAAGTGTCATTAAACCAAACTAGAAAATACTGTTTGCCCGTCGTAGGACGAGCATACGCGCGCCACTAAAGATCTGCCTTCCCTTATTTTCCTCACTTACCTTTTCTTCCCTTTCACCTCCCTTTCCCTTCCCCTCCCTCTTCCTCCCATTCTTCTTCCCTCAACTCCCCTCCCAATTGCATTTCCCTCCCCTAACATCCCCTCTCTCTCCCCACATTCTGTACCCATCCCTTTCCTTTATCCTTCTCCCCTTCCATTCTCCTCCCAATTCCCTATCCACCCCTTCCCCATTCCCCACCTTCCACTCCCTATCATCAAACAATCACTCAACTGGACTCGAATCTCCACTGGACATCGCTTTTTAACATATATATTAGACAACTTTAAATCTTATGTTTCCTAAGCAATAAATAACTTTTCGTTTAAGTTTTCACATTTTTTCCTCTTGCTTTTTGTTTATAGAACTTCGCCCCCTAACTTACCCATCGTAGGGTCACTGCCAAATCTGGAGCAAGGAGGAGGGCGACGCTAATCATCTTTGTTATTACAGAGGTCGTTAAACACCAACTAAGCAACCAAACTATGCATTGAATTTCTACTACATATAATCCTAATTCCGCTTCTGCACTTGTAATGTAATGTCAGGGCCGTAAATCTGTTTCGACAAGTGGGGAGGGAAAATTGCCTTTTCAGAAGTGTGTATACTTCCCCCCCACACACACACGCACATACACACATACAGTCTGTGTGTCTGTCTTTCTTTCTGTCTGCCTGTCTGTCTCGCTCTCCAGTGGCCCGTAAAGTGTTTAAAAAGTTGTGTCAGCCAACCTCAACCAAGCACGTCAGACCTAATGCGGATAAAATTTTACATTATTCCGATAGGGCATAATATACGGTATAACAATATTTTTGTCATTTTTTTACCACTGCTGATGGATCTTGATCCTCTGCCTACCTGCCTATCGATGTTGTTTATAGGCCAATGTATTTTGTTTTGACTGAGCGCCTGTGAATAAGCTACATATCTCTTGTACCATTGGCGCCGAAGATATCTCGAGATTGCGACTACGATTGCGATTACGAGTACAAAACTAATTTAGTTGTACTTACCAGCACACCTTCCAGCTGATGACTTGGAAAACGACAGATAGGCCTAACAGGCTAACAATGTTTAAATGATTTCAAGAGGGTCCCCTAGACATTGCAGCACTTTATTTATCAATTTCATTTATTTAAAATTATTTATAATCCTCTGTAGGTCCTACTCTCGAATACAGTGATGAGGTCTCGAGATGAACAGTTGATTTATTCTATGGTTCCCCTCCCACTCTGAAAGTTCACACTCTGAATATTATATGTATATATGTATATATATATATATATATATATATATATATATATATATCACAGCTGTCTTCATAATTTGTGGTCCTGTCTCCGATGTCCGAGCACTGTCTGCCCTTGCCTGGCTTGTAGGATGATGCGTTGCGCTTGACCGCTTGTCACAACACAAGTTCTGCCAGCTTTGGATTAAGAAGAAAATCTATCTTTCAGCAGCCACATTCACACCTGTTATAGTTTTCAAGCCGACAGAGTACGCCTAAGGTTTCCTGCAGTATCAAGGTTTCCGCAATAAATCATCCTACAAGACTTGGGAGAAATCTTGGTGACCCAAATATTTATGGCACAGCTTAGGAAAAATTGTGGGGAGGGAATTCCTTCTCGTTCCCTCCCCAGGCTAAAAAGTGGGGAGGGAATTCCCTCCTTTCCCTCCCCAGGATTTACGGCCCTGTGTAATGTAATGTAATGTTATGTGACAATACATTTATAAAGCGCCACTTAAGAGTCTCTCAGAAGCGCTCAACACGTGGCCATCAAACAGATGAAAAATGTGTCTTTAAGAGTCTAGAAAAAACCATATAGCCGCGTGCAGCATGCACAGAAGCCGGAAGTGCGTTCCAGATCCGTGGCGCCGCAATCGATAAGACCCGACGTTAACGTCGACCGCAACCTTAACCCTCGGGCTACCAAGGGAGTTAACTACATGTTGTACACAACATGTAGCTAACTCAGCTGTAGCAGATTCATTGGCGCACATTTTGAGGTAAACATCATGATGGTACCTCACGCCGTTCAAAAGTTATACCCGATATAGCCGAGGTACCAGAGGAAGTTGGATACCACCACCCCTTAGTTTTTCGACCATAGCGTATTCAGTTTTCTTCGTAGAAGAGAAACAAAAATACCATTCAATAGAGGGAATGCAGTGCTTAATTTGCTTGCATAGTTGTTTTGTCTTTTGAGCACCGGAAGTGATAATAATAAATAATAATACGCGTTATATGTGAAAATGGCTGAATGCAGCATCACAATTTCGCTGTATCTAATACAGACTATGGACTATTGTGTAGGTTATTGTTACAAATGAAGCATCATTATCTTTAAAATGTTCTTGGATACATAGATTAGTTTCAAAACACACATAATCTTATATTTGTTTATCCAAAAAGTACAAAATGTGCGCAATAATAGAAATATCGCTAATTATCGGTTCCGTTGTTAAAAGTGATGAAACTAATCTATGTATAAAAGATACACACAATCATCCCTACACATGTTTATATAGCATAAATGTACATCCATACATATATATCGGTTTACGTTGTAATGCTGTATTCAGCCATTTTCACACAGATTACGCGTATTATTATTTATTTTGATCACTTCCGGTTGTCTCAGGTCAACTCAGTGACCATAGAAATGTAGCCCCACATTCCCTCTATAGAATGCTATAATTTGTGTCTCTTAATATTAAATGACGGATAAGATATAGTCGAAAATCTAGGGGGTGGTATCCACCGCCCCTCTGGTACCTCGGGTATATTGGGTATAACTTTTGAACGGTGTGAGATATCATCTCACATTTGACCTCAAAACGTGTGTAAATGAACCCCCTACAGCTACCTAAAAGGTCAAAGTTTTATTCCATACGGAAAAAGTTTGAGATGAAAGAAACCCTTGGTAGCCCGAGGGTTAACGCTCAACGAAATTAGAAACAGTTATAATAATTATAATCAAAACAGTTTAGTCTATCGTTTGATCAGCCTGGCCTATTTTTGTCTAGTATGGACTAGTCCTTGCTCTATAGGCTAGTATTTAGCGTGCGGGACTGTCAGCCGAGAGGTTGCGGGGTTCAAATCCCCGTCAGTACATTCAAATATTTCTGTTCCGTCTCGCGCCCCTAGCAATGTAATGTAATGTAACAAAACATTTATAAAGCGCCACTTAAGAGTCTCTCAGAAGCGCTCAACACGTGGCCATCAAACAGCTGAAAAAATGCGTCTTTAAGAGTTTAGAGAAAACCATATAGCCGAGTGCAGCACGCACATAGGGCGTTCCAGATCCGTGGCGCCGCAATCGAGAAGTCCAGACGAGCACAGGTGGTGGTTCGAAACGAAGGTATCATCAAGTCATTTCGCGAGGCAGACCGGAGAGCCCGCCGACCAGTTTGAGTGCCAACTGGAAGGCACAGTTCAGCAATGTAGTCCGGCGCAGAACCAGTCGTAGCCTTCCAAACCAGCGTAGCAATTTTGAATTGCACACGATCAGCAAACACCGGTGTAGTGAGTACACTAACCGTACATTAAGAGTATACGAAGATGGGACGCGCTCTCATATGACGAACACGAGAAACTGAAGTCGGTAACACATCATACCCTTGGCTGCCCATGAGGCTAACTCAAGGAACTGGGTTTTTTCAAGAATGGCCCGTGGCGCCTCCGATAATAATCTATAATTAGTGTTGCCCTCCTCCTTTGGTAAGGCTTGCAACTGGCACTACTACAGTTAGAACAATGGCGGAACGTTCATTGATATAGACAACGTTTCTCTGACCGAATAAATATTATTTTTATGTCGACAGCCTTTATACCTGTAGGAAATCTTTAAACAATGGATTACTTAGACACCTTTAAATATGGATACAAAAACTGTATAATTATATATCAGCTTCGTTCAATCGCCAATAACCTTTAGCTAGCCGTCTAGGAGTCACACAACATAATTATTGTATTGTATTTGAACACTTGTTATAGCGCCCCTGCCAGATTCCCATTCAGAGGCGCTCCCGACTATACTGCGCGAACGCTGAATCGAAGTTTCACGCCGAAGCGCATGAGCAATTGCGAGTGAAGGACTTGCCCAGGGTCCGTATACGCGGCGACTTTGAGGTGGATTTGAACCCGCAACCCTCCAGCTGCAAGGCACCGAACATACCCCTAAACCACCGCGCCCCAGTTGTATTGTGATGTGTTGTATTGTGTGTTGTATTGTATTTCATAATTATAAGACATATGTAACAGTAACAGTATAAGTTCTTTAACTCTGGCGCTGCTCGCACTCTGGCAGTGCCATTCCCAAGCCTGGAGAAAGGAGGAGGGCGTCGATAATCATCTTTATTATGACACAGTTAAACAGCAAGTAACTAACCAAAACAGCTTTTAACACACAACAAGTTCCAGTATGATATATATTTCCTTTTATTCCCATACATTGACATTTGTTCAAAAGTGTTGGTATATGTGGCACATCTTTTACTTGTTCAAAGTCAACAAGGTTATCCAAGACATGTTTACTTTTTAATTCCGTTGTATATATATTCCTGGGAGTCGATTGATTTTGCCTGTGGTGCATTTAGGCTTTCTAAACCGTGTTTGTATTGTATTGTATCTAGGCATTTATAAAGCGCCTCTAGGAGTAATGACCATTCAGAAGCGCTTTCAGCGAGAGAACCTCGAGTAAGTTAAAAGTTTTTCAGGCAACAGCCTGAGACTGTGGGGAAGGTTATTCCACAACGGACACACAATTGCGAAGGCGCGGAATCGACCAATGGCTGTTTGACATTTGGCTAGGATTATTTCCTTTCACTTTATTGTTTATAATTTTTCCACCTCATCAGAAATCGAGGATGTTCAATATATTAGTATCCTTGCGAGTTAGCATATAATTATTGGAAACGATGGTGACGAATATTAAATAGCGTGGCTAAAAACTATTTAAAGGTGTCTAAGCTTCGCAGCTGCCCGAAGATGGTAAAATAGTAGTAACCCACTGTTTAACTACATTCTGTAGCTACAAAGACAGTTGACGTAAATATTATTATTATTCCACCGTAAAACTTTGTGTATAAAATGAACGTTCCTTTAGAGCGTCCGTATACTCTGGTAGTGCCAGTCGTAATACGGGCTAAAAGAGGAGGGTAACGTTCATCATTTAATCATCTTCAAAAACAATCACCCATGACTGGTCTCTCTGGTAATTGGATATCGCTGTATAGAACAAAAACCACAGTCAATAACCATTGATTATTATTATTTATTAAGTTGAGTGTTTTAGGTTAACATTAACCTTTCAACTTTGGACCTATAAAGAAACCATTGTATTCTCACTTTTCTTCAATATTCATAAGTCAATACGGAACTGTCGGTGAAGTCATTTCTGTGAATATACCTCTTTAACGTATATTTAGACACCTTTAAATCTTATATTTACAAAGTAATAAATAAAAGTTTCCGTTCAATCGTTATTGCTCTTGCCATTAAAGCTGTGTTAGTGCCACTCCCAAGCATTGATAAAAGAGGACGACGCCAATTATGACATTGTCGTTAAACAGCAACTAAACAACCAAACTATGCACACACACACACACACACACACACACACACACACACACACACACACACACACACACACACACACACACACACACACACACACACACACACACACACACACACACACACACACACACACACACACACACACACACACACACACACACACACATCAAAGACGTCAAAGACGATCGTAGCTTCATCCCCAGTGTGCTCTTTAAGTCAATATCAAAGAGATAACCCAATCCAATCCATCGATTCATTGTCGTACTGACATTACACTAATAATTATAGCTATTTTCTCTCTGTTTTTCTTCTATGTGAAAAGTTGCGGTCTGTCAACTTTCTATTTTCAATAAACGAAATTATATACACATGTATGTATGTATGTATGTATGTATGTATGCATGCATGTATGTATGTATGTATGTATGTATGTATGTATGTATGTATCTATGTATGTATGTATGTATGTATGTATGTATGTATGTCTGTATGTATGTATGTATGTATGTATGTATGTATGTATGTATGTATGTATGTATGTATGTATGTATGTATGAGCACTTGTAATAGCGCCCTTCAAGATTTCTACTCAGAGGCGCTCCCGACTACAGCGCGGACGCTGAATCGGAGTTTCAAGGCCGAAGCGCATGAGCAATTGCGAGTGAAGGACTTGTCCAGGGTCTTTACGCGGCGGCTTGAGGTGGATTCGAACCCGCAACCCTCCGGCTGCAAGGCACCGAACATACCCATGCACCACCGTCGCGCCCCACAATATATATATATTATATATTATATATATTATATTATATTGTATTGTATATTATATATATATTAGGCCAATATATATATATATATAATCCACCACCATATTATATATTACACTTCCCGTGTTTAACAGCAGCGGTGAAAGAGCGTTCAGTTACCTACAGCGTATCAAAAATGCTTTAAGATCTACGATGGGACATTGAGTGCATGGGCGTCCTAACGTGGGTGGGGGTCAAGGGGGCATTTGACCCAGGATTTTGCGCACATTTTACTAAATTTGCTTATCTTAATTTTTAACAATGAATGGCTATGATTTTTCCACATTTTAATTTTTATCCAAACTAGTCAAGATAGCCTGAATAACTTAAACTATAAAACATTGAACTTTCAGCAGTTTTGTGCTTGAAATAAGCGTTCATCTATAGCCTTTGTACCTATAGTGGGTCACTCGTTAGCAAAGGATTACTTAGACACCTTTAAATAGGTTTCAAGGCTATAATATTAATCAGTTTCGTTCAATCATTTTATTTCAGCCCCCTATTGCGTACGAATCACACAGACCGATATACCTAACATTATTAACCGCGCAATATTGGAGAAGAAAAGTGTTTGCGACTTCATTTTCTTAGCCTCGGCCTATGAGCGTGGGTGACCAGTCCTCTCCCTCGCCGTCTCATCTCCCAATGGACAGCGTACGGTCACAGTACTCTTTATAGCTGAGCTGGATAGGGGGCGCAGGTGAAGCAATATATCTAAAACCAAGTTACTGCTTGCCGGGGATTTGAACCTCCGACCTCTCGATTGACATTCCAGCACGATAACCACTACACTATCGCTCACTGCAGGTTAAACTTATAATAGGCCTACAGAGCGTAACTTACTTTAAGACTCGCACAAATACCCAGAAGCAGCCCTCAGTAAACTAATTCTGTTTCCACATTTTTAAATTATTACATAATCAATAGTCGATATCCGTATTAATTCCATTCCGAATTAAAAATTATGCTGTATTTATGCCTTCTAAACCCTGTTTGATATTTTGTTATGAAATAGGCCTACCACTGAAATTTTTTTCCCCATTTTTTCCAAATCGACGATCTTAATGATGTGGATCTACGTGATTCAGGAGAACAAAGAATAAGGTTATTAGCGAACTCGGTTATTACGATTACAGTGACCGGTGGTTAGATCAGACGGCGAGGGAGAGAACTGTCCACCTGTTCTCATATGCCGAGGCTAAGAAAATGAAGGCGTGTAGTCCATTCTTAGAGGATTTCATAGTTTAACGATGTCTTATGGCAGCATAGGTCGTTGACGTAAAGATATTGAATAAAAATAAAATAGAAAAATAAAGCGCTGTAGTTCCATTAATCATCGTCAGAACAATCACCCATGACTGTTCTCTCTGGCAACTGGACTCGCATCTCTACGGAACTATCCGTGAAGCACATCTGGGAATTAAACTAATTAACGTATATATTAGACACCTTTAAATCTTACGTTCCATAAGCAATAAATAATCTTTTCGTTTAAGTTTTCATAATTCATAGCTTGCTTCTCTTGTTTATAGAACTTCGATACTAACTTACCCGTAGTATAAGTAGGGTCAATGACGCTCATCATCTTTGTTATTACAGTGTCGTTAGACACCAACTAAACAACCAAACTATGCATATAGTTGGATCCACAGTCAACGACCTCTTATATATAACTAGACGGAGCTTCGTGTGCTGAGCTGCCCAGTAACGTCGAAGCAGCCGAGGAAATAGCATTAAACAGAGAGTACATAGTATGCGCGTCTAAAAATAGATATCGTCAATCGGATACCAACATGGCCGCCAGCAATCCCGAGGCTTCAGCATAAACCACGTGATCCCATTGACCTGGTTACTACTATACATTATTCCTAATTCCGCCTCTAATCGTACTCTAGTAGTGCCAGTCCCACGCCCAAATAAAGGAGGAGGGCTATGCTGATCATCTTTGTAATGACACAGCGTCGTTTAACAGCAGCTAACCAACGCATCTTCAGAAGGTGCCAGACCTAAGCCTATGGCCAAAGGGGAGTGCGACGCTAATAATCTTCGTTATGACCTGGCGTCGATCAGGTAAATATTACTACTGCCATTTAGCTAAACGCCTACTAACAGCACAGACAGCCTGCAATACACGGCACTAATAGCAGCCTACAAAGCATGTCCTCCCTACGGAATCGATCTCGGTAGCTCTCGCTCTCTATGTCAGTGTGTTATCCAATGCGCTATCGGGCAAATGAAATGATGTTGGTGTCAGACCTTGTTTCGTGTGTCAAAAATTAATATCAGGATTTATAACGGAGTTGTACACTGGACTCAATAGTGCAGTGGTTTGTGTGATGGACTGCCAGTCGAGAGGTCGGGGTTCAAATTTTAGGAGTCGAATGACTTTGTCTATGGTACATTTATGCTCTCTAAACCTGGTTTGATATTTGGCTAGGATATAATTATTTTCTTTCAGTTTATTGTTTTTCATTTTTCCATCGCTTAACAAATAGATTATGTTAAGAATATCGATCTATGTGACTCAAAATATTGCTACTTCGGAAGTATATAAACGATTAAACAAACTGACGTATACATAGCGCTGAAAAACTCTATTAAAAGGTGTCCAAGCCCGAATGCCGTAAAATAGCAGTAACTCATAGTTTAACGACATTCCATAGCAACAGAGGCAGTTGACGTAAATATATTATTCCGCCGTAAAATGTTGTGTATAAAATGAATGTTCCTCCAGGATCCTTATGCTCTGGTATTGCCAGTCGGAAGCCTGAGTAAAAGAGGAGGG
Source organism: Aporrectodea caliginosa (assembly GCA_020284085.1). Lineage (NCBI taxonomy): Eukaryota > Metazoa > Annelida > Clitellata > Crassiclitellata > Lumbricidae > Aporrectodea > Aporrectodea caliginosa. The sequence goes on from JACEVL010000184.1 coordinate 476,313, forward strand.
CAACGCTCATCACTTAATCATCTACTAAACAACCACCCAAAACTGGTCTCTATGGCAACTGGACTCACGGCTCCACTGTATACAAGAAACTTCAGTCAATGACAATTAATTATTATTATTATTTTATTAAGTTGACTGTAAAAAAACATTTAATAAATATTATAATAAAGTATGCTTGGAACAAATATAGACCTAGGTCTATTAATCAGCAATTTCGTCATAAAGTAGTTTTAATAATAATAATAATAATAATAATAAAAATAATAATAATAACAATAATAATTATTATTATTATTATTCTTTATTGAAACAATCCGGTTGACAAACCGCAACCGGTTACAGTGTACAGTTATTCAATTTGAAACAATTCACAAGAACGCAAATGACAGAAGATATAAATCTTAACTACTAACAGAACAGACAGCCTGCAATACTCGGCGCAAATAGCATCCTACAAAGCATGTCCGCCTACGGACCTTGATCTCGGTACCTCTCGCTCTCTATGCCAGTGTGTTATCCAATGCGCTATCGGGCCCTCCAGATAATAGTCAGTGACGTCATTCCTAGCAAAGTAATAATAGACTGACGTCATCAACACAGAAATGTACTAGTGACGTCTTCCCTAATGGAACTACATTGCTGCCGTCATAGTTATTGACGACATGTTATCCAGTGACGCCACCAATAACGGAAAAGAAATTACTTAGTGACGTCATTATAATGGAAGATAATAATATGACGTCATTACTGGCAACGGAGTCATCGACAAGGCCGTTGTCAACAGCAACAGTCGTCATGGAAATAGTAATCACCACGGCCCTCACCATCCGACTTTGGCCGATAGAATTCTTTATTTTATTTGTTTATTTGATTCGATCTTTTTAATATTTGTGATGTGCTCTATCAAAACCAGGCGCATGTCGCAAAATACAATTTCGAGAAAACGGCGAAATATGACCGGCAGGGTCGACATTGTGTGTTTTGAGTTTGAATCAAATTCGTGTAGTATAATCATTATTTTATCCACAAAAATTATTTGGATGGAAAAATATTGCGTTTTAATCTGCAAAAATCACATTATTGTAGACGTTCCTGAAAGAAAGAAATAAAAGCAATCATTTTTACTTCAACTTTATCGCCTTCTATTATTGCCATCTAGCGAATAGATGTAACTTGTTATACGTCTATGGAAAGGTTTGAATGTCTATTTTTAGATTAATTAACGTTATGACCTTATTTTTCAAAAACCAAACAATGCTAGCAGGAATTCCAAGACCCCTATAGGCCAATTTTCATAAACAAAATTTAAATGTCTGACCTAGGACCTTAGTAACGGAGTCACGTGATCGAAATTCAAACGTCTGATTGGCCTATTATCTAGGTTACGCATGCGCGGTTCATACTTCCTGTTCGTAAGTAAGTGATCGACCGATATAGTTTCTGCGAAAACCATTCTGATTTTGGTTAAAACATTTCGAAAAATAGTTTTAAAAGGTAAATAACATGTCAAATTCGGAAGAGAGTAGGTTCGCAGCTCGAGAAGTCAAATTTATCGTCAGTTCCACCACGACGAGGTTATTGGACGACGTATGTCAATGCAAGAATTATCAAGCGGTATGTACAACATGTATCAAAAGTTGAAAAATAATAATTATTTTATCTAAAACATTTTTAAAGGGTGCGAATTTAAATTCGACGAGCCGCCCATCAGTCACTCAATGCTAACCCTAATCCTAACTGTAATATCTTTACTCGCACGGGAGAACATTGTTTGGCATACATCCATAACGATTATCCTGTTTGCCATGCCTAATACCTTCTGGGCAAACTTATAGTATCGTGGGCTGCAGGATTATACAGTATTTCTGGGCATGCTTGGCGGACGCTGGACGGTATCAAGTTTTCTACTGACGATAATAACCCTGACCCTAACCGACCCTACCCACGACTAACCTGACCCTAACCGAAACTCACGTCGTCAGTAACCTTACATACTCTATCCTTCAGCCCCCGATACTATAAGCTGGCCACCTTCTGTACCATACAGTATAGAGCTTCAAATGTTTCGTAATACATAATACTTTCTTTGCTGTATACGTGCTCGTTGGTATGGCAAGCAATGTTGTCTCGTGTGTGCCATGTTTTGCAACAGTTAGTTTAATTGTTATCAGTTTGCAATGCTGTTTCATTTCAGGTGAAAAAGATTTGGTTTTGTTGGGTATGATTAGCTGCAACATAAACTTGTCAGAAAAGACATGTCGATCAAAACACACTGACAACAAGGAACGCTTACACCCAAAGTCAACTTATTTTGTGGAATCCAAGCAAGTCTGCCGAGAAACCTTCCGCTTCTTGCATTTGTAAGTATTATCTGATTGTTGTACTGTTTAAGAAATGCTTCATTGACAAGAATGTTATAATATCTCAATGATTTGAGTATGTTCATTAAACAAAATATTTTATGAAATTATTAAAGAATTGACTTAATGTGCTGGTAAGAGAAATTTAATTAACTAGAACATTATAATGTCTTAATGACTTGAGTATGTTCATTATACACAATATTTTATGAAGTTATTAAAGAATGGACTTAATGTACTGTTAAGAGAAATTTAATTAACAAAGAATGGTATAATGTCTTAATGGTTTGAGTATGTTCATTATACACAATATTTTATGAAATAATTAAAGAACTCACTTAACGTTGTTTATATTTTCAGCATCATTATTATAGAAAAATAATATTATTTAAAAGTAATGGCTTGGCTATTGTTTCATTTTTACACACAGGATAAGCCGAGACCTGCTGACAACACTTATCAAGTGGTATCGAGAAAACGGCCTGCAGCCTCAACCTAAACAATGCGGTGGCCGTATCAACAGCAAAAGAAATTTATCGTTCCAAGACATAGAAAGTGTCGTTCGTTTCTTGGTGAACTTTGCTGAGGTCAATGCCATTGTTCTGCCTGGACGTGTTGCCTCATTCTACAAATGGGATGTTAAAATTCTTCCATCAAGCGAGACCCGATCTTCAGTCTGGCGCAAATACAAAGCAGCTATGATCAGCGATGGTTTGTAAATAATTTGAGTTTATTGGAAAACTAGCAAAAATATGTAAATAATTATAACTAAAAAATTCATTTAATTATTTCAACCAGGTTTATATTTCATGTACATCTGTAAACTGCCAAGGTACTCGCTAGTGGTTGCATACAACTAAAACTATCATAGGCCCCCATTAGTCGTAATTAATACAATGAACTCTGAGTCTCTAGATGACCACGGCAAAATATTTGTTTCTCTTACACAGAACGAAGAGCGGCTGAACCAAATATGATGACTTGTTATAACATACTTGTTAATTAAATTTTTCTTTAACAGTACAACAATCATAATTATAATACCACTTACAAGAAGCGTAAGGTTTCTTGGCAGACCTGCTTGGACTCCATAAAAAAAATGGGTTGACTTTTGGTGTAAGCGTTCCTTGTTGTCAGTGTGTTTTGATTGACATGCTGCTAACTTTATGTTGCAGCTAATCATACTGAAGAAAGCCAAATAGGCCCCTATTAAATGTAATTAATACAATGAACTCTTTAGTCTCTTGATGACCCTTGTTATTTGTTTTTCTTACACAGAACGAAGAGCTGTTGGAAACAGTACATTCCGCAAACTGTGGCGTCAGATCGTTCCAAATGTCGTCATAACAAAACCACGGAGTGACATCTGTTGGGAGTGTCACCAGAACAACACGGCCATAATTATACAGGACAGCCAACCTTCCGGAGTGTGTTAATAGTGCAAAACTCTTGAAGCAGGAGAAACATTTGATAACGGTTGTGAACGAAAGGTCACTGTATCAAAGTATGGCGGCAAATTGTAAACTTGAAGCTGTTGGTTTGCAGTTGTCACAGAATACACTGTTAGTCGGCGAGGAAGCATCCACTACAGCTTTGACTATGCACAACAAGTGCACTATCCCAGCGACCCCATGCAGCCTGGCCCAATGTACTTTCTCTGCCCCCGAAAGTGTGGAGTATTTGGAATTTGCTGCAAAGTTCGTAAAAATGTCAGATATGAATAATAAAATGCGTATTGTATTGATTTTGTATTTAGTTTATTATTGCAAACATGAGTTTCATTGCTGCATGAAACTCTTATGATTGTTTAAACTTAAATACATTGCACAATAAACCTTTGTGGTTTGAAATTAGAATTTTTCAGATTTATTATTTCTGCGGCTTTTCTAGTTCAGACTGAAAATATCATATCATCTGATATATGTGAGCAAATGCAATGAAATTTGCAGAATGCATTGATCCTGTCATGTAGATTATGCATGCCAAATTTCATAAGGCTAGCTTCATAATTACTATACGTTGTCAAGGACTTTCTAGTGTATACAATAAATTGCGATTTTCTCGATTTCAGTATTCTCATGATGTAACACTTCAAATTAGCATATCTCAGGTTCTACTGAAGATATCTGAATAATTTTTGCATTGTTAGAAACGTGATTTCATGTTGTAAAATAAAGTGAAATAATCTCATTTTCTGAAAAAATCGACATGTGCCTGGTTTTGATGGAGCACCTCACATATACTTAGATCTATAACTGAGTTATTATTTAGCATGTTAGAAGTAATATAAGTGGCCTGCCCTGTATTAAGGACAACCATATTCTTTTCAGCTAATATTTCTTCTAATAATCTTCCTCTTATTTTAATTTAACTAGAGTGAAACCTAATTCAAGCAAATCAGTGCCACCAAATCAGCAGAAAGTTAATTACTTGGTTAAAGGAGTTATTTATGGATTGCTGGAAGACCAACACAATTTAAATGAAATAGCTAAAGATATCGGTGCTTCTCAAATGTATGCGTTAGGGAACTATGAAACGAGCAATGCTACAGTGGTAGCTTTTAATAAAGACACCATTCTTCCATCAACGATTGAATTTGACAATCGAAAATTCAAAGTTCATTTGTTTATTCCCAAACCAAAACGCTGTGATAAATGTCAGAAATTTGGACATTTGACATTCCAATGTTCAAAAGAGACCATTTGTAGCTATTGCAGTGGTCGTCATGAATTTAAAGAATGTAACTCAATTACTCAGAAATGTGCTAATTGTGGACAGGCTCATAGCGCTGCGTTTAGAGGATGTCCTCAATATATCGAACTGCAAAAAGCATTAAAGATAAGAGCAGAAGAAAATATAACACTAAATGAAGCCATTCAAAAGGTTAAAATAAATCAGCAATTTGACAAAATGCATAAAGATCTTATTGTAAATTTAAATCAAGGAACTAACTGCCCTACAGTTAATAATGTAAACATTCAAACTTATGCTGATAAACTGAAATCCAGTAATGTTAATCAGTTATGGCCCTCCCTTGCATCATCATCAACAGTGCAAATCAGACATAATGATCATTTAGAATCAGAAATCGCAATGGAAGACTCCCATACATCGTCATCAACTGTAACACTCAAACATAACGATCATTTAGAACCAGAAATCCCAATGGAAGACTCCACTTCACAAAATGTAATTGAAGCTTTCCTGAATTTTAATGATAAGAAATACTATGCAAGTAACAAGAATAATGTGGACAATAATGATCCAATTATTTCTAGAAATAAGAGATTTGTACTTGGCATTTTAGCAACAATAGATAATTGTAAAACAAAAGAACAGGCTAAAATGATCATTTGCCAAGCTGCTTCACAACTTATGTTTGAAAATGAGGTCCAATTCAATTGTAATTGTTAGGTATGCTTCACTCAAATAATAAATATAAATAATCATGACCTTTTTCTAAATGGCACTTACAGTCCTTCAGTGGAATGCCAATGGTTTAAGGGGTCATAAGGACCAACTAAAGAATTTCTTAGTTAATGTGCCCAGTCCGCCGGATGTGGTGTGCATAGAGGAAACCCTTTTAAAACCTAAAAGAAATCCACCAAAAATAGATGGTTATAATGTGGTCCGTAAAGACTGTACAACTAATACAAAGGGTGGCCTTGTCATTTATATAAAAGTAGGAATAAATTTCACTTTACTAGATATAGAAGATAATCCGAATATTGAAATTCAAGGAATTGAAATTAAAACCAGTAATGGTCACTTAAAAATTTTTAATACATATATATCACCTTCACATCAATTGGTTAAAGAGGAAATTGAACATCTTTTCATAAATAAAAGAACAATTATAGTAGGTGATTTGAATGCGCATAATAAACTTTGGGGATGCTCATAAATATATAGCTTTGGAATCTATATTTAAAGGTGTCTAAGGAATCCATTGTTTAAAACCCCAATAGATACAAAGGACGTTGCCATAAAAATATTCCGTCAGAAAAACGTTGTGTATAAAAATAAAATGAATGTTCCGCCAGTGTTCTAACTGTTGTAGTGCCAGTCGCAACCCTGGTCAGAGGAGGAGGGCAATGCTAATCATCCTCAAACGACGCTCAACTGTTTACTCGAATCTCCACTGGACATCGCTGTATACCGTTAACTTCAGTCAATATTAGGTTGAATGTTTATTTAAGGTTTGTGTCTTAGGGTTATTAATTTGAACTGTAAGCTTTTTCATGTTGCAAATAGAAATCTTTTTCAAATACTATTGTTTCCATCACCGTAGGATCAACCATCTTCGATTTTTCATAAGTCGATGACGAACTCACCGTGAAGTAATTTTGGGTAACTCTAACGCATTTATTAGACACCTTTAAATTGTATGTTTCCGAAGCAATAAATAAAATTTCGTTTAAGTGTAATTGTTTTCTCATCGACTGCTTCTTCCGTGCAACTTCACGACTACAGTAACTCTACCTGTGGTAGTGCCAGTCCCAAACCTCGATAAAGGAGGAGGACGACGCTAATCATCTTTGTTATGATACAGTGTTATTAACCCTATGACGCACACCTTCCTGGCCAACACATTTAGCACACCTGGGGTCCAATAGACCCCGCCGATAACACGGGTATAATAGAATGTACATATGTATGTATCTGTGTATATATGCATGTATGTATGTATGTATGTATGTATGTATCTATATATATATGTATCTATGTATATGTATGTATGTATGTATGTATGTATGTATGTATGTATGTATGTATGTATGTATGTATGTATGTATGTATATATGTATGTATGTATGTATGTATGTATGTATGTATGTATGTATGTATGTATGTATGTATGTATGTATGTATGTATGTATGTATGTATGTATGTATGTATGTATGTATGTATATATGTATGTATGCATGTATGTATGTATGTATGTCTGTATGTATGTACGTATATACTTTTGTATGCAGGGATGGATCTATGTATGGATGTTGTATATATGTATTCATGCATGTATTTACATGTATGTGTGTGCATGGATGTATGCATATTACATGCATATATGTTTGGATGTATATATGTGCATGTAGGCTATGTATGCATGTATGTATGTATGTATGTATGTAAGTAGGCATGCATGTATGTATAGATGAATGGATATATGTAGGTGTGTATGCTTGAATGTACTTGTATGTATGTGCTCATGCATATATGTATGGTTGAATATATGTATGTATATATGTATGTATGTAAGTATGCATGCATGTATGGATATGTATTCATGTATGCATGTATTCACTTGTATGTATGTGTGTGTAGTACTGTGTACATGCATGTTTGCATGTACATGTATAATATGTATGGATTTATATTGGCATGTGTATATGATATATATATATATGTATGTATGTATGTGTGTGTATGCATTTATGGATGAATGCATGTATGTGTGTTTGTATGTATGTACGTATGTACTTTTGTATGCAGCTATAATGCAGGGATGGATCTATGTATGGATGTACGTATGCATGCATATATGCATGTATGCATGCATTTATGCATATATGTCTAAATGTATGTATGTATGTATGTATGTATGTATGTATGTATGTATGCATGTATGTATGTATGTATTTGAATGTGTGTGTAATGCATATGCATTTATGCATGTACATATTGGTATGTATGTATGTATATATATATGCGTATATGTATGTGTGTATGTATGAATGTCTGGATATTATTATGTATGTATGTATCTATGTATGTATGTATTTATGCATGTATATATTTGTATGTGTGTATATGAATGTATGCATGTACATGTATATATGTATGGATGTATTTTTGAATGTATATATATATATATGTGTGTGTATAAATGGATGTATGTATGTATGTATGTGTGTATGCTTGTTTGTTTGTATGTATGTATGTATGTATGTATGTATGTATGTATGCATGTATGTATGTATGAATGTATGTTTGTATGTATGTATGCATGTGTCTGTATGTAAGTATGTGTGTATCTTTGTATGTAACGTAGCCTGGAATATGTCATAGTCGATGGGCCTATCAATGTTACAGCCTGGGGTCTGTTGGACCCCAGGTGTGCTAAATATGCCCTAGGTGTCTTTCTTATTTTTTTATAATTGAACCAAGAATACTAAACTTTTCCAATTAATTCATAAATGTAGAGGGATGAATAGCTGAGGAATTTGAATTATTTCAGATATTTACTATTTGTATCAACGTAGCAATTCAAGGAAGTTTCATCGATGGGGTCCAATGGACCCCAGGTGTGCGTCATAGGGTTAAAAAAATTGAAGTATAATTGAAGAATAATTAAATATTAATTACATCACTCTCACTACTATACTACTGCAGTATTGCCAGTCCAAAGCCTGGAGAAAGGAAGAGGGCGAATATCGATCTTCCAAAGACACTTGTCAATATTATGATCAGCAATATTTGATTCATTGCAACACAATGAACACTAAGCGAAATTAGAAATACTTGTGAAATAAAAAAAAGTTCAGTCTATCGTTTGATAAGTCTGGCCTATTTTGGTCTATAAATAAGTCCGTACTCGATAGTGTTGTGGTTAGTGTGTTGGACTATCAACCGAGAGATCTGGCGTTCAAATCCCCGTAAGCGTTGAAGTATATTGACAGATTTCTCTTCAATAATGATTCCCCTTACCAACTCCGCTGTAGTGAGTAGCCTACACTGACCGCACACTGTGAGTACGAAGATGGGACTCAACCTTATATGCTGAGGACGAGAAACTGTAGTGGCTAACACTTCATACCCATGGCTGCCTCTCAGGCTAGCTCAAGGGACTTTTTCCAGAATGACCCGTATAAAGCGCCTCCGATAATAATCTATAATTAGTGTTGCCCTCCTCCTTTGGTCACGCTTGCGACTGGCACTGCCACATTTAGGACAATGGCGGAAAGTTCATTTTATAGACACCGTTTCTCTTACGGAATATTTCTATGTCGATGGAGTGTGTATTCATATGGGTCTTTAAACAATGGATAACTTAGACACCTTTAAATGGGTTTTTCAGCGCTATATATTAATCAGCGTTTTTCAATCGCCAATAGTTTATCTGCCTTTGCTTAACATTATTGACCGCGCAATTATAGGGAAAGCGAAGTGTTATCGACTTCATTTTCTTAGCTTCGGCATATGAGGGCGGGTGGCGAGCCCTCTCCCTTGCCGTCTCATCTTCCCACAGAGAGTGTACGGTCAGTGTTCTCGTTATTGTTGACTTGGCTAAGGGTGCAGATGAAGCAGAATATCTAGAACCAAGTTACTGCTTGCAGGGGATTTGAACCTCCAACATTTCGACTGACAGTCAAGCACGCTAATCACAACGCTATCGCTCACTGATTAGACTTTAATCATTCTGCGTTGTGTCAGTTTGAAATTAAACGAAGATTATTATTACTTCCCTGTTATTATACAGAACATGGCTTTCTTCTGGGCTCGCACTAATACCCAGAAACATCTCTCTATATATTAATTCTGTTCTCACATTCTGTTACTATGTAATTAATATGCGATCCCCGTTTAAATTCCATTTCGAACCAAAAATTATGTCTACAAACTTAGCAGTGTTTATTCCTTTTAAACCCTGTTTGATATTTGGTTAAGATATTTTTCATTTAAGAATACCACTGACGTCACTTAAATTTTTTGATCATTATTTCTATCGATTATGTTAATGATACGGATCTACTCAGGAGAATAAAGCAGAAAGGTTTTAGCAAACGGGCTTTAACGATTGAACTGACCGGTGGAAAGATCAGATGGCGAGAGAAAGAACTGGTCACCCGCTCTCATATGCCGAGGCTAAGAAAACAAAGTCGCTAAGTCCATTCTGAAAGGATCTCACTGTTTAAAGATATCTTATGGCATCAAAGGCCGCTGTCCGCGATATTTTTTCAGACTCAACTTACTGTGTGTGTGTTTCCTTTTTAACGACTAGCTGTGTGGTATATTATAACAAAGACCATTAGCGTCGCCCTCCTCCTTTATCCAGGCTTGGGACTGGCACTGTCAGAAAGCGAACAGTGGCGGAGTTTAAACTTACTATACTGTAAGTCTTCTACTTATAACGTGAGATTAAGGTAAAAAATGAGGTGTCTAAGATCTATTTTACTTATGTGCTATATCCGTGGCTACACTATGACCCGTCTCTCATCCGCCCGTCTGACTATAGCATACGGTATGAGCAGAAAAGGAAGAGAATTTCCCCGAGCCTCGGGGAAATTCTCTTCTTTTTCTTCCGAAGCAATAAAAACATTTTCCGTTTCATTGTTATTGTTTTAACACTTCTGATCAATTTACTAGACGTACGAAATGCTAAGCTTTAAACTCTGGATCAATCCATCATTCTTCCGAAACAATTAGTTCTTTTCAGTTTAATTAGCCTATTATTCTGATTTGATCAAATCGATTTTGAAGACCTCGCCACTACACTACGGCGAAGTCTAGTGCCAGTCCAAAGCCTGGATAAAAGAGGAGCCCGACGATAATCATTTTTCTTATGATACTGTTACGGTTTTTGGGGTTGCCCTCCTCGGAAGTGGGACTGGCATGCTTTGACACTCTGCCTATGTGTATGTCCGATGCTTTGACACTGTGCCTATGTGTATGTCCGTTGCCTTGTCACTGTGTCTGTATGTGTGCGTCCTGCTTGGCTCTTGCTCACTTTGCCCGTCGGGCCTTGCTCATTTTGCCCGCCGGCTCTTGCTCACTTTGCCCGCCGGGCCTTGCTCACTTTGCCCGCCGGGCCTTGCTCACTTTGCCCGCCGGGCCTTGCTCACTTTGCCCGCCGGCTCTTGCTCACCCTCTCCCTTCCCCTTTCAGGCCTTGCACGGTGCCGTCTGGATTTGTACACCCCCCACATATTGTACTATATTATAGAGGACGCTTTTGTATGTAAGCGACGATGCATTGACGATAGAGCTTGCTCTGATTTGGAACGATTTCGATGCATCTGACTGGCCTGACGATTCCTGTCTACCGTTGCGTGTCTGTGTGACAGTGGTAGAGTGGGCTGACGATTTGGCAGAATATACGGGTTCAAAACCTAGTGACTTTGACTTGTCTTGGTTGATTGGAGCGCGTCGTCAGCGGCGATTGCCATAAGTCGTCTGCAATACTCCAGACGCCGGACTTGCGCTCTTTCGAGCGACACGCGAGACTGTAGTCCTCCTGCGCAGAACACCGCCGTCTTCGCAACACGAAGAAGCGTGCGAATTGCCCGACCGGGTGAGAGGCGAGTTCCGCGACAATACCTCTGGTTTACAAGACCAGTGCTCTAGCACTGAGCTATAGAGGCTTGCGAGCCCTGTGATGCTTGACTGTTCTTTAAGTCCTATCTTCCAAGAGACACGTCAATATGCTTAGTAAATATTTGATTCGTAGCAATACGATGAAGACGCAACGAAGTTAAAAATACTTATATAAAAAAATTTGAAAACAGTTTAGTCTATCGTTTGACAAGTCTGGCTTATTTTCGTCTAGTATGGACTAGTCCGTACTACGTAGTCTAGTGGTTAGTGTGTTGGACTTTCAACCGAGAGGTGGCAGGTTCAAATCCCCGTCAGGGCAGAAGTATATTCACAGATTTCTCTTAAATATTGATTACCCTGGCCAACTCCCCTGTAATGAGTACACTGACAGCACACTGAAAGTAGAAAGATAAAACGCGCCCTTATATGCCGAGGATGAGAAACTGAAGTCGCTAACACTTCATACCTATGGCTGCTCATCAGGCTAGCTCAAGGGATTGTTGCTTTTCCAGAATGGTCCGTGGCGCTTCCGATAATAATCTACAATTAGTGTTGCCCTCCTCCATTGGCCAGGCTTGCGACTGGCACTACCACAGTTAGTACAATGGCGGAACGTTCATTTTATACGCAACGTTTCTCATACGGAATATTTTTATGTAGACGGCCTTTGTACCTATAGGGATCTTTAAACAATGGATAACTTAGACACCTTTAAATAGGTTTCCAACGCTATATATTAATCAGCTTCGTTCAATTCCAAATAATTCCTTTCAACAATTTATCGCCTCATGTTACGTAAGTGTCACATAGACTGATATCAATTCTGGCAATAACGTATTTAACGTATTTTCAGACACCCTTAAATCGGTTATTTCCGAGGCTATAAATAACTTTTCGTTCAATGAATTTTTATTAGCTATGACTTTTATGAAATCGGAATTGTACAATTGCGCCGCTACCTTACCTGTGGTAGTGCCACTTCGAAGGCTGGATAAAGGAGAACGACGCTAATAAAACTATGCCAGTGCCGTTAAACAGCAACTAGCAAACCAAACACTCTCTCTATATATACGTATATAAATATGTATATATATATAGGCCTACATATTCCTTATTCCGCCATTGCCCATACTCGGGTAGTGCCAGTCCAAAGCATTAAAGAAGGAGGGCTATACTAATCATCTGTATCACGTCACAGCGTCGTTAAACAGCAACTAACCAACGCATCTTTGTTTCTAGTCATCTTTGTCATGAAACAGCATCGTCAAACAACTACGTATACACAAAGCAATGACTCAAACTCTTGAAACAGCTTGGTCATTATACATTGGCGTTATATAAATATAAGTTTTTAGAGTAGATCATACTTGAGTAGGAAAGGTAAAGTCTATTGGTCCTCCAGGAATGTAAAGGAAGTTCCACGCTGACGTTTTTGTAGTTAAACTCTAACAAAAGACAGATGTCCGTAGACACCTTTAAAACATGTTCCGATTGCGCAATAAATAAATTAAATTTGCTATTTGATTTAATCTGTTTCGGTTGGTGACTACTGTGATTATAATAATTTTATTAGGCTAAACTAGATTTTGCCGGCCTAGGACGGTTAATTTTAGTGAGCTATGGCGAGACACTCAAAATCAGCGCTCCTTTTCCCTCTCGTTTTCCATCCCATTTTCCATTCCTCTCCGTTTTTCTTTCATTCCTCTTCCCCTCTCCCTCCCAGTCCAATTCCACTCACCATGCCCTACCCCCTCCATCCTTTCCCTCCACTTCCCTTTCGCTTTCATATGCCTAGGCCAAGAAAATGAAGTTGCTAAGTCCATTCTTAGAAGATCGTATAGTTTAACGATGTCTTGTGGCAGCAAGAGTCCGTTGACGTCGCTTGAGGTAGTTCTATGATGTGCTCGATTATAATGAGATGAGAGTGTTCAGGTAGTAGCAGTTTCAGTTTAACGACACTGTGTGATAACAAAGATCATTAGCGTCGCCTCCTCCTTTATTCAGACTTGGGACTGGCACTGCCAGAAAACGAGCAGTGGTTGAGTTGCTGTTCGGGTTGTCACGAGTCTTTCACTTGTTCTTATATACCTCTTTTTACTTTAATTCCATCTTAGAAGTAAAAGACTTGTGACAACGCTAACGTTTTTATAGTTAAACTCTATCAAATGACCTATGTCATTAGACACCCTAAAAACCGTTCCGATGGCGCAATAAATAAAGAAAGTTGCCAATTGATTTAATCCTTACAGAATGGCGATGAGAGTCGTTATATTAAGCTAAACTATATGTTTGCCCGTCCTAGGACGGTGAATTTCAGCGAGCTATGGCAGGACACTCAAAATCAGCCCTCCACTTTCACCGCTTCCTTTACCATTTCCGTTCTAGATCCCTCTTCCATCCATTCCTCTTCCCTCCTTTCTCCCTCCCAGTACCCTGACCCTTACCCTGCCCTACCCTCATCTGTCCACCCCTTCTTCTCCGCATCCCTTACCCCTCCATCTGCATTCCCTACCTCGTCTTTCCACTTCTTTTCCATTTCCCCTTCGTCTGCCTACAGCTCCCCTCCAACCCACTAACCTCCTCTCCAACCCGCACTCCCCTCCCTGGCCATCTACCGAATTGATGAGTAAATCACGCAGAGTCCAGCAAAGAGAACAGATCTGCCATCTTGCGAATGAGGCAGTTAGGAAAAACGTAACGCTATAGACACAGTGGAAATACGGAATGGACATTCTGTTCTATAATTATTGATAAAATAAACAGATGGCGAATGTCATTAGACACCTTTAAAACACGTTCAGGCGGTGCTATAAATCCAAAAACTTTCGCTATACTGATTATGTAAATTGACTAGATGTTTGCCCGTCCTAAGACGGTTCATGGAAATTTAAAGAAAATGTGTTTACTCCTCCCTCCATTCCCTTCTTCCCCTCCCTCCCTACCTCCCTCCCTCCCCCTCGACGCCCCATTTCCTCCACTCCCTCCCGTCCAGTGTCTCCTCTTTCCTTCACTCCCTCTCCCTCCCGTCCCGTTTCGTCCCTCCCACCCCACCCCTCCCTCCCTACCTCCAACCCTCCCTCCCTCCCTCCCCTCCACACCCAATTTCCTTCACTTTCTCCCGTCCAGTGTCTCCTCTTTCCTCCACTCCCTCTCCCTCCCGTCCCGTTTCGTCCCTCCCACCCCACCCCTCCCTATATCCATCCTTCCCTCCTCCCTCCCTCCACTCCCCTGCCCTCCCTCCACGCCCCATTTCCTCCACTCCCTCTCCTTCCCGTCCAGTGTAGAGTCCAGCTACGCTGGACTCATGTTGACTCAGCGTTAACTCTCTGGCGTGTTTGTTCATTGGCCGCTATACGGCGCTCGCGCGCCCCCTACCGATGTGTGTGGTTGTCGACCGCTACGCGGCGATCGTATGTGGCTGGCCCACCTCGCGTTCCCCTCACCTGCCCCTCCAGCCCGAGCCCAACTCGCGTTCCCCTCACCTGCCCCTCCAGCCAGAGAAACGAAAAAGAAATGCGTGCTGCCATCTGGCGAAACAGCGTTACACGACAGATGGACGCACGCAGGGAGATTTCTGTGCGTTTATATTATTAATTCCAAGCTGTCGCCGCGTTACATTACCTAACGACAACAACGGTCTTTGTTGCCGTAACATGTTATTAAACTGTAGGAATCCGTATGTTACAGAGACAGGATAAACTGCATTCGTTACCTATGCAATGACTCGTCAATTTTAAGCTTCTAATGTTGATGCGGTGTTTTAGTTGTCACGGAGGGTGGGACTATTCTTTTAACCTATTCAGCTAAGTAACTGAAAAGATGTTGGGATCAGATCTTGACCCCAGATCAGTTGTTTCGTGTGTCAAAAATTAACATCAGATTTATAATAATGACAATCTTCACTTATTATTTCAAATTGACGCGTCGCAGTATGATTATTAAGTCAGTCATAGAATGAACGGATGATCACAAGTTTTTGCAGGAATCGAATTTAACTGTTTAATGCAATTTCATTTGGTGGCGACGGGTACGAACAAACGATCTCCATTGGTTTCTTTTTCCTTTCGAATCTTTGCATTTTTAAAGCATAATATACTACACAATACAGAATAACGACTCAACTCGCTAGATGGCCATGGGACTGGTCTAATAATAATATAGTATTGAAAAATAAGTAGACGTCGAAATTCATTAGACACCTTTAAAACGCTTTCAACCTTTGCTATAAATACACAAATGCAGCAAAGCAAAATATTTTAAACTGCAGAAATCCGTACCCTGTATGTCACAGATGGACTGCATTCGTTGCATAGTATGAACGGATGATCACAAGTTTTTACAGGAATCGTCGAATCGAATTTAACTGTTAAATGCTATTTCATTTGGTGGCGACGGGTACGAACAAACGATCTCCATTGGTTTCTTTTTCCTTCGAATCTTTGCATGTAGTGCATTGTGTGGCATTCGGTCAACTGGCATTCTCTCTACATTTTTAAAGCATAATAATATACAACAAAGCACAGCATAACGACTCAACTCGCTAGATGGCCAAGATAGACTGATTAATAAGCAAATGCCCTGCGCCTAGCTATAGACTAGGCCTAGGCCTACAAACTAAACAGACAATGCAAGAAGCACTTCAGATTAAATTTCCTTTCAGTTTATTGCATATCATTTTTTCCATCACTTTACAAGTCGATGAACGATGATATTAAGAATATCGATCTA
Source organism: Aporrectodea caliginosa (assembly GCA_020284085.1). NCBI lineage: Eukaryota > Metazoa > Annelida > Clitellata > Crassiclitellata > Lumbricidae > Aporrectodea > Aporrectodea caliginosa. The sequence continues at coordinate 492,719 of JACEVL010000184.1, forward strand.
TGTGATTTATTTGTTTAATCATCAGTTTAATGACATCTCATGACAACATCGGCCGCTGACGTCATATCAAACATTGTACATTTGCAATATTACAAACAGCATGCACATTTAACATTTATACTATCCAATGTATGCATGTAGCTTTCGTGATTTTTCTATATATTGTTCAAGTAGCTTGCATATTTGAGTCTCAGTTTTATTTAGTATCAATGTATGGTGAAACAGCAATCATCTATGCTAACAAATTCAAACATTTCTATCAGATATTCAGGCTAAGTGTCAGAGTGTTTTTCAGTTGGTTTAGATATACACCATTTATTAACAAGAAGTGTAGTTTGGCATACTACATGCATAGAAGTTTATGTATATACACACACATATAATATAGGCGAATGTATCTAAAGACATAGTATTATATACATAGATCGATTGCGAAACATGAACAGCACGTAGCATATTTATGGCTGTGTGGTGTATATATAGTGCATTTTATTTACACCAATTTACACCAGACGGTGTCACGCCCCCTAGTTGTTCCCACCCCTCTAGTCAAATTTGTTTCCCACTTCCCCAAACACGCGCGTGACTCCGCCTATATGTAGCCTACATCTTAAACATAATATTCATTTGTATTTACACAAGCCAGTACACAGATATTTAAGACAAAAATAACCTAAATGTAGTGTCTCAAAGGTAACTGGCCCTGTGGGACTTAAGTCGGTGTTTCTTTTTTTATATTTTTTTTATACCGTCTTGTTACATTTTAATTTACACAGTAACGTAAAGATCTACCAGTTGACAATTTATTGAGTGTCGTATCGTTATTTTGAATATGCATAGTAGCCTGTTCTAATGCAGTGGCTTAGTGGGAATCTCAATATTGGGTCCCGACTCCCGAGTATTGCTTTACGCGGGACATCCTAATCAGTCGACAGATTATCTGCCTCGTATACCTCTGGCCGAGTTCGTCTACCGTCGAGGGCATGACCCCGCCGGGCGGTCTGCATAGCGTGGTATAGCTGATGCCTGGGCTGGTCCTGCAGTGCGTCTGTGGGCTAGTATATGGTATTGGGTGCACACAGGGGTGTGTAACTGTGTATACGATCTTTCGTTTACAGTGATGCTCCTTTGTCTTGAGTCTGGTGAGCTTGGGTGCCCTGCAGGCTGCAGTGCATATAATTATGATATTGCAGCCTCCAGCCGCTTGGAATGTGTGCTGCTATTGAAATAGGGCCCTATAGGATGCGACCTTCAAATATGCATTCTATCACGGAGCACAACACAGTTTGCAAATCAGCATTACATAAAATATTCCTCAAGGTTACATCTAACTGTTTAGAGATACAATTTTCACGAAGTGTCTGTGCGATGTGTCCTTTCTTACAATGTAGTAGGAGATGTGATATTGTTTCCCTCACATTGCACATGTCACAAAGGCCGGTGGGATGTAATTTAAGATTGTTCAGTCTGTCGTTTAAATTTACATGGCCCAATCTTAATCTCGTTAACTGAACTTCTTTTTTCCGATTGTGATCTAGGTGCTTAATTTCCGTGTTAACAGTGGGGTATAATGCTTTATAAAATCGCCCCCTCTGGTCATTTGTGTATTCCATTTGCCATTTGTTGATTATGTAGGAGTTGATCATTGGATATACTTCGGGTATTTCTATGTATTTTGTGGAGTTTATGTGGCTAATGTGATTTAATAAGCGAATGATGTATATATATATAGCGTTGAGAAACTTGTTAAAGGTGTCCAAGCTTCACGTCTGCATGAAGGTGGTAAAATAATAGTAATCCGTAGTAAAACGACATTCTATTAGCTACAAAGACCGTTGACGTAATAATATTGAATTAAAATGTTGTGTATAAAATGAATGCTCTATCAGAGTCCGTATACTCTGGTAGTGCCAGTCGAAAGCCAGGGTTAAAGAGGAGGGCAACGTTCATCATCTAATAATCTTAAAAACAATAATCCATAACTAGTCTATCTGCATGGCATCTGGACTCGCATCTACACTCGACATCGCTGTCTATCACAAACTTCAGTCAATAACACTTAATTATTATTAGTTATTAAGTTGATTGTTTAAAGTTAACATCAACCCTTCACAATGTCATCAACTCTCTCATTTGAACAGCAATGTGCTAAGGCGGATTCCATACTCTTTACTGCTGTCGTAGACTCGTAGCGGATGGGTCTATGTACTGGATGATCTGTCAAAGCCACCGCCTGCCACTTGCGCCCACGGGCCCATAGTCGCACTATCCCTCCGGCAGATGGCATGACGAGAAACACTTTCATTAGGATGATATATGGGATTTAGGATTCAGTTCAATAGATGACTTATGTTTATTACCATGTTTGTACAGCAAAATGCGGATAGCAATTAGTCAATTAAAGAATATTGCTATCTTATCTTAACTTTAACTTTGGACCCATGGAGAACCCATTGTCTGCGAAGTCATGTTCAATTTTCATAGGCCAATACCGAACTATGCTATGCGATTATTAATTAATTATTCTGCAATTATTATTATTTTTTTAATGTTGTAATTATTTCATGTAGTCTATAATAGCAACATCAAATCGCTGCCAACACGAATAAATCAAAGCGCAAAAAGTATTTATTGCTCCATCAGTATCGATTTTAAAGGTGTCTAATAGTATTCTTCATTTGATGCTGCTTAATTACAAATACGGTAGCGTTAAGCTTTTTCCGTTGCCACTTCACCTTTCCAGTGCCAGTTCCAAGACGGGAGAAAAGGGGAGGGCGACGCTAATCATCTTTCTTATAGCAGTGTCGTTAAACAGCAATTAGCAAACACATATTTCTAACTCCGGCACTAATCGTACTCTGGCTGTGCCAGTCCCAAGCTTGGAGAAGAACGGAGGGCTACGCTAATCACCTTTATTATGGCAAAGCGTCGTTTAACGCAAGTAACCAACCAAAAACAGTTTTAAAGCAACTGCATTTCTGTGCAAGAGCCAGTACGAAGCATATTTCCTTTTGTGTCCATATTTTGTAATTTGTTGAAAACTGTTGGTAGGCTGTAGATGGAGCACATCTAACGCTTGTTCAAAGTCTACAAAGATATCCAAGACATGTTTTTTTTTTTAAATTCCGTTGTATATAATTTTAGGAGTCGAATAACATGGACTAATTAATGCTCTCTAAACCTGGTTTGATAATTGCCTACGATATTTTCCCTTTCAGTTTATTGTTGATAATTTTTTTTAGATCACTTTACAAATGGATTGTGTTAAGAATATCGATCTAGGTGACTGAAATTAACCTCGTTGAAAGTAAATAAACGATTCTACAAATTGACTTATATATAGCGTGGAAAAAGCTATTTAAAGGTGTCCAAGCCCGACTGTGGTAAAATAGCAGTAATTCATTGTTTAACGACATTCTGTAGCTACATAGGCAGTTGACGTAAATATATTATTTCGCCGTAAAACGATGTGTATAAAATGAACTTTCCCCAAGGATCCTTATGCTCTCGTCTTGCCAGTCGGACTCAAGACTTATTTGTTTACTAAAGCCTACCCTGCTGTTAGTTGACTGTGAGGCCACCTTGTAAGTGACGTCATCCTTATGGAAGATAATAAAATGACGTAATCACTGCATGGCAACGGAGTCATCGACAAGGCCGTTGTCAACAGCAACAGTCGTCATGGAAATAGTAATCACCACGGCCCCATCATTTTGCATCCAGTGTTTTCAACTTCTTAGGGCCATTGACGATGACTTTATGATTCCACCAGTTTAAATACATCTTTCATGACATAAAATGCTTTATGTAATCTTCGTTCTTAGTTCTGGTTTTTCCTGTTTAGCGCCATATGTCTAGACGCCATTTTAAATAGAAACTGAAAATGAAATAATAATAACCTGACAGTTTAATTACACTGCACTCCCAAGCCATGGTAAAGGAGAACGACGCTAATATGACAGTGTCGTTAAACAACAACTAACGAACCAAAACTATGCACCCACATACACACACACATACACACACACAAACACACAAACACACACATAATATTATTTTCCACCACTGCCCGTGTTCTGGTATACAGTGCCAGTTCCAAGCCTAGAAAACGAGGAGGGCTACGGTAATCATCTTTGTCACGACATAGCGTCGTTAAACAGCAACTAACTAACGCATCTTCGTGTTGAGTCATCTTTGTCATGATACACCGTCGTCAAACAAACTATCTACATGAAGCAATGACTCAGCCATGGACTTATACTCTCTGGTGACGACTTGGCCATTAATACATTGGCGTTCTTAGATAAAATAATTTTCTATACTAGATTTGGAAAGGTAAAGTGTATTAGCCCTCTAGGAATGTAAAGGTAGCTCAACGCTAACGTTTTGTAGTTAAACTCTAACAAAAGACGGATGTCATTAGACACCTTTAAACATGTTCCGATGGCGCAATAAATAAAGAAATTTGCGCTCTGACTTTATCTCTTCGGCATCGGCTATCGTAGACTGTTGTTTATTAAAGTAGATGTTTGACCGTACTAGGATGGTAAATTTTAGCGAGCTCTGGTGGGCCACATAAAAATCAGCCATCCATTTCCGCCAATTCCATTCCCCTCCACTTCCTTCCCCTTCGCACCACTTTCACCTCTCTTTTCCCTTCCCTCACCATATTCCTCCCCATTCCTTTTCCCTCACCATCCACTCCCTCTCCCTCCTTTCACATCTCCCACCCACCCCCTTCCATTCTCTTCCCTCCTTATCCTCTGTACAGTTTTTCCATGACGCCAATCATCCTTGACATTGCAGCGTCGTTAAATAAACGTCATCAAACAGGCTTGCCTTTTGAAACTTTGAGTTTATCGTAACGTCGAAATTTCTACAGCGACCAAAAAGCGAACTCGCGGGAACCAGCTCAATCACAGGAGCTTTATCAAAACATAATCGATAGGAGGGAAGGTCAAATCGGGTCCAGGGCAAAATGCAAATGGTCAAGCAGGCACACGGTCAGACGGTTAAGGTGGAAGGTGTGTTTAGAGTAGAAACAGAGAGGAAAGTGAGGGGAAGAGAGGATAGGATTTGTTAAAAGCGCAGTTTTCAACTTGAGTGAATGACCTGGTCTTGCAAGAGGTGAGCTCTTGATTAGTTCGTAGGATGGATCAGATATTTGTCGTAGGCCTGATAGGCCTAATGGCAGGAATTTTTTCAGAGTGGTGAAACAATAATTACTTATGTGCAATACATACAATTTTTGGACATTCCGATAATAATGACGTAATCGCTAATGTAAAAGACATTTAACAAATATAAGGCCTACTTTAAAGTATGTTTCGAACAGACACAGACCTCAGACAATTGATCAACGACTTCGTCACAAATACTGAAGTGGTTATGATTAATCAGTGACGTCATTCCTAGTTAAGTTAATGACATAGTGACGTGATCAATACAGAAAGTTATTAGTGACGTCATCCCTAACGGAACTACATTGCTTCCGTAATGGTTCCTCAAAGACATGCTGCCCATTGACGTCATCAATGATGGAAAAGATAGTAGTAAGTGACGTCATCTATAGTGGAAGATAATATTATCATAAAAATCCTCTCTAAGGCTAAAGAGCACATATTTTGAACCAAATTTCTGTCCTGGCAGGGATTTTACGCCCCCCCTTCCAGACCTCTCGATTGATAGTCCAGCGCGCACACCACTACACTATCGAGCTTACCCAGAGTATTTCCTTTTATTCCCATAGTTTGTAATTTGTTCAACTGTTGTTGTATCGAGCACATCATCTGCTCGTTGAAGACATCCAAGGACTGCAAAGACAATCTTGATTGAACGAAGCTGATAAATATATAGCGTGGGAATCCCTATTTAAAGGTGTCTAAGTAATTCACTTTTTAAGGACCCCTATAGGTACGAAGGCCATTGACACAAAAATATTCCGTCAGATAAAATGAACGTCCTGCCAGTGTCATAACTCTGGTAGTGCCAGTCGCAGGCCTGGTCAAAGAAGGAGGTCAACGCTAATTATCTAATCATCCTCAAACAATCACCCACCAACTGGACTCGAATGTTTGTCCATTGGACATCGCTGTATACCACTACCTTCAGTCAATACATTATTTGTCTCAATATTTATTTAAGGTTAATGTCGTTATGGTTGTTAATTTGGACTTTAATTTTTGGGAGAGCACGGTGTATCAATTGACCTAAAAAGACCCATTTTGCTTCAAAAATGCTTTTAAACAATATTTTGAAAATACAAAATAAAATAGTGTTTTCTATGTTGCTAATAGAAATCCATTATTAAATGACATTGTTCCCATCACCGTATGCTCAGCCATCTTCGATTTTCATAAGTCGATTATGAACCGTCTGTGAAGTCATTTCTGGCAATAAAACTATAAAGCATTTATTAGACACCTTTAATTCGTAGATTCTAAAGCAATAAAAAAACTCTCTCCGTTTATTCGTTTCAAACTCCGCCACTGTTCGCTTTCTGACAGTGCCAGTCCCAAGCCTGGATAAAGGAGGAGGGCGACGCTAATGGTCATTGTTACCACACAGCTAGTCGTTAAACAGAAAAACCACCATTCGTTTCAAGTTATTTTAAATCTTTCGCGTATTTATTAGACACATTTAAATCGAAAAATTTCGAAGCTGTAAATACTTTTAAATAACCTACCTTCGTACTCTGTCAGTGCCAGTACCAAGCCTGGATAAAGAAGGAGGGCGATGCTAATGATCTTTGTTATCACACAGTGTCGTTAAACTGAAACTACTACTACTACTACCTCTTCCGTTTTAGCCTTGCCTTTTCGTAAAATCGTTGTTGTGCATCTTCGTCTCCTACGTTAGCGATTACGTCATTATTATCGGAATGAACGAGAAGAGTAGGCCGATTACTCATGTGGATTACACAGAGCCTCTCATTTGAGGCGATCGATCTATTTGGTCGATCGCCTAGCAAACGTCAGGTTTATCGGTAAATCGATCGCGCTCGATGAGTTAGACTCCAAGGGGAACCTGGAGCGAGACCCTTTTTAAAATCTAATTTACATATACTTCTGAAAGTTCAGTCTATGATCGATACGACATTGCATCGACAAGCAGAAGAGGCTTATCGACTGTTAACAAATGTTTCGTAGCCTAGCATATATACGCTAGCAGTTGATAGACAACCATATAATACGCAGCTATACGAATACAATACACAAAATACGCTGTACGCAAAATGTCCCGAGGTCGACCGCGCATCTTCAAATCGCCTTCTATTTCAAAATGAGAAGCTCTGGGAATATATTATACATAGGCCTACTCTTCTCGGTCATAAATATTACTATAAAGTATGCTTGGAACAGATCTATATGCCTATGCCTATTGAACAACGACTTAGTCATAAACGCTAAAGTTGTTATAATAGTCATTGACGTCATTCCTAGCAAAGTTATAATAGACTGACGTCTTCAATACAGAAAGGTATTAGTGACGTCATCCATAATTGAACTGCATTGCTGCCGTCATAGCTAATGACATACATGTTAGACAGTGACGTCATCAATAATGGAAAAGATAGCAGTTTGTGACGTCATCCATAATGGAAGAAAATATTATCGGCGTTATCACTGGAAACGGAGTCATCGACAAGGCCGTTGTCAGTGGCAACAGTCGTCATGGAAAGAGTCGTCATCAAAATCCTCTCTGAGGCTAAGTGGTGCGGTTCAAGCAGAAATCTCGAAATATATATTTTTGCCATTGCAGGGATTTGAACCCGCCGAGCTCTCGATCGATAGTCCAGCGCGCTAACCACTGCAGTATCAGACATACCCAGCGTATTTAATTTTACTCCCATGGTTTGTAGTTTGTTCAAAAGTGTTGGTGCATGGAGCGCATCATCTGTTCGTTGAAGACCGTATACAGAGATGGCCAAGACATTCGTGCTTTTTAAAATTTAATTTTGAAGTCGAGAGAATGGGTCTTTGATGCTTTTAATAAGCTCGCTAAGGTCTGTTTGATATTTAGTTGGGATCTTTTTCAATGCAGATTACCACCGAAGTTCATTTTTTATCCATTTCCCATCACTTTGCAAATCGATGATATTGGTCTATGTGACTGAAGGACATGATAGAATTTAAATTGTTAGTGTGTGTGTGTCCACAGTTTAACGGCAGCTTATGACAACATAGGCCGTTGCCGCCGACAAAGATTAGTTTTTGGCATATTACAGCTCTATTTAAATGTTAGTGATTAAACGATGCTCATAAATATATAGCGTTGGAATCCATTTTGAAAGGTGTCTAAGTAATCCATTGTTTAAAAAAACTCTAATAGGCACAAAGGACGTTGCCATACAAATAATCCGGCAGTAAGACGTTGTGTATAAAAATAAAATGAACGTTCTGCCATTGTCCTAACTGTGGTAGTGCCAGTCGCAAACCTGGCAAAAGGAGGAGGGCAACGCTGATCATTTGATCATTCTCTAACAATCACTCAACTGGACTTGAATCTCCGCTGGATATCGCTGTCTACCACAACTTCAGTCAATATTAGGTTGAATGTTTATTTAAAGTTTATGTCTTATAGGGTTATTAATTTGGACTTCAAGTTTTCCATGTGGCAAATAGAAATCTTTTTTCAAATACCATTGTTCCCATCGCCGTATGCGCATCCATCTTTGATTTTTCATAAGTCGACAACGAACTGTCTGTGATGTAATTTGGGTAATAAAACTCTGTAAGCGTATTTTTAAGACACCTTTAAATTGTATGTTTCCGCAGCAATAAATAAAATTTCTGTTAAGTGCAATTGTTTCATAATTAAGCATATATTCCGTGCAACTTCGCCCCTACTCTACCTGTGGTAGTGCCAGTCCCAAGCGTGGATTAAAGAGGAGGACGACGCTAATCATCTTTGTCGTGATACAGTGTCATTAAACACTAAAAATAAGTAACCAACCAATCACACACAAAGGGACACAAATTGACCTGATAACGGCTTGGACTTAGTGCTCCATCAGTTGATGCCTTGTGTGTTAGACACCGGCGCAATAGAAGTTACGAATTAGAATTACAATGTCCGCACATAATCTATATCACGTATAACATATCGTAGTGGATCCGTTCACGCCCGGGACGTTAGCGGATCCCCGGTAATATACATTCACGCCCGTCGCGTTATTGGCTAAAGCCTCTCACGTGAATTTGTTGTCTTCCCTTGGAATTTCGAAATGGCGGACATCTGGAGGGTCGATTAGGTTCAAGTTAGGATTCGTGAGGGCCGGTTAGGGTCAGGGTTAGGGTTAGTGTCGTCATTCGAAAACACGGTGAACAATCTTCCACCGCATTCGGGAGAGTTTATCGGTTGGCTCCTTTCAGGTGCACAAAATTATGTGACGTACATTGACCAATAGTGTAGCGGGCGTGATTCTAGTCCCAGGTATTAGGATCACGTCGGGCGTGACTGTATCCACGACCATAACATATATATGTTGATGGTATTAATACATTGCTATAAATTATGTTAATACATTGAGATTATGTTAATATATTCAGAATAATATTGATACAGAAATTAAAAAATTATATAATGTCTGTTCTAACTGTCTACTCATCAAGGTATTAATTCTTTAAATGACATTTGACCTATGACCTGCGACTTAGAAGAGAAATGATCTTGGTCGAATTGTGAAGTCTTTAAATTAAAACTTTGATTGCCCCCAACGAGGTTTGAACTCACGATTCCTGGCTTACAAGACCAGTGCTCTGCCACAAAGCTATAGAGGCTCACGGGGTAATAGCGATAGCCTGGAGCTGTTTTTTTTAAATATACATCTCTGCAATAATAGCCAAACAGGAAATACGAAGCTGCTTCTTCAAGGCATCCTCAATGAGACTTTAACCCTCGACTCCCTGGTTTGAAATACCAGTGCTCTACCACTGAGCCATTAGAGGCTCACGAGTAGCGCGATGCTTGACTGACCTTTAAATTCGATTTTTCAAGTGACAGTTGTCAATAATCTGAGCAAATATTTGATTCATAGTAATACGATGAACACTCAACAAAATTAGAAACATTTATATCATCAAAACAGTTTAGTCTATCGTTTGAAAAGTCTCGCCTATTTTGGTGCAGTATGGACTAGTGTGCACTCGATAGTGTAGTGGTTAGCGTGCTGGACTGTCAACCGAGAGGTCGATGGTTCAAATCCCAGTCAGGGCAGAAGTATATGTAGAGATTTCTATTCTATCATGCGTCCTCTATAGCCAACACAGCTGTACTGATCACACTGACCGCACTCTGTGAGTAGGAAGATAGGACGCGCCCTCATAAGCCGAGGTTGAGAAACTGAAGTCGCTAACAAGTCGTGCCCATGGCTGCCCCTCATGCTAGCTTACGGTATTGTTGTTTTAACAGAATGGCTCGTATACATAGCGCCTCGGATAATAATCCATGATTAGTGTTGCCCTCCTCCTTTGGCCAGGCTTGCGACTGGCATTCCCACAGTTAGGACAATGGCAGAACGTTCGTTTAATACACAACGTTTCTCTGACGGAATATTTTTATTTCAACTGCCTTTTCACCTATAGGGGTTCATTAAACCATAAATTACTTAGACACCTTTAAATAGGATTCCAACGCCGTATATTAATTAGCTTCGTTCATGCGCTAATATTCATATTGCTCACGGCCTGTAACGTACCTGAGTAACATCGACCGAAATCCAGAACGCTAATCACCTTTGTTACAATAAACAGCGTAGCTAAACAGCAAGTAATCAGCCAATACAGCTTTTAAAGCGGAACTCGGCCACTGTATTTCCGCACAAGTTCCAGTACGAAGCATATTTCCTTTTATTCCTATATATTGCGAATTGTTCGAAAGTCTTGGTAAATGGAACGCACCTTACGCTAGTTCAGAGTCTACAAAGATTTTTCCAAGACATGTTTATTTTGTAATTCAGTTGTATATAATTTTAGAAGTCGAATGATTTGATCCGTGGTACATTTTATGATCACTAAACCTGGATTGATATTTGAAAACAATATTTGCAGTTCAATTTATTGTTTAACATTTTTCGATCACTTTACAAATCAAAATAAGCAAGTTCAGAAGCATATAAGCGATTGAACGAACTGACTTATATATAGCGTGGGAAAAGCTATTTAAAGGTGTCCAAGCTTCACATCTGCCTGAAGGTAGTAAAATAGAAGTTCTCCATCGTTTAACGACATTCTATTAGTTGACGTAATAATATTGAATTAAAATGTTGTGTATAAAATGAACGTTTTATCAGCGTTCGTATACTCTGGTAGTGCCAGTCGCAGGCTTGGGTAAAAGAGGAGGGCAACTGTTCATCACTTAATCATATTCAAAACAATCACCTATCACTGGTCTCTCGCTGTATAGCACAAACTTCACTCAATAGCATTTGATAATTATTATTTATTAAGTTGAGTGTTTAAGGTTAACATTAATCCTTCAACTTTGGACCTATAAAAAACAATTGTATTCTCAGTAATCTTCTGTTTTCATAAGTCAAATACGGAACTGTGAATAAAGCTCTTTAACGTATATTTAGACACCTTTAAATCTTATATTTACGAAGCAATAAATAAAATTTTCCGTTTAATCGTTATTGATATCTCCATAAAACACTGCGTTAGTGCCACTCCAAAGCCTTGATAAAAGAGGACGACGCCAATTATGACATCGCCGCTAAACAGCAACTAAACAACCAAACTATGCGCACACACACACACACACACACACTAGGGTGGTCCACGACACAATGGTAAAATTTCATCTTTATTAGAACTTTGCTCCACAAGTTTAAATCTGTTCTACCTCTCCTAAGTAAGATGTAGAACAAATCTGAAGCAGATTGGAGCATTTTTAGAGGTCGCTCAAGGTCGCCAAACATTCTCTTGATAATACCATGGCATAGGGGAAATTATTGACTGTTATCTACTCAAGAACATCTTATTTGAACCGTTTTTTAACTTACTTTTGAAGTGTTGTTTCAAACTGAAGTTTAGAAATACCAATCTAACATTATTAACTAGTCTTTTAAGTAAAATGCAAATGTTGGAATTTTTTTAATTGTTTTTAGGAACTGTAAACTTTTGTACTTAGTCAGATTTATCAGTACATTGGTGAAGATTAGGAATTGAAGAGATTTGACTGTAGAGTTTTTGACATAACTCATTTTTGTCAGATTGTTTTTCTCAGTAAACGAATATATATATATATATATATATATAGAATATATAACAGCAACTAACCAACTCGGCTATTACGATTAGGAAGATCAGATGGCGAGGGAGAGAACTGGCCATCTGCTCTCATATGCCGAGGCAAAGAAAATAAAGTCACTAAGTCCATTCTGAAGGGATCGCACAGTTTAAAGATAATTTATGGCAGCAAAGGCCGTTGTCCCCGATATTTCTCACAAGGCTCAACCTACTGTATGGTATTTTGTAAGTCTTCTACTTATAATGCGGAATTAAGGTAAAATATGAGGTGTCTAAATTCTTTTTACTTATGTTCTATAACCGCGGTTACTATAACCCGTCTCTTATCCGCCAGTCTGACTGTCATACGGTTTGAGCAGAAAAGGAGAGCGTAAGTTTACTTGGCAATTGGAAGAGCGCAGTCTCCCGGACCAGTGAAATAGACTTCAAGCGCTAGAGGTCGTTTCACATCCAAGCAGAGATAATACCACTCAGAATTAGCTGAAGTATATTCAGAGGTTTCTGTTCTATCATGCGCTCCTTAGCCAACTCCGCTGCAATGAGTACACTGACCGCACACTGAGAGTATCATGATGGAACGCCCCCTTATATGCCGAGGATGAGAAACTGAAGTCGCTAACTCTTCATATCCATGGCTGCCCCTCAGGCAAGCTCAAGGGACTTGTTTTTCCAGAATGGCCCGTATATAGCGCCTCCGTTTATAATCTATAATTAGTTTTGCCCTCCTCCTATGGCCAGGTTTGTGACTGGCACTACCACATTTAGGATAAAGGCGGGACGTTCATTTTATACACAACGTTTCTCTGATGGAAATTTTGTTATGTCGACGGCCTTCGTACCTGTAGGGGTCTATAAACAATGGATTACTTAGACACCTTTAAATAGGGTTCTGACGCTATATATATTAATCAGCTTCGTTCAATTGCCAATAATCGTCTCGTGTAATGTTCGAATCCCATAGACTGATATCATTAACATTATTAACCGCGAAATATCGGAAAAGAGAAGTGTCAGCATCTTCTTTTTCTTAACCTCTGCACATGAGGGTGGGTGGCCAGTCATGTCATCTCCTTCGTCGTCTCATCTTCCCACAGACAGTGTACGGTCAAAGTACTCGTAGCTGAGTTGGCAGGTAGAGCAGAATATCTCAGACCAAATTCCTGTTTGGTGGGGATTTGAACCTCCGACCTCTTTATTGACAGTCCAGCACGCTAACCACTACACTATAGCTCACTGATTAGACTTCCCTGTTATTATACAGAGCATGGCTTTCTTTAAAGCTCCCACTAATACCCAAAAACATACCTCAATAAAGGAATTCTGTTTTCACATTTTAAAACTATGTAATCAATAGGCGATCTTCGTTTTAATTCCATTTCGAAGCAAAAATTATGCCTAAACATTTATCAGTAATGATGCCTTCTAAACCCTGTTTGATATTTGGTTAGAATATTTTTCATTTCAGAATACATGTATCACTTAACTTTTTATCATTATTTCTATCCATTTACAAATCGATGATGTTGATATAATAATAACTATATCTTTTCTTTAATCAAGCGCCCGACAAACGCACTGCGCTATACATTTACATGTTACGCAACTGAAACAATCTTAACTACTAACAGAACAGACAGCCTGCAATACAAAGGCGCTAATAGCAGCCTACAAAGCACATCCGCCCTACGGGACTCGATCTCGGTACCTCTCGCTCTCTATGCCAGTGTGTTATCCAATGCGCTATCGGCCCCCCCCATGGATCTACGTGACTCAGGAGAACAAAGCAGAAGGCAATTAGCGAACTCGGCTTTAACGATTACACTGAGCGTCGGTGGGAAGATCAGACGGCCAGGGAGAGAACTGGCCACTCCTTCTCATATGCCGGGGCTAAGAAACAAATTCGCTAAGTCCATTCGTAAAGGATCTCACAGTTTAAAGATATTTTATGGCAGCAAAGGCAGTTGAAGGCATAATTATAATAACTATAGTGCTTCTCTCTGACAGCGATCGTTACTTTGCTTGGAGAAGGGAGGAGGGCTACGCCAATGACCTTTGTTATTGCAGAGCGTCGTTTAACAGCAAGTAACTAACCTAAACAGCTTTTAAAGCGGAACTCGGCCACTGCATGTCCATATAACAAGTTCCAGTACGAAGCAACTATCCTTCTTTCTCGTATTTATAATTATTGCCGTTTGTTCAAAAGTCTTGGTATAATATTATTATAGATCAGATCTTACATTCAAAGGCTCGTTCAAAGCCTACAAAGATGTCCAAGAAAGTCTATTTTTAAATTCCGTTTTATATAGTTTTAGGAGTCTAGTCACTTGGTCTGCGGTACATCAATGCTGTCTAAACCTGGTTTGATATTTCGCTAGGATATTCTTCCTTTGTTTATAGTTTATCAGTTTATCCATCACTTCACAAATCGATTATGTTAAGAATATCGATTATGCGACTCACAACAAGGCAATTTCACACTTATATAAGCGAGTGTACGAAACTGACTTATATATAGCATGTTAAAAAGCTATTTAAAGGTGTCCAAGCTTGACCTCTGCCCGAAGGTGGTAAAAATTAGTAGTAATCCATTGTTAAATGACATTCTATTAGCTGCAAAGACCGTTTACGTAAAGAAATTGAATAAAAATTGAAAAGAATAGAAAAATATAAATTGAATATAAAAAATAAAGAATTAAAGTGTTGTGTATGAAATGAACGTTCTCTCAGCGTCCTTATACTCTTGTAGTGCTAGTCGAAAGAATGAGTAAAAGAGGAGGGCAACTCTCACCATTGAATCATCTTCTGAACAATCACCCATAACTGTTCTCTCTGGCAACTGGACTCACATCTCTACTGGACATCGCAGTTTACCACAAACTTCAGTCAATAACATTTAATTATTATTTATTAAGTTGAATATTTAAGGTTAGCATTTACCCTATAACTTTGACCTATAAAAATCCATTCTATGCTCCGCCATCTTCAGTTTCCATATGTCAATACGGAACAATCCGTTAAGCACTTCTGGGAATTAAACTATTTAACGTATATATTAGACACCTTTAAATCTTATGTTCCTAAGCAATAAATAACTTTCCGTTTAAGTTTTTATAATTCTTTCCGTTATCCATTTTCATAATTCATTAGCTTGCTTTTTGTCAACAGAACTTCGCCCCCTAACTTACCCATCGTAGGGTCACTGCCAAATCTGGAGCAAGGAGAGGTCGTTGAACACGACTAAGCAACCAAACTATGCATATAATTTCTACTACATATAATCCTAATTCCGCTTCTGCACTTACTCTGATGGTGCCAGTCCCACGCCCAAATAAAGGAGGAGGGCTATACTAATCATCTTTCTAACGACACAGCGTCGTTTAAAGGCAGCTAACCAACGCATCTTCTGGTGGTGCCAGACCTAAGCCTATGGCAAAAGGGGAGGGCGACGCTAATAATCTTCGTTGTGACTTGACGTCGATCAGGAAAATATTACTACTGCGATTTAGCTTAATATCGACCATTGACTGATGACTGATCCATTATACTGGCGCTATAGAAGCTTTTAGTGTAAATTATACTAGATTAGGAAAGATAAAGCGTATTGGTCCTCTAGCAACGGAAAAGAAGGTCAACGATACCGTATTTGTAATTAAGCAGCAACAAATGAAGATTAACATTAGACACCTTTAAAGTCGATACAGATGGCGCAATAAATAGTTTTTGCGCTTCGTGTGTGCAAGTTTTGAGGTTGTTGTCATGGGCCACATGGAATAATTGCACAATTAAAAAATTAAATAATAATTGCAGAATAATTAAATAATAATTACATAACTCCCACACTATACTGCCTGCAGTATTGCCAGTCCAAAGCCTGGAGAAAGAAAGAGGGCGACGCTAATCATCTTTCTTATGACACAGTGTCGTTAAACAGCAACTAACCAAACCAACATAGCGTCAGCAACGGCCTCTGTTGCCGAAACATGTTATTAAACTGCAGGAATCCTTTGTTACATGGACAAATTGAGGTGACATCAACATTATTATTATTATTATTATTATATTCGTTTATTGGCACACAAAAAACAGCTGACACACCGCAACTGATTACAGATAATTCAAAAGAATAATAAAGATAGAATCAAAATATAAAACTAATGTTAACATGAAGGTTCAAAAGATGAAATTTAGTGTTAAATGGCACAGCTCTAAAATGTTGCTACACAATGGAAATAAAAATCATTTCCCTATAAACTTGAAAAGGCTTGGAAATGACGATAGAATTTCAGCATGAATTAAGAGAAGACTCACCTCGTGAATTACTACAGAATTAGTAACGTTTAACGCTAAATAATTATGTCTATAATTGCTACGCTTTGCTTAGACACCTTAATATTGGGTCTTTTCGATTCTATAAATGCCCATATCGTCAGTGGCGTAACAGCCTAGTCGGGGGCCCTTGGACACTCTAAGGTTGGGGCCCTAAACCCATTAACAAAATTAAAGAGTGAAAATAATGAGATACATAGCTATTTAAAGCGCAGTTTAAAAGAGAGTATTAACCGTTATCATCAATAATATAATCCATAGGTGACAGGTCAAGTCACAATGATAGGCCTATCCGTGACCTTCGCAGAATCGGTCCTATGCTCGACTTCAAAACTGCATCTACATTCGCTACATCATCTATAGTTCACGCCAAATTGGACTACTGCAATTCTGTCTTCCTCAACATAGATTATTACTTAAATAAACCGACTCCAAGCTTTTCAGAATGCCCTGGCCCGTGCTGTCACGATCATCAAAATCCCCAAGTACCAACACATCACACCTACAATACACTTCAGTTATCCCAACCCTGAACCCTCCTATCTCCGTCAGTTGTTCACCGTCCAACCACTTCGCTCAACCCCCTCTTCTACCCTAACTCCTCCTCCCATCCGTCACGTCATCACTAAAATTTGCAAATCGCTGCATAGACATACATGTACGAAGCTGTTCCGCCTGTCTGGAACACACTTCCAACATGCAGTCTTACGACAAAATATCTGATCCATCCTACGAGCTCAACAACACGTCACCTCTTGCTATATCTCTCCATGTCTGAGAACCGTTTTAAGTGTGAAAACACTGCTTTCACAAATCCTATCTTCCCCTTACCTCCCTCACTGTTTCAACTCTAAACACCACCCACCGTAGCAGTCTGACTGTCTGCCTGACCATTTGGATTTTGACCTCCTGCTGAGTTCTATCGATTCTGTTTGGTTAAGCCAATAAGCCCCCGTGACTTCGCTTTTTGGGCCTTGTAGAAGTTTCGAGATTACAATTACGATTAATAGTTCAAGGCAGAACAAGAATTCAACCGAAATGTATTGGCCAATTTAGCCTGTCGCTTATAGGCCTACTATAGACTGGTCACATGCATAGCTAGTGTGCGCTACAACTTGCATCATGTAACTGAGAAGCATGCCGACATAATGTGACTTTTTTTTAATATATGAAATTGTCAAGGACAAACGAAAAAAGTACTTGATTTTTTTAGTTGAAACGCTCGGGGGCCCTTGAGACCTCGGGGCCCCTGGACTTTGTCCACCCTCGTTATATGGCTGTTACGCCACTGCATATCGTTCAAAAGGTACAGCTTTCTGCTACATTGGTCCATCCAAATGAATCTAACTTCACTATTCCTGTATCAATCTCAACCCTAGATTAAGTGGGACGATGAAAATCATCTTTTTAATTTTCTGCCGTGTGGCAGTTTTGCCGATTTCCGATTCCGATAAGTTGGCCTGTTTTTTCGCCGATTCCGATCCGATTAATCGGTAATATTCATTTTTATTTGCAGGTATAGCAATTTAAAGATAAACTATAGAACCAAACCAAAGAAATGTAACGTAGGCCTGTATTGTATAATAACTAAAGAATAAGAAAATCCAATCTTAATTATTCAATGGCGTTGAGAAAGAGAAGGTCATAGAGTGAGGCGGAAGTGATACAGGCCTGAGAGCATGCGCAGGCCCACCAACAGCCGACATTTCTCGCCTGTGCTGGGACTCAACCCTTCCCGTTTAATGGACACAATATTCACCTCAAGCATCAGTTCATAGACTGTTGGTTAAAGCGCTCGGCTTGTAGCTCTATACACACCCAAACCCACCAACGCACCCGCGCACACACACACACGCCTCTCTTCACACACACCAACACACGCAAGCACATACACACATCTACATACACAATGTACCTCTTCCTCCTGCGACTTTTTTCCCCTTTTTCCAAGACTTCGAAGAGGAAGGTATTCCTTAAGACCTTAACGTTCTCCAGGCTTGCGACTGGCACCACTAGAGTACGGCCAGTGGCGAAGTGATGTTTTTCTTGACTTTTAGTTTCGTGTATTTTATGGTTGAGAGAGCCGTTAACGTTGCAATATGGCCAAGATCAGCGCCGTTATTTATTTAGAACAAGGTTTAACGTCGTCATATGACATCAAAGGCCGTTGACGACAATTTAAACATATACAGTACAGTGAAAATGAATTCATAGCGTCCAAAAGACACCATTTAAGACTGTCCAAACATAACCTTAAAATGTCATTAGTGTTCATTGTTAAACGACATAACAAATATTATTCATAATGTCTTTGATACATGCAATGTGGTATCTGATGCGAATTCGACAATAATATTATGTAGCAGCAATTGTCGTATACAAGAAATGTTTCTTAAAATTAATTCTTGATCACCATTCATAATGTACATTTAATTCTTAATCTATTTATTTCAATAACAATTATATATTTTATAAATTTATAAGACCCAAAATTTTAATATGAAGCTCTTATTCCACTTTTGAATTTTCAAGAAGTTATCAATCAGTACAAATTAAGCATTATTAAAGAAATATATTCAAACAGTGAATATGACAATTCTTTATAATTTATTATGCTACTGCGTTGATAATAAAAGATAACCGAAATCTCACCCGAGATTTTCAAACTATTACATTTAATTTTATTAATACTGCTTGAATGATATTTGTCACACATGTAAGTAAGACATGAAATTTATAATTTTTTAGTACATTTTACGGAAGTATTTGATCATTTCAATCACACAATACTATCATAATATATGCAAATATTTAGAACAGGACTCTAACATATCCACAGTATGTATTTATTATATCAGCGCCGTTAAAGCCTATGTGTAATTTATAACATTATTTTCAACCGCTTTTGAGGTGTGTAAGGAGATCATTTTGCTTCCAGTGTTTTTCAACTTCTTAAGGTCACTGACATCGATCTCACCACGTTCACGGGGCTTTATGATTCCCCCTGTTTAAATACGTTTTATGGCCGTAAAGTACGACATAAAATTCTTAGTATAATCCTCGTTGTTAGTTCTGGTTTTTATTGTTTAGCGCCATCTGTCTAGACGCCACTTTAAATAGAAACTGAAACTGAAATAATTATAGCCTGACACTTTAATTACATTGCACTCCCAAGCCTAGAACGTCGCCAATAACCAACCAAAACTATGCACACACAAACACACACACACATTCCATCATTGTCCGTACTGTGGTAGTGCCAGTCCAAAGCCTAAAAAGAGGAGGGCAATGCTAATCATCTTTGTCATGATACAGCGTCGTTAAACAGCAAATAACCAACGCATCTTTAGGTTGAGTCATCTTTGTTATGAAACACCGTCGTCAAACAAACTATCTATATATAAATGAAGCAATGACTCTGTCACGGACTCATACTCTCTAGTGACAACTTGACCATTAATACATTGGCGTTATATAAGTTCTGATATCAGATTATACTAGTTTAGGAAAGGTTAAGTGTATTTTTCCCTCTAGGAACGTAAAGGATGTCAACGCTAACGTTTTTATAGTTAAACTCTAGCAAAAGACGGATGTCGTTAGACACCTTTGAAACCCGTGCATGTGGCGCTATAAAGATAGAAATTTGCGCAATGATTTAATCCTTCATGCATTATCTCAAGTGTCATTACATTAAACTAAAAAATAATGTTTGCCCGTCCTAGGACGAGATTGCGCGCGCCACTAAAGATAAGCCCACCCCTTATTTTTCTCACTTCCTCTCTCATTCCCTTTCACCTTCATTTCCCTTCCCCTCCCTCTTCCACCCATTCTTCTTCCTTCAACTCCCCTTCCAGTTGCCTTTCGACGCTAATTATCTTTGTTATGATACAGTGTCACTAAATCCCAGCTAAGCAACCAACCAATAACACACAAACACACACAAACTGACCTGATAACGGTTTGGTTTTGTTGCACAATTGGTTGTTGCCTTGTACATTATACAAGGCGCTATAGAAGTTAAAAATTAGAATTACATGCCAGCACATAAATCTATGTCATGAAGCTTATAACATATGCTGGTATTGATACATTGATATATGTTAGTACATTACTATAAGTTGAGGCATTCATTAATATATTGATATATATAATTATATTGCTTGCTTTGGCTGTCTGCTCATCAAGTTATTAATTCCTCAAATGACATTTGAACCTGCTTTAGAAGAGAAATGGTCATGGATGGATAATGTTGTCTTCAAAAGGCTGATTGCCTCAATGAGGTTTGAACTCATGACCCCTGGTTTACAAGACCAGTGCTCTGCCACTGAGCTATAGAGGTTGACGGTACAATAGCCATAACCTGGAGCTGGTTTTTTAAATATACGTCTTTGCAATAATAGCCAAATAGTCAATGCAAAGTCGTTTCTTTAAGACATTGTATGCCCCCAATAAGATATTAACCCTCAACCTCTGGTTTGAAATACCAGCGCTCTGCCACTGGTGGTTTAAGATAAATACGATACCAGTCTATCGGTGTTTAATACCAACCCTGGCATAAGCAGCGAAAACAAACAAAAAGCGTTTTTAAATGAAACTTCAAAGATCCACAATGAGGCGTAGCTGAGTTATTTTTGAAACAATAAATGCCTCCCATTGATTGTCCAGGGAAGGGGTTAAACCCTATCTACCAAGTGATGCGTGGCAATATGCTGAGCAAATATTTGATTCATAGAACACTCATATAATCGAAAACAGTTTAGTCTGTCGTTTTACAATTCTCGTCTATTTTGGTCTAGTGTTGACTAGTCCGTACTCTATTATAGTGTATAGTGGTGCTGTACTGTCAGGACAGAAGTATATTTGGAGATTTCTCTTCGATTATGATTTCCCCTAGCCAACTCCGCTGTAATGAGTACACTGACCGCACACTAAGAGTAGGAAGATGGGACACGCTCTCATTTGCTGAGGACGAAAAACTGTAGTCGCAAACATTTCATACCCAAGGCTGCCCTCAGGCTAACTCAAGGGACTTGTTTTCCAGAATGCCCCGTATACAGCGCCTCCGACAATATTCTACGATTAGTGTTGCCCTCCTCCTTTGGCCAGGCTTGAGACTGGCTCTACCACATTTAGAACGTCCATTTTATACACAATGTTTTTCTGACGGAATATTTTTTTGTCGACGGCCTATGTACCTATATGGGGGTCTATAAACAATGGATTACTTAGACACCTTTAAACAGGGATAAAAAGCTGTATATTAATCAGCTTCGTTCAATCGCTAATAATTCAAGTATTTGGTGGGTCTCATGTTACGTACGAGTCACATAGACTGATAAAGTTTAACATTATTAACCACGAAATATAGGAAAAGAGAAGTGTTAGCAACTTCATTTTCTTAGCCTCGGCATATAAGGGTGGGTGGCGAGTTTTCTTCCTCGCCGTCCCATCTTCCCACGGACAGTGTACGGTCATTGTACTCGCTATAGCTGAGATGGCTAGGGGCGCAGATAGAGCAGAATATCTCGAACCAAATTTCTGCCCCGGCGGGGATTTGAACCCTCGACCTCCAGCACGCTAACCACTACACTATCGCTCACTGAATAGTCTTCCGTGTTATTGTACAGAGTATGGCTTTCTTTAACCCTCGGGCTACCAAGGGGGGTGGTTGCCACCCCCCCCTAGGTTTTTTTCATCTCAAACTTTTTCCGTATGGAATAAAAATTTGACCTTTTAGGTAGCTGTAGGGGGTTCATTTACACACGTTTTGAGGTAAAATGTGAGATGATATCTCACACCGTTCAAAAGTTATAGCCAATATACCCGAGGCACCAGGGGGGGTGGATACCACCCCCTAGATTTCGACTATATCTTATCCGTCATTTAATATTAAGAGACAAAAATTTTACCATTCTATAGAGGGAACGTGGGGCTACAATTCTATGGTCACAGAGTTGACCTGCGACAACCGGAAGTGCTCAAAATAAATAATAATACGCGTAGTATGCGTGAAAAATGGCTGAATGGAAGGACTCCCCCCCTTAGTTTTTTGTCTGTAGCGTATTCATTTGTCTTCCTGGAAGAGAAACAAAGATACCATTCTTTAGAGGGAATGAAGGGCTTCATTTGCATACCTACATCTTTGTCTTTTGAATACCGGAAGTGATCAAAATAAATAATAATACGCGTAATCTGTGTGAAAATGGCTGAATACAGCATTACAACGTAAACCGATATATATGTATGGATATATATGTATGGATGTACATTTATACTATATAAACATGTGTAGGGATGATTTTGTGTATCTTTTATACATAGATTAGTTTCAAAACACACATAATCTTATATTTGTTTATCCAAAATGTACAAAATGTACGCAATAATATACAATATTGCTAATTAATGGGTTCCGTTGTTAAAAGTGATGTAATTTCGAGGTGCATTCACATAATGTACAACTAAATATACCATTCTGTGCAGAAATGAATGCTGAATCCAATGCTATATTACAAGTTATGATATGTAAAACCAAACACGAAATCCAGGGGGGTGGTAACCACCCCCTTTGGTAGTCCGTGTTACAAAAAAGCTTGGTAGCCCTAGGGTTAAGGCAACAACTAATACCCAAATACAGCCCTGAATAAACTAATTCTGTTTTCACATTTGCATCAAAGGCCGTTGACGTCGATTGAAAAACATACTGTTCCTATATGACTGCTATGGTTACTTCATCTCATACTGTAGGATTTTTCACAAGTTTTTTAATTTATAAACTGGAAGTAAAGTAAAAAGAGGTGTCGAAGAATTATTTTACTCATGTACTATATGGATGGCTACTGTGGCTTTACACCTGTCCAATGCGCCCGTCTGACTGTCACACGGTATACGAGCAGAAAAGGAAGAGATTTTCCACAGGGAGCTTTTCGTTATTTACCAGTCGAAAAAGCGCAGTCTTTCCGAACCAATGAAATTGTCTTCAAACGCTAGAGGTCGTTTCACATCCAAGCAGAAATAATACCACTCAGAATAGCAGGTTAAGCACCTATTAGAATGTGTGCACAGCATATGAGAACATATATAGCACAGTAACAGTACACGTTTTTTTTTAATCTGGCGCCACTTGCTCTCTGGCAGTGCCATTCCCAAGCCTGGGGAAAGAAGGAGGGCGACGATAATTGTATTTATTGTATTGTATTGTATTTGAACACTTGTTATAGCGCCTCAACCAGATTTCCCATTCAGAGGCGCTCCCGACTACTGCGCGAACGCTGAATCGGAGTTTCACGCCGAAGCGCATGAGCAATTGCGAGTGAAGGACTTGCCCAGGGTCCCTACGCGGCGACTTTGAGGTGGATCCGAACCCGCAACCCTCCAGCTGCAAGGCACCGAACATACCCCTACACCACCGCGCCCCAGTATATTGTGATGTGTTGTATTGTGTGTTGTATTGTACTCCACGTTTATAATGCGACCGAGCCACCCGCAGTAAAGATCCGAGAAATTAATCTCTGATAATCCGACCCGACCGGGAAGCGAACCCGGGGCGTCGGCGCGGAGAGCGGGCACCAACCCACTCGGCCACTCAGGATCCTTAAACAATGATCAATGATAATGATCTTTATTATGACACTGTCACCAACTCTTTTCTTTCTTAGTTGTGACCTACCTCAAGAACTTTCCTTATCTCTACATATAAATTGCTCAACGTCTTCTAACTGTTTAAGAATTAAATTGACACAGTTCTTTGAATGTTTCTTTCTTTCTTCAAACACAGTTTAATAACAACAAACTCAACTCTTGCCTTAAAACAACTGTACTACACTGTATAGTTCAAATTCACTTTCATCAGCAGTTTCTAAGTTTGGCGCGCTAACTGCACGTGTAGAGAATCTACCGTCAGCCAAAGTTTAGGCTACTTTAGGCCAAGCGCCCACGAGCCGACAGCGCAACTAAGGCCTAAGACTAAAACGCTTAACAATCGATACACATTATATATATATATCAACCTAAGGCACACCTGTGCTCATTATATATGCAAAACATTAGTTCACATTACCTCCTTCCCTTTCTTTGGATTGAGCAAATTAAACTTAAAAATTTGCAAAATCATCTAAATTATGAAAATCGTACTAAATTATGCAATAAACTTAATACTATATAATACAGTAAAATAATCAATCTTATAATCTAGATAAACAATCTGCTACAACATTTAATCGTCCTTTCTTATAATTAACTTCTACATCAAAAGTTTGCAGTGCTAAAGCCCAACGCACCAGTTTAGCAGACTTAGACATAGATTCAGTCAGATAAGTTAAAGGATTGTGATCTGTAAAGATGTGAACTTTAGATCCAATGATTATCTCTTTTAACTTATTTAGAGCCCAAACAATAGCATAGGCTTCTTTCTCCACAGTTGCCCATCTCTTCTGGGTGTCAGTCAACTTCTGACTTATAAATGACACAGGGCGCTCTATTCCCTTATCATCCATCTGCGTTAGCACAGCTCCTACTGCAAAATCACTACTATCGCAGTACAAATTAAAAGGTTTTCCAACATCAAAAACATATAAAACAACTTTAGAGCGTACAGCATCTTTAAGTAAATTAAATGCCTGTTGATGTCTATCAGTCCAATCAATCTTATCTGAAACATGTTTGCTTGTCAAATCAGATAGAGGCTTCGCAATCTGTGCAAAATCTTTGATAAACTGTCGATAGTAACCAAAAAATCCCAGCAATTGCTTAACTTGTTTCTTCGTTTCTGGGGTTTTCAAATTAATTAAACTTTCAATTCTATCTGGATTCATTTGAATCGTTCCAGAACCAACCACATGACCGATGAACTTTACCTCACTCTTACCAAAGATACATTTCTTTAAGTTCAGAGTAATGTTATGCAGTCTCATTTGCATTAAATATGCATCTAAATGCTGTAAATGAATCTTCCAGTCATCTGAATGCACAGCAATGTCATCTACATAGGGCTCAGCAAATTCATTTATAGGCTGTAAAACCATGTTAATTGCTTTAACAAATGTTCTTCCTGAGTTGATCATTCCGAAAGGAACACGAGTAAACTCGTACAGTCCATTGTGAGTAACAAAAGCAGTTTTCCATTGATCAGTTTGCTTAACAGGACAAGTCCAGTAAGCACTTCGACAATCAAAAATCGAGATCACATTTGATTTTCCAACTTTGTGCAACACGTCTTTTACAATCGGCATCGGATATTTACAATCCACAGTGAACGAGTTAATGTATCTGTAGTCGCAGGCAAGTCTCAGAGAACCGTCTTTCTTTTTAACAATTACCAGCGGACTGGCCATTCTGCTCGAAGATGGTTTTATAATGTTGGCTTGAAGCATTTCTTTAATTTGTCGTTCAACTTCTGCTCGATAGATGAGTGGAATTCGGTAAGCCATAAATTCTTTTTCACGAAATTCCGGTTTCAGTTCAATTTCATGTTCAACCAATGTACATAGTCCAGGCTTTTCAGAAAAGCGATCAGAATATTTGTTCAATACTTCCAGCAATTGTTTTTGTTGAGATAATGTTAAATGGCTAATCTGTTCAGGATCAAGATTCAGTGAATTCTTTTCATCTTGCAAGTCATTCTTCGTCAACAACTCAACCACTGAACCAAAGTCTTCATCTTCTTCGACGATTAGTCCACAACTCATTGCTCTTGTAATGTACTTTCTGATTTTATTTGCGTGAATTATCTTTCGACAATCGTCACCCATATCAATCAAATAAGAGTACTTGGACCTTCGTTGTATAACAGTACATGGACCATGCCATCGTGAAATCAGTTTATTTGTTGACGTCGGATACAACACAATAACTTTTTCACCCGGTTCAAATTCTTTATGTTTCGCTCTTTTGTTGTATTGATTCGTATACTGTAATTGCTTCTCTCGTGAATATGATTCTGCAAACAGTAATGCTTTTTCCATATTTGCTTTCATGTCTTTCAAGTACTTTTCTGGTTGGATTCCAATATGAGGTGGTAAATTAATTTCTCTTGTCCAACTTTCTTTTAGAATTGCCAGTGGTCCACGCGGAATCTTTCCATACACCAACATATAAGGAGCAATTCCAGTAGTTGCATTCGGTACTTCTCGTAATGCCCACACTGTAAACGGAATTACTTTGTGCCATTGCCTTGGATTGTCAACAATTACATGATGGATCATTTTCTTGAATGTTTGATTCCATCTTTCTACTAATCCAGCTGCCTCTGGATGACCTGGCGTGTCAAATCTTGGACTACAACCCATTAAATTCAGAAATTCTCTTGTCAGACTCGCAGTAAAATTTGTTCCTTGGTCACTTGTGATCACTGAAGGTACACCAACGTTCATGAACAACTCCATCAAAGCATCACACACAGCTTTTGCAGTTAATGATTTCAACAGAAACACTGTAGGCCATCTGGTGCAAGAATCGACAATACATAAACAGTACTTGTGACCTGCAGCAGATGCTGGCTCGATTGGTCCTACACAATCCACCGTAATTCTTCTAAACGCCACATCTTCTCTTGGAATTGGAGTGATAGGAACCCTGTCCATCACCAAACTTCTTGCCTTTAATTGACATTTCTCACATGATTTGCAAAATTTCACTATATCTCTTCTCATCTTTGGCCACGTAAAAGACAACTTTATTCGTTCTCTAGTTTTCTCTTCTCCAAGATGTCCTCCAAATACTGATTCGTGAGCCAACTCCATCACTTTCATTCGTCGCTCTTTTGGTAACACCAATTGATATATCGTTTGCTCTAATATTCGATATCTCTTGTACAGTAAGCCATTTACCACGCAGAATTCAGATTCTTTATCTGGCGCTAAATTCCACCATGCTTTCAATGATTCATCTTGTCTCTGCTGTTCTTCGAATTTCTTTGCGTCTGCAATCTGCATCTGTTGTTCTTCATCTTTCTCATCTTCTTGAAACAAATCTGCTATCTCCACATCACACTCATTATCCTCTTTCGTTTCATTTAGATTACCATTCTCGCATGCAGCCATCTCTTGTTCACTCATCTCTGCTGTTATACCGTCTTGCATTAAAGTTTGTTGATCATCGCTTTCGTTTTCCTCTTCACTTGAACTTTCAGTTTCACTTTCCTCTTCCACATCTACCACTTTCTTTCGCTGACTCTGCAATCTCGTCGTTACATTCGCTTGAACATCTCCTTGTATCATTTTCACTTGTGGCACGGCTTTAAGTTCTGCAATGATTTCTGGATGCAACAAGAATCTTTCTGTGCTTCCCATTTTTGCAATACTAGCACACATCAACGTCACATAAGGTGTAAGTGAACATTTGACTTTATGCGGAATTACCTCTTCTTCCACATCGTTACAACACAGCCTTACATCAACTTTCACCAACTTTGCAGGAATGGCATCTCCTGCCACGCATTGTAAGTTCACTTTTCCAATCTGCTCCACCTGCATGCCTTCCAGTAATTCTTCACTAATCACCGGAACCTCTGCTCCAGAATCAATAAGTGCTTTTACTTTTATTGGTTCTTTTCCTGCTGTTCCACGAATCTCTACCTCGACGTACTGCAATAACACTTTCTTTAATGTTGTACTTTCATCTTTTCCAGCCATTTCTTTCTGCATTCCATTGTGCAATAGAATTTCTTTCTGAATATCAGGTGAAAGGTGACATTTCATCACTGACTTTACTTCAGTTTCATTATTCTGATGTTCTGTGGCTTGACTTTCAGAATTATCAACCACTTGAATTCGATTCACCCTCGAATGTTCTTGTTTTGCACCATAATTTGAGGTTGTAACAGGAACTGGACAGAATTTCATCAAATGCCTGTCTGATCCGCAGTTGTGACAACGTTTCACCACTGCACCTCGTTGTTCAATGCTTTCTTTTCTCTTATATGGAGTAAACGATGCATTGCCTTCTCTTGCGACAAACCTTGGTGGTGATTTGTTATATACCGGACGTTGTCTGGCCATCATCGATTCTCTATTCTCGTGAACAACCGGAGAATTTGGTTTCACTTCTGCACCTCTGAACTGATTTCCTGTTTCTTGATTGCTCTTCCAATGAAAACCAAAATTTGGAGTGAACTGTTGATTTCTTTTGCCATTAGGAACAAAACCAAAACTTGTCTTATTCGGAATTGCCAAACCAATTCGATTATTAACATGAATGTCCGCTAGGTCTGCCACAACACTAGCTTCGTAACAATCAGTTCCTTCCTTCGACAACACAAACTGTAGTGGACCTGGTGGTAGTGATTCTTTCAACTTATCCGCCACTAACAAATCAAACAGTTTCTCAAAATTCTTATCCACTTTGCGACTTTTCACATAATAGTTCAACAAGTTCTTCAGCCTTGCTGTAAACATTGTATACGTTTCTTCAGCTGTCTTCTTCGCATCAATAAACTTCGATCTGTACTCTCTCGGTGTCAACTTGAATTCTTTTAACAAGTCGAAGCAACTATCTTTCTTTCTCGTATAATTATTGCAGTTTGTTCAAAAGTCTTGGTATAATAATTATTATTATGGATCACATCTTACATTCAAAGGCTCGTCCAAAGCCTACAAAGATGTCCAAGAAAGTTTATTCTTAAATTCCGCTTTATATAGTTTCAAGAGTGGAATCACTTGGTCTGCGGTACATTTATGCTGTCTAAACCTGGTTTGATATTTCGCTAGGATATCCTTCCCTTGTTTATAGCTTGTCAGTTTATCCATCACTTCCCAAATCGATGATGTTAGCAATGTCGATCATGCGACTCTCAGCAAATCAATTTTAGTAGCATAATAAGCGAGGGTACGAAACTGAATTATATGTAGCGTGTTAAAAAGCTTTTTAAAGGTGTATAAGCTTCGCTTCTCCCCGAAGGTGGTAATATACATTATATTAGCTGCAAAGACCGTTGACATAAAGAAATTGAATTAAAATAATATAAAATAAATAAAAATATAAAATAAATAAGAATAAAATAAAGAAATGAAATGTAGTATACAAAATGAACGTTCTCTCAGCGTCCTTATACTTTTGTAGGGCCAGTCGAAAGAATGGATAAAAGAGGAGGGCAACTCTCAGCATTTAATCATCTTCAGAACAATCACCCATAACTGTTCTCTCTGGCAACTGGACTCACATCTCTACTGGACATCGCTACCACAAACTTCAGTGAATAAAATTTAATTATTATTTATTAAGTTGAATATTTAAGGTTAACATTAACCCTATAACTATGACCTATAAAGAACCCATTCTGTGCTCCGCCATCTTCAGTTTCAATATATCAATACGGAACTATCCGTGAAGGACTTCTGGGAATTAAACTATTTAACGTATATATTAGACACCTTTAAATCCTATGTTCCTTAAGAAATAAATATATTTTCGTTTAGGTTCTCATAATTCGTACCTTACTTTTTTGTTTATAGAACTTCGACACTAACTTACTCGTAATATAAGTAGGGTCAATGGCGCTCATCATCTTTGTTATTACAGTGTCGTTAGACACCAACTAAGCAACCAAACTATGCATATAGTTACTACCAACGACCTCTTATATAACTAGACGGAGCTTCCTGTGTTGAGCTGCCCAGTAACGTCGAAGCAGCCGAGGAAATAGCATTAAACAGGGAGTACATAGTATGCGCGTCTAAATATAGATATCGTCAATCGGATACCAACATGGCCGCCAGCCACAACAATCCCCAGGCTTCAGCAAAAACCACGTGATCCCATTGGCCTGGTTACTACTATACATTATTCCTAACTCCGCCTCTAATCGTACTCTAGTAGTGCCAGTCCCACGCCCAAATAAAGGAGGAGGGCTATTACTAATCATCTTTGTCATGACACAGCGTTGTTTAACAGCAGCTAACCAACGCATCTTTCAAAGGTGCCAGACCTAAGCCTATGGCAAAAGGGGAGGGCGACGCTAATAATCTCTGTAATGACCTGGCGCCGTTCAACAAAAGACTACTACTGCGAATTAGCATAATTGTTTTGTATTGTATTGTATCTAAAGATTTATATAGCGCCTCTCTCAGAATAACTATTCAGAAGCGCTCTCACCACGAAAACCCCGGGTGAAAAGAAACGTCTTTAAAGAACGAGAGACCAAAGAGGAAAAACTAGTCATTAGTTTAGCCCTTGATGATGGGGGAAGGTCATTCCAAGTAGAGGGACCAACCACAGAAAATGCCCGGCGTTGAGCCAAGGAACAAAAGGATCAAGCCAATCAGCAGACACTCGACTGATGACTGACCCATTATTACAGTGACGCTATAGAAGTTTTTAGTGTAAATTATACTAGGTTAGGAAAGGTAAAGTGTATTGGTCCTCTAGCAACGGAAAGAAAGTCAACAATACCGTATTTGTAATTAAGAACGGGCAAATGAAGAATATCCTTAAACACCTTTAAAACCCTATTAGAAGGCTCTATAAAAAAAGATTTGTGCTCTTTGATTAATTATTTTTCGCTGTATCTACATGGAATAATTTACACAATTTAAACAAATTAAATTATAATTGAAGAATAATTCAATAATTACATAACTCCTACACTATACTACCTGCAACAGTGCCAGTCCAAAGCCTGGAAGAAAGAAGAGGACGACGCTAATCCACTTTGTTATGACACAGTGTCGTTAAACAGCAACTAATCAAACCAACATAACGTCAGCAACGGCCTCTGTTGCCGAAAAATGTAATTAAACTCTAGGAATCCTTTTGTTACACTGAACAGTGAGTTTGTCATCAACAGCTAAAAATGTTGTTACACAATGGAGGTAAAACGATGTCCCTGTAAATATGAACTAGCCGTTTAATTAGCCAATTATTCTTATTTGTAGCTTGGAAGTGACGACAGAAATTCAGCATGGACTAAATGAAGACTCACCTCGTGAATTATTAACGCTAACGCTAAATAATTATATCTGTAATTGCTAAGCTTTGCTTAGACACCTTCATATCAGGTCTTTCCGAATCTATTAATTCTCATATCGTTCAAAATGTGCTGCTTTCTATTTCTTCCTTCACCATTCGCCGTATAGTCTGGTTCATTCATTCAGAGCATTTATATAGCGCCCCTTCAAGAAACTACTCAGGAGCGCTCCCGGCCCAGCCACGACTAAAGAAAAAAGACTTGAGGGACTTGTAGAACCCTGTCAGATGGCCTACAAGTAAAAAACGGAGCTTAAGTGATAGGTCATTCCAAATGGAAGGGCCAACAACCGAGAAAGCACGGCGCTGCCTAATAGCCAAGCGAGTCCGTGGAACAAGGAACTCACCCCTCGTCGCAGAGCGAAGCACCCGACGCGCTGGAACAACAGACACTGGGCGGCAAAGATCACGCAAGTAAGATGGAGCGCAGCCAAGAACACAACGAGAAACAAGAGCAGCAATGCGATATGAGATACGCTGAGACACAGGCAGCCAATGCAACACATCACGCATGTATGCAGAGACAGGAGAGTACTTAGGAAGCCGTCCAATAAGCCGAGCAGCCGAGCGTAGAACTCGATCTAGTCGCCCCAAAACACCAAGAGGAAGGCCAGCAAGTAGTGAGGAACAGTGGTCAATTCGACTAGTAACAAAGGCATGAACAAGGACCACAACTGCATCATGAGAGAGAGAGCGAGAGACCACTCGAAGCTGACGAAGCTGATAATAACAACTCCGTGCAATTGAGTTCACATGTTGAGAGAAAGTAAGCTCGGAGTCAAGAGAAAGTCCCAGGTCACGAACTGTGAGGGAAAAAGTTATGTGAGGAAAGAGCAGGGTAAGTTGAGGAAAGTCGATACCCTGCAGTTGTCTACGGCTACCCAGCCAAATGAGCTGTGTTTTAGAGGGATTTAAGAGTAGCCGATTGGAGGCCATCCAAGAAGAGAGGACATCCATAGTCAGACACATCTGACTCACAGTAGCCACCGCATCGGCTGAATGGGTGTGGATGTAGGCTTGCACATCATCGGCAAATAGTTGGTGTAGAAGCCCCTGAGACGTCAACAAGGAGCAGACATCAGCAGTATAAAGAAGATAAAGCAGCGGGCCCAGGACAGAACCCTGGGGCACACCCAAAGGGGCAGGGACCCAAAGAGACCTGGACGAACCAAGGACTACACAATTTGAGCGGTCAGTTAAAAAAGATCTAAGCCATTCTAGAGGCTGGTCCACCAAGCCAAAGGAAGTAGAGAGGCGCTGCAAGAGAATGGAGTGGTCCACACAGTCAAAAGCAGAGCTTACATCAAAGAGAGCAAGGAGAGTAACCTGACCACAGTCAACTGCGCTATAGAAGTCTGACAAAAGCCGAAGCAGGAGAGTCTCCGTGGAGTGATTCCGACGGAAACCCGACTGCTGCGACGGAATCAATTCATTCACATCTAGATAAGTAATCAGCTGGTTAGCAACAATGCGTTCCAGTATTTTAGACAAAAAAGTTACATTCGCAATGGGGCGATAGTTTGCTGGATCACTCTGGTCCAGACCATCGTGCTTCAGAACTGGTAGAAGAACGGAACGCTTCTGTGAGACTGGTAGGCATGCCTCACGGATCGAGCAGTTGCACAGAACAGTGAGGAAGGGAAGGAGATCGTCAATTAATTCCTGAACAAGAAATGTTGGTGCAGGATCCAACTCGCACGTCTTGGCGGCAGAGGAGAGGATGAGTCGACGGAGGTCCAAACTCGAAATCTCCTGGAGAGCAGGAAGCCGATGCTCCGTGGTAGAAAACGTAGGCGGAGAAGAGTCAGCAGTGGAACTCCGAATAGATGAAATCTTGGCAGAGAATCGCTCCAGGAATGCCTCTGCAGAGAATGGCGGAGGAGACTCCGACTGACGACCAATCTTAAGCCTAGATTAAGTAGGGCGATGCGAATCATCTTTAAAATTTCCGTTAAATAGCAGCTAACCATGTGCAAAACTGTATGCATATTATATGCTATCTAAATGCATACATGATGCATATATCCACACATACATACACACATAAATTCGTAAGTACGTACGCAGGGAAAGTTAGGTATGGAAACGTATGGAACGAGTGAGAAAGAGAAGGTCATATGGACTGAGGGACAGAGTAAGAGAGTGAGGCGGAAGTGACACAGGTCACAGAGCATGCGTAATGACTGATTCTATAGCTTAACAGCCGATATTTCTCGCCGGTGCGAAAGCCTGCTGGGGTTCAGCCCTTCCAGTTACCGCTTAATCGACACAATATTCCACTGAAACACCATTTCGTAGACTGTTGATTAGCTAAAGCGCTCGGCTTGTAACGCTACAAACACCGAAACCCACCGAGCCACACGTACACACATACGCTCTCTCAAATGCACACGCGCATACACACAACTACACCTACACACGCACGCACACACATACACATTGATGCATTACACTTGCCTAATCTAATAAACTGAAGCCAGACATTTCTTTATCGCCTTGTGCTCCTCCTCTTTTTCCTTTTTTCCAATGACTTTGAATAGTAAGGGCACTATTCCAATACGGTCAGTTAATGTTTGGCGACGCTTGGACTTGACAAAGACGATTAAATGCCCCCTCCCCCGTTCTCTTGGCTTGTGACTGGCACTACTAGTTGCGAAGTGATTTTGCGTTCACGTTTAGTTTCGTTTATTAAACGATATAATCTATAATGGCTGAGAGAGCCGTTAAGGTCAACCCCAACTTTGAGCTTCAAACGTGGCCAAGAAACGCTTTCATGCTGAATTTATAACATCATTTGCAACCGCTTTTGAGGTGTGTAAGGAAGTCATTTTTTGCTTCTAGTGTTTTAATTTCTTATGGCCATTGACGAGGACTTTATGATTTCACCAGTTTAATACATCTTTCATGACATAAAATGCTTCGTTCTTAGTTCTGGTTTTTGCTGTTTAGGGCCATCTGTCTAAACGCCATTTCAAATAGAAACTGAAACTCAAATAATAATAACCTAACACTTTAGTTAGGCCTACATTGCACTCTTAAGCCTGGGTAAAGGAGAATGACTGAACGACGCTAATATAACAGTGCTGTTAAACAGCAATCAAAACTAAGCATGCACACACACACACACACACACACAAACACACACACACATATTCCTTCACTGTTCGTACTGTGGGAGTGCCATTTCCATGCCTAAAAAGGAGGAGGGATACTCATACTTTAGTTATCTTTGTCCAATCTTGCCACACATATATATATATATATATATATATATATATATACATATATATAGAGGAGAGAGAGAGACAGACAGACAGACAGACAGAGACAGAGACAGAGAGAGACAGAGAGAGAGAGAGAGAGAGAGAGACAGAGACAGAGACAGAGAGAGACAGAGACAGAGACAGAGACAGAGAGACAGAGAGACAGAGAGACAGAGAGACAGAGAGACAGAGAGACACAGAGAGAGACAGAGAGTCAGAGAGACAGAGAGACAGAGAGACAGAGAGACAGAGAGACAGAGAGAGAGAGAGAGAGAGAGAGAGAGACAGAGAGAGAGACAGAGAGTCAGAGAGACAGAGAGACAGAGAGACAGAGAGAGAGAGAGAGAGAGAGAGAGAGAGAGAGAGAGAGAGAGAGAGAGAGAGAGAGAGAGAGAGAGAGAGAGAGAGAGAGAGAGAGAGAGAGAGAGAGAGAGAGAGAGAGAGAGAGAGGTCAGTGCCTACCTCCTTGACAATGGTCAATGCGTTATCTAAATATGGTTATTCATTGTTCTACCACAATTAGGTCAGTGACCTAGTTAAGTGTTGTTAGTTAAGCTAGTTATTCTCATTTTTTTCTGACAATGCTATTTGTGTATACTCAACGGTCATCCCTCTACTAAAATGGTACACTGGTATCCCTAACTTAGCGGGACTTCAGTTCCTTTTGGGGATCCGATTGTTTCCCTCAAACGTTAATAAGATAATCATTAGGGTGGAGTGAAAAAAGCGAAAATTAGAATTTCAAAAAGTAATAGCAACCAAAAGTTGCCTTATGGTATGGGGTCAAAAATGTCGAAAAAGTTTTTAAAAATATTAATGTCTTCCGCGCCCACCAGAGGGCCAAAGTTACGAAAAATAGCATTTTTTCGAGAAAATTGCAGGTTTTCTTGTAAAATATTTTAATTTAAAACTAATTAAATGTCATTCAATATACCGTTGGATAGAGCTCTTGATACTGAATAAAACGATGTATTAATTTTCAGAATATGCCCATATTTGTAGAAGTTATTAACTTTTTACCATTTCCTCTGGTTCGCGACATGTCGCTAAGTCTGAAAACGGTTAAACACTAATAACTTTTTTGTCCGTCGAGATATTTCAACCCATAGTATCAGAGCCACAGACATAATCTAGGTCAATGACCCAATTTTCGTCGGCGACATATCTCTTCGTTATTATCGTCCGTTATTATCGTCCCAGGTTAAACTGTAGCAAATGATGGATGTCATTAGACACCTTTAAAACACGTTAGGATGGGGCAATAAATACATAAAGAAATGTGCACATTCAATAGAGCTGTAATATGCCAAAAATAATCTTTGTCGGCGGCAACGGCCAATGTTGTCATAAGCTGCCCTTAAACTGGGAAACCAACCAACCACATTCAATTTATCCATAGGCACGTGAACGGTCGATATAATGAACTAGAGTTACTAGAGTGTTTGCCCGTCCTAGGACGGTTATTTGTAGCGAGCTATGGTGGGCCATTCAAAATCATCTCTTCTCATCTTTTCTCATCTCATCTTTTCCCGTCCCCTCTTCCTTCCATTTCTCTTACCCTCATTTCTCCCTTCCAACCACCCTGCCCTCCCCTGGCCCGATAGCGCATTGGATAACACACTGGCATAGAGAGCGAGAGGTACTCTAGGAATCCTTTTGTTACACTGAATAGTGAGTTTCACATCAACAGCTCTAAAATGCTGTTTCACAATGGAGATAAAACGATGTCCCTATAAACATGAAATAGCTTGGAAATGACGACAGAAATTCAGCATGAACTAAATGAAGACTCACCTCGTGAATTACTAAAGAATTAGTAACTTTTAACGCTAAGTAATTATGTCTATGTTTGCTAAGCTTTGCTTAGACACCTTAATATTGGGTCTTTTCGACTCTATAAATACCCATATCGGTCAAAAGGTACAGCTTTCTGCTACATTGGTCCATCCAAATGGATCTAACTTCACTATTCCTGTATCAATCTCAACCCTAGATTAAATGGGACGATGCAAATCATCTTTTTTAATTTTCTGCCGTGTGGCAGTTTTTCCGATTTCCGATTCCGATTAGTTGGCCTGTTTTTTCGCCGATTCCGATCCGATTAATCGGTAATAATTATTTTAATTTGCAGATATAGTAATTAAAGATAAACTATAGAACCAAACCAAAGATATGTAACGTAGTCCTGCATTGTATAATGACTAAGCAATAAGAAAATCCAATCTTAATTACTAAATTGCGTTGGCACGGACTTTCAGTGATAACAGACTAAAGATTACAGATTACCTTAGGAGGTCGCCAAAACTGGTTACTATTTCTGTATTAGTGAAACAAGAAATTGTTTTTGGTCAGAAATATAATTTTATTTTGTTAATTCCGTTTAATACCGATTACTGCAAAATCCGGCCCGAACCGATTACCGAACGATTAATCGGTTCATCCCAAAAAATTCCCGTTAAATATCAGCTAACCATGTGCATACCTAAATACATACTTACATACAAGATGCATACATTGTATATCCACACATAGGCTTACATACACATCTAAATTCATACGTACGCAGGGAACGTTAAGTATGGAAACGTATGGAACGAGTGAGAAAGAGAAGCTCATATGGACGGATTGACAGAGTAAGAGAGTAAGGCGGAAGTGACACAGGTCAAAGAGCATGCGTAGGCCTACCAACAGCCGACATTTCTCGCCGAGGATGAGAAACGGAAGTAGCTAGCACTTCATACCCATAGCTGCCCCTCAGGCTGACACAAGGGATTGTTGGTTTTACAGAATGGTCCGTAGCGACTTCGCCTAATCTATTATTAGTGTTGCCCTCCTACTTTGGCCAGGATTGCGACTGGCACTACCACAGTTAGGACTATAGTGGAAAATTCATTTTATACACAATGTTTCTCTGACGGAATTTTTTTGTCGCCGGCCTTTCTACCTATAGGGATCTTTAAACATTTAAGCGTAGGGACCCTGGGCAAGTCCTTCACTCGCAATTGCTCATGCGCTTCGGCGTGAAACTCCGATTCAGCGTTCGCGCAGTAGTCGGGAGCGCCTCTGAATGGGAAATCTGGTAGGGGCGCTATAACAAGTGTTCAAATACAATACAATACAATACAATAAACAATGGATTACTTAGACACCTTTAAATAGGGATTCCAACGCTATATATTTATCATGTTCGCTCAATCGCTAATAATTTCTTCTCTTTTTGTGTACGCCTAATGTTACGTTCGAGTCTGATATCCTTAACATTATTTTCCGCGCAATATTGAAAAAGATAAGTGTTAGCGACTTCGTTTTCTTAGCCTCGGCATATAAGGGTGCGGGCCAGTCCTCTCCTTCGCCGACTCATCTTCCAATGGACAGCGTACAATCACAGTCAGAAACTGTATCTTTAACCTTCCTGACAAGGACTCACGAAATTTTATATCTCGTATGTTATTCCTGAACTCTTACTAAACTATTATTAATTCATACTATAATATCTAGATGTATTTTATTTTCTATGTACACCTACAGCGTTATGTATGTTGTTTACACATTAAACGAATATATGATATGAGTACTCTTTATAACTGAGTGGGCTACAGAAAATGTTCACTGATTAGACTTTCCTTTTTTATGGTAGCTTAAGAAAAATACCGTACCAGTAGCGCCTCCGATAATAATCCATGATTAAGTGTTGCCCTCCTCCATTGGCCAGGCTTGCGACTGGCACTCCCAAAGTTAGGACAATGGCGGAACGTTCATTTAACACGCAACGTTTCTCATACGGAATATTTTTATGTAGGTCTTTAAATACTGGATTACTTAGACACCTTTAAAAAGGATTCCTACGCTATATATTATTCAGCTTTGTTCAATTCCCAATAATTCATTTTTAAACATTACATCGCCTCATGTTACGTATGTGTCACATAGACTGATATCAATTCTGTCAATAAAGCTATTTAACGATTTTTCAGACACCTTTAAATCGGTTGTTTCCGACGCTATAAATAACTTTTCTTTCAGTGAAGCTGTAATATGCAAAAAACTAATCTTTGTCGGCGGCAACGGCCTATGTTGTCATAAGCTGCCGTTAAACTGTGGATCCAATCCAATTTTTTTTAACTTTTTATTAAATTTTGTTATCTCCGCCACTGTGCGCTTTCTGACAGTGCCAGTCCCAAGCCTGGATAAAAAAAGAGGGCAACTCTAATGGTTTTTGTTACCATACAGTGGTCGATAAACAGTAAACAAGCAAGCAATTTTTTTAGCCTACTCTGTTCATGAAATATTCAATCTAGTACGATTTAATCTATTTTATGTATATTTTGTGAGATGTTGCAACGTTCTTTGATGCCAATAAACATTTTTGATTGATTTTTGATTGATTGATGAATTCTCAGTTTTAAAGTTTCGCCGCTACCTTACCTGTGATAGTACCACTTCGAAGCCTGGATAAAGGAGAAATTATGCCAGTGACATTAAACAGCAACTAGCCAAACAAACTCTCTTTCTCTCCTCTCTCTTTCCACCTTTGTCTGTCTGTCTGTCTGTCTGTCTGTCTGTCTGTCTGTCTCTCTCTCTCTCTCTCTCTCTCTATATATATATATATATATATATATATATATATATATATATATATATATATTCCTAATTCCGCCATTGCCCGTACTCCGTTAGTGCCAGTCCAACGCCTTAAAGAAGGAGGGCTACACTAATCATCTTTACCACGACACAGCGTCGTTAAACAGCAACTAACCAAAGCATCTTTGTTTCGAGTGATCTTTGTAATGATACACCGTCGTCAAACGACTACGTATACACGGAGCAATGACTCTGCCACAGACTCAAACTCTGGAAACAACTTGGTCATTATACATTGGCGTTATATAAGTTCTAAGAGTAGATTATACTAGAGTAGGAAAGATAAAGTCGATTCGTCCTCTAGGAATGTAAAAGAAGCTTAGCAAATGACGGGTGTCATTAGACACCTTTAAAACCCGTTCCAAAGTCGAAATAAATAAGTAAAGAAATTTGCTCTTTGATTTCATCTTTAAGGCACATTATTAATAGTCAACGGTCATTATGATAAACTACATGTTTGCCCGCCCTAGGACGGTCAATTTTAGCGAGCTTTGGCGGGACACTCAAAATCAGCCCTCCCCTTGCCTCTACTTCCCCTCCCATCGCCTTTCACTTCCCCTCCCCACTTCCATTCATCTTTCCCTCTCCCTCCCAGTCCCCATTCCTCTCACCCTGCCTTCCTCTCCCTTCTCCATCCCTTCCCCTCTACATCCCCTACCCCTCCATCTGCACTCCCCTACCCTACCCTCCCTTCCCATTTCCCCTCCGTCTCCCCACCGCTCTCTTCAAACCCACTCCACTTCCCTGCCATCTACCGAATCGATGAGTTAACCACGCAGAGTCCAATAAAGAGAAACAGAAATGCGCGCAGACATCTTGCGAATGACGCAGTGAAGAAAAACGTATGCAGACACAGAGGACGAACATTTCTATTCTATTATATTATTGATAAATAAATATGTAGAAGTCGAATGCCATTAGACACCTTTAAAACGGTGTCACGACAAATGGTTCACCGCAAATGGTTCACCGACAAAAGGTTCACGGACAAAAGGTTGACGACAAGAGGTTCACAACAAGTAGCTTATCAACAAATCAGAGGCACATTTAAAATAAGTAATCTAATCGTAGTATAGGCCTACTTATAATGGCAAACCCGTAGTTTAGGTTGCTAAATTATTTTATGTCAACCTATTGTCGTCTACCTTTTGTCGTGAACCTTGTGTCGTGAACCTATTGGCAGAGAACCATTTGTCGTGAACCATTTGTCCGTGAACCATTTGACGTGGAACCCTTTAAAACACATTCAGATGGTGCAATAAATAGAGATATTCTTTCGCTTTGCTGCATTCCCTCTCGACCCACTACTTGTCTTTATTTTACATAGAATAATTACCTAACGTCACAGAGTTAGGATGAACAGCATTGGTTACATATGCAATGACGCGCCGAGTTCAGGATCCTAATGTTGATGCGGTGTTTTAGTTGCCAGAGAGTGTGGGACTCTTTTCTTAATCCATTCAGCTAAGTAACTGAAAAGATGTTGGAGATATATCTTGACTCCAGTTCAGTTGTTTCGTGTGCCAAAAATTATCATCAGATTTATTATAATAACAACAATAATCTTCATTTATTATTTCAAACTGACATACTGCAGTATGATTACCATTCATAGTATAAGCGGTTGATCACAAGTTTTTACAGGAATCGAATTTAACTGTTAAATGCAATTTCATTTGGTGGCGACGGGTACGAACAAACGATCTCCATTGGTTTCTTTTTCCTTCGAATCTTTACATGTTGTTCATTGTGTGCGATTTGGTCAACTGGCATTCTCTCGACATTTTTAAAGCATAATATTATACAACAAAGCACAGCGTAACGACTCAACTCGCTAGATGGCCAATAGAGACTGATTAATAAGCCAATGCCCTACGCCTTGCTGTAGACTAGGCCTAGGCATACAAACTAAACAGACAATGCAAGTAGCCGTTTATATTAAATTCCCTTTAAGTTTATTGCTAATAATTTTTTTCCATCACTTTACAAGTCGATAATATTAAGAATATCGAACCATGTGACTCCCAGTAAGCCGAATTCGAAAGCACTTACTTAATAATATCGTTTATTTAACGACGCCGTCATATCGATAGGCGTATGCGAAAAGCATATAATAAGCATTTTTTTTATTTAATCCAACGTTTAACGTCGTCCTATGACATCAAAGGCCGTTGACGACAATACAGGAAAGATACAATTCAATGATTACAAGAAACTTACAGCATCCGTATGACACCATCAAATGTGTCAAACAGAGCTTTACAATTTCACTATATTCAATATTTTTGTAACATAAGGTAGTTCATCTTATTCTGTCTATGATTTCTATATTCTGACAAAAGATTCCATGCAAATTAAACAATGTTATGTAACTATGCAGCAATTGATCCATATACAAAATTTACTAAGTACTCTTTTAAACTGTTCATGTATCTAACATACTATACATGTAATAAAAGTTCATTCAATAACATAGCATACATGTATTATAATAATTGTTTAAAGTATAGTTTCAATACATTAAAATTATAATCACAGATCTCTTATTATAACACATTACTGAATATTATGCAACATAGTAGCTATTGTAATACAGTAACCAAACCAAATCATATCTTATATTGAGGAACCAAAGTTGAATAACAATAATATGGTAATAACAGAAATTCATTTACCAATAGGTAATATTTAAAATTTTCTCACATCAGTTCTTGTTATTTTGACATAACATATTCAATAATCAACAGTTGATAAGAAGTAGTTTATGAATATTTCAATAATCTGCATTGCAACACAGTACTGCAGTATTATGCAACATAATATCTACTGTGATATAATAACCAAACCACACCACATGTAATATGTATTATTAATATAAAGATTCAACGAAACTGACATATATAGCGTGAGAAAAGCTATTTAAAGGTGTCCAAGCTTCGTGTCCGCCGGAAGGTGGTAAATAGTAGTAATCTTTTGTGTAACGACATTCTATTAGCCACAAGGGTCTTACAGATGTTGAATAGAAATTTTTTTTTTTTAAAAACGTTGTGTTTAAATCGTACGTTCTCTCAGCGTCCTTATACTCTTGTAGTGCCAGTCGAAAGAATGAATAAAAGAGGAGGGCAACTCTCACCATTTAATCATCTTCAGAACAAACACCCATGACTGGTCTTTCTGAGATCTCCACTGGACATCGCTATATACCACAAACTTCAGTCAATAACATTTAATTATTATTTATTAAGTTGAATATTTAAGGTTGACATTAACCCTTTAGCTTTGGACTTATAAAGTACCCATTGTATGCCTACTCATCTGTAGTTTCCATACCGGTATGTCAATACGGAACTATCCGTGAAGCACTTCTTGGAATTAAACTATTCAACGTTTATAATAGACACCCTTATATCTTGTAATTCCAAAGCAATAAATAACTTTTCGATTAAATTTTCATAATTCTTTTCTTGGTTATTGTTTATAAAACTTCGCCCCCTAACTTACCCATCGTAGGGTCACTGCCAAGCCTGGAGAAAGGATGGATCGACGTTAATCATCTTTGTTATTACAGAGGTCGTTAAACACCAACTAAGCAACCAAACTATGCATATATGCATATCATTTCTACTACATATATTCCAAATTCCGCTTCTGCACTTACTCTCATAGTGCCAGTCCCATGCTCAACCTAAAGAGGAGGGCTACGCTAATCATCTTTGTAATGACACAGCGTCGTTCAACGGTAGCTAACCAGCGCATCTTCTGGTGGCGCCAGACCTAAGCCTATGGTCAAAGGGGGAGGGCGACGCTAATAATCTTCGTTAGGCCTATGACCATTCGTTCAACAAAAAAACCACTACAGTAACTATTTAGCTTAATAGCGACCATCGACATAATTATGTAATGCTCATTAGTATAGTGGCGCTATAGAAGCTTTTAGTGTAGATTATACTTGTTTTGGAAAGGTAAAGAGGATTGGGCGTCTAGTAACGGAGAAGAAACCCAGCGCTACCGTATTCGTAATTAAGCACCGGCAAATGAAGAATATCCTTAGACACCTGTAAAACCCTGTCAGATAGCTCTATAAATAAAAATTTGCTCTTTGATTCATTAGTTTGTTCAGTGATGAATATTTTGTGATTAATCATGGAATAATTACACAATTAAAAAATAATCACATAATATTTGAAGGATAATTAAATAATACTAACATAACTTCGACACTATACTGCCTGCAGTATTGCCAGTCCAAAGCCTGGAGAAAGGAAGAGGGCGACGCTAATCATCTTTGTTATGACACAATGTCAGAGATCCTGAGTGGCCGAGTGGGTTGGTAGCCCGCTCTCCACGTCGGCGCCCCGGG
Organism: Aporrectodea caliginosa; assembly: GCA_020284085.1. Taxonomy (NCBI): domain Eukaryota; kingdom Metazoa; phylum Annelida; class Clitellata; order Crassiclitellata; family Lumbricidae; genus Aporrectodea; species Aporrectodea caliginosa. The sequence continues at coordinate 536,518 of JACEVL010000184.1, forward strand.
TTCGCTTCCCGGTCGGTCGGATTATCAGAGATTAATTTCTCGGATCTTTACTGCGGGTGGCTCGGTCGCATTATAAACGTGGAGTACAATACAATAAAATACAACACAACAAAATACAACTGGGGCGCGGTGGTGTAGGGGTATGTTCGGTGCCTTGCAGCTGGAGGGTTGCGGGTTCGAATCCACCTCAAAGCTGCCGCGTAGGGACCATGGGCAAGTCCTTCACTCGCAATTGCTCAATGTTGTTACACAATGGAGATAAAACGATGTCTCTAGAAACATGAAATACCTTGGAAATTACGACAGAAATTCAGTATGGACTAAATGAAGACTCACCTCGTGAATTATTAACGCTAACGCTAAATAATTATGTCTATAATTGCTAAGCTTTGCTTAGACACCTTAATATCAGGTCTTTCCGAGTCTATAAATTCTCATATCGTTCAAACTGTGCTGGTTTCTACTTCTCCATTCCATCCAAATGGATCTAATTTCACCATTCGCCGTATTATAATAGTCTGGTTATACCAATCTCAAGCCTAGATTAAGTAGGGCGATGCGAATCATCTTTAAAATTTCCGTTAAATAGCAGATAACCTGTATTTATATATTAATACACACATGATGCATATAGCCACACATACATTCACACATAATTTCGTACACGCAGGGAAAGTTAGGTATGGAAACGAATGGAACGAGTGATAAAGAGTAGGCCCTTTGGACGGAGGGACAGAGTAAGAGAGTGAGGCGGAAGTGACACAGGTCCAAGAGCATGTGTAGGCCTACTAACAGCCGACATTTTTCGTCTGGGCTCAACCCTCCCGATCCCCGTTTTATTGACACCTTCTTCGACTCAAACATCAATTCAAAGACTGTTGGTTAAAGCGCTCGGCGTGTGACGCAACACACCAAACCCACCAACCAACCCGCACGCACGCACAGAGACACACACACGCACACACACACACCTACATCCACATACACACATCTACACCTACACACATATGCACGCACATGCACACGTACACACATACACATCTACATACATAGTGATGCATACACTTGCCTAATCTAATGGACTGAAGCTAAACATTTCTTTAGCGCCGTGTACGTAACATACCTCTTCCTCCTGCTCGTCCTCCTTTTCCTTTATTTCCAAGACTTCGAAGAGTAAAGGCACAAGCCATTCCTTAACGGTCAATTAATGTTTGGCGACGCTTCGTCGTGACAAAGACGATTAAACGCCCTCACTTCTTCTGGTTTGTGACTGGCACTAGCCTACTAGTTGCGAAGTGATTTTGCGTTCACGTTTAGTTTTTTTTATTAAACGACATTATCTATAATGGCATAGTTACCACCGACGTCATCCTAAGCTGCAAACGTGGCCAACATAAGCTTTCGTGATGATTTTATAACATCATTTGCAAGTTGCAACCGCTTTTGAGGTGTGTAAGGAGATCATTTTGCTTCCAGTGTTTTCAACTTCTTAGGGTCATTGACGAGGACTGTATGATTCCACCAGTTTAAATTAATCTTTTACCACATAAAATGCTTTGTGTAATCTTCGTTCTTAGTTCTGGTTTTTATTGTTTAGCGCCATCTGTCTAGACGCCATTTTAAATAGAAATAGAAACTGAAATAATAATAACCTGACACTTTAATTAGGCCTACACTGCACTCCCAAGCCTGAGTAAAGGAGAACGACGCTAATATAACAGTGTCGTTAAACACCAAACTATGCACACACACACACACACACACACACACACACACACACACACACACAAACACACATATATTCCACCACTGCCCGTGTTCTGGTAGAGAGCGCCAGTTCCAAGCCTAGAAAAGGAGGAGGGCTACGGTAATCGTCTTTGTCACGTCACAGCGTCGTTAAATGGCAACTAACCAACGCATCTTTGGTTCGAGTCATCTTTGTCATGATACACCGTAGTCAAACGTGATGCCATGGACTTATACTCTGGTGACGACTTGACCATTAAAACATTGGCGCTTTAGAAGTTCTTAGAGTAGGCCTAGATTTTACTCGATTAGGAAAGGTTAATTGTACTGGCCCTCGAGGAATGTAAAAGATGATGCAAGCAAACGGTTTTGTATTTAAATTCTAGCAAATGACGGATGTCATTAGACCCCTTAAAACCTGTTGCGAAGGCGCTTTAAATAATGACATTTTCGCAGTAATCATCATAGATATCGTTTCTTATAAATCTATTTGTGCAGTACAAAAATAAAATATCTAGCATCTTACAGGAGTAACGAAATCCAAATTTCTAGATTGCGGTTAGGAGTTGCAAATGCTAATGAAGGACTATTCAGTAAAAAAAGTATTCTAACTCTTTAAAAAGTTTAGATGATTCCTGCCAGGTGAAGGAGACAATACATCTTTTTATTATTATTTGTTTAAATAAAGTTTTTATCACTTGCGGCGTCTACGTGCCATTCGACGATCTGTCCTCTCGCCGATTTTTTTCTTCTATGGTTCATGCCTTTGTCTGTTCACGCATTGACTACTGTAACTCATTACTTATGGGCCTACCAAAACTTCGTCTGGCTCCGCTCCAATCAGTACTTAATGCTGCTGCTCGCTTGATTGCCCGCCTACCTCGTTTCTACCATATTTCGACTTTTATGACTCAAAACCTTCATTGGCTTCCTCTAACTGCTCGGATTCAGTTTAAAATACTCTTTCTTACGTGTAAAACGTTTTTGGGTCAAGCTCCACGCTACCTCTGTGATCTTATGAGACGGCCTATCTCAGCTACCTCTGGACGTCCTCTCCGCTCTTCTGACCATCATGACCTTCTAGGTCCTCGGTCTCGGACTGCCACAGCACAGCATCGTGCCTATGCCTCTGTTGGACCTTTGCTATGGAATGACCTCCCTGCTTTAACTCGTGCTGTGATGTTATCTGGAGGTACCACTGTTTCTGCTCGTTCTCTTAAAACTTTTCTTTTTTCGAGGGGCCCTTCGCACTGGAAGCGGCTCTGATTAGGTTGTACTGCGAGAGGCGCTTTATAAGTCCGTAAATAGAATAGAATAGAATAGAATCTCCTAGGACTATAATTACATGACAGTAAGAAAAAAAGAAAATTATTAGTGATTGAACGCAGCTGATGAATATAAAGCGTTTGAAATCATATTTAAAGGTGTCTAAGTAATCCATTGTTTAAAGACCCCTACAGGTACAAAGGCCGTTGACATAAAAATATTCCGTCAGAAAAACGTTGTGTATAAAATTAACTTTCCGCCAGTGTCCTAACTGTTGTAGTGCCAGTCGGAAGCCTGACCAAAGGAGGAGGGCAACGCAAATCAGCTGATCATCCTCAAACATTCACTCAACTGGACTCGAATCTCCACAGGATATCGCTGTGTACCACTAACTTCCGTCAATATTAGTTTGAATGTTTATTTAAGGTTAATGTCTAAGGTGTATTATTAAGTTTGGGGAGAGCACCGTACATCAATGGACCTAAAAAAGATCCATTATGTTCGAAAAAACTTTCCAAAAGTATTCTGAAATAAAAAAATATACAAAATAAAATAATTCTATGTTGCTAATAGAAATCTATTTTCATATCCGATTGTGACCATAACTGTATGCTCAGCCATCTTCGAATTTCATAAGTCGATAATGATCTGTCCGTGAATCATGTTTGACAATAAAACTTTAACGTATTTATTAGACACCTTTAAATCGTAAGATGTCGAAGCAATTAATACATTTTCTCGTAAAGTTTTATTGTTTCAGAACTCTGTCGTACTTATTAGACACCTTTATATCGGATGTTTTGAAGGTATGAATAGTTTTAAATAGACTAGCTGTAATATGCCGAAAATAATCTTTGTCGGCGGCAACGGCCAATGTTGTCATAAGCTGCCGTTAAACTGGGAAACCAACCAGTTTCAGTTTAACTCCGCCACTGTTTGCGTTCTGACAGTGCCAGTCCCAAACATGGATAAAGGAGGATGGCGACGCTAATGGTCTTTGTTACCACACAGCTAGTCGTTAAACAGAAAAACCACCAACCATCAGTTTTGTAATTCTCGTTGGTCAAATCGTTTCTGTGCAACTTCACCACTACGCTACCTGTGGTAGTGCCAGTCCTAAGTCTAGGTAAAGGAGGAGGATGACGACGCTGATCATCTTCGTTATGATAGAGTGTCACTAAACACCAACTAAGCAACCAACCAATAACACACAAAGACACACGAATTGACCTAATAACGACTTGGTCTTATTGCGCCATCGGTTGATGCCTTGTGCATTAGACACCGGCGCAATAGAAGTTACTAATTAGAATTACATGCCAGCACCTAATCTATTGCATGTATAATATATATATGATGGTGGTATTAGTACATTAATATAAAGTATGTTAAAACATTAATATATGTTAATATATTCATGAATATATTGATATATAAATAGATAATATTTAATAATCAAATACAGTTTTCTCTATCGTTTGACAATTCTGACCTATTTTGGTCTAGTATGGACTAGATAGTGTAGTGGTTATATTAACAGATTTCTCTTCTATTGTAGGCTGCTATTAGCGCCGTTGTATTACTAGCTGTCTGTTCTGTTAGTAGTTAACTAGTTAAGATTGTTTCAATTGCATAACATGTAAATGTACAGCGCAGTGCGTTTGTCAGGCGCTAAATTAAAATGAAAAGATATTATTAGTATTAGCGCCTTCGATAATAATCTATAATTAGCGTTGCCCTCCTCCTTTGGACAGGATTGCGACTGGCTCTACCACAGCCATGGGCGCTCGCACGTTGGGGGCACGGGATCCACAGCTATGACAACGGCGGAACGTTCATTTTATACACAACGTTTTCCTGACGGAATATTTTTATGTCGACGGCCGTTGTCTTATAGGGGTCTTTAAACAATGGATAACTTAGACACCTTTAAATAGAGTTCCAATGCTCTATATTAATCAGCATCGTTCAACAGCTAATAATAATTCAAGCAAATTACAAAATAAAAAAAATAAAATAAAAACAAATTAAAAAAATTAAAAAACATTCTGTTTCTATGTAATTAATATGCGATCTTCGGTTTAATTCTCTTTTCGAATTCAATAATAACAGTTAATAATAATAATTTATTTTGCAATGTAAAAGAGTACTTTTAACAATTATAATACCGGTACATGCATGCTTTATTGGTTAATGGAATTTTTATTGTGTGTGTTAGATACATGAACAGTTTAAAAGAATACTTTAAACAATTATAATACATGTATACTTCTCTGGTTAATAAACATTTTTATTATAGTGTTTTTGTTAGATACATGAACATTTTAAAAGAATACCTTAATAAATTATAATACATGTATGCTTTGTTAGTTAATGAAATTTGTCAGTACATAATAATCACAGAGAGTATGAGATGAACTACTTTGTGTTGCAAAAATATTGAATATTAGTGAAATTGAAAAGCTCCGTTTGACACTTTTAACCCTTTGGAGGTGAGGTGAAGGATTGTAACGTTTCAGGTGAGGTGGGGTATGACATACCCCAATACATATATTTACTTGCAAGTCGCAATATCAACTACATAACATGAATTGTGCGCTAAACTATAATTATGTAACCAATTATCGGCTAAACTGGTGATTTTCAGGAACAAATAACAGTTGTCAATCATAATTGATATGGCCAGCGTGGTGGCGCTCAAAATCAAAGGCATCTTTGTGGCCCTCGAAACATGTAACATTTGGGAACACGTGACTTAATACCCGTAATAATGGATCAATTTTGCATCGATGCAAAACTATATGCAGTAATAGCCTATAATCGCACAATTTTTTCGACTCTGTGCCATTACTTTTTTTAATTCATTAAAATCAATATGACATTGTATACGAAAAATTATAATTTCACTTTAATATGCAAGAAATAAAAAAACATGGCTTCCAAAAGTACCTGAAAGTGTCCTAAAGTGTCCGTATTTCACATTCACTAAGGTACCGGGTAGACAAAAATAATCCAAGCTGGTTCTATGTTTTCCGTAGAAAAAGCAGCGTAGAATAGCCATGGGGTTTGTCATACCCCACCTCACCTCCAAAGGGTTAATGGTGTCGTTCGGATGCTATAAATTTCTGGTTCTGATTGTATTGTATATTTTCCGTATTGTCGTCAACGGCCTTTGATGTCATAAGACGACGTTAAACTGTGGTTAAATAATAAGCTAATAATTGATTTGCCTTCTTCGCTGCAGGTTACGCACGAGTCACATAGACTGATAACCTTAACATTATTAACCGCGCAATATAGGCAAAGGGAAGTTTTTGCGACTTCATTTTCTTAGCCTCGGCATATGAGGGTGGGTCCTCTCCCTCGCCGTCCCATCTTCCCACAGACAGTGTACGTTCAGTGTACTCGTTATAGTTGACTTGGCTATAGGGGCGCAGGTGAAGCAATATATCTAGAACCAAGTTACTGCTTGCAGGGGATTTGAACCTCCAACATCTCGATTAACAGTCAAGCACGCTAATCACATCGCTATCGCTCACTGATTAGACTTCCCTGTTATTATACAGAGCATGGCTTTCTTTTGGGCTCGCATTAAAACCCAGAAACATCCCTCTATATACTAATTCTGTTCTCACATTCTGTAACTATGTATAATTAATATGCGATCCCCGTTTTAATTCCAATTTCGAATTAAAAATTAGCCCTAAACATTTAGCAGTGTTTATGCATCTAAACCGCGTTTGATAATTGGTTAGGATATTTTTCATGTAAGAATACATGCATTTAAACCACTTATATTTTTTTATCTTTATTTCTATCCTTTACAAATCGATTGTGCTAATGATATGGATCTACGTGACCCATGAGAACAAAGCAGACAAATTTTAGCGAACTCGCCTATATTACGATTACACTGATCGTCGGTGGGAAGATCAGATGGCGAGGGAGATAACTGGCCACCCGCTCTCATATGCCGTGGCTAAGAAAATGAAGTCGTTAAGTCCATTCTGAAAGGATCTCATAGTTTAAAGATATCTTATGGCAGCAAAGGCCATTGTCCCCGATATTATTGTAAGACTCAACCTACTGTACCGTATTTGGATGGATCCACAGTTTAACGGCAGCTTATGACAACATAGGCCGTTGCCGCCGACAAAGATTATTTTGGCATATTACAGCTCTTTTTTATATATGTATGTATATGTATGTATGTACTATGTACCGTATTTCATAAGTCTTCTTCTTATAATGCTGAAATGAAGGAGAAAATGAGGTGTCTAAGTTCTATTTTACTTATGTTCTTTATTCGGGGCTACTATGGCCTGTCTCCTATCCGCCCGTCTGACTATCATACGGTATGAGCAGTAAAGGAAGAGAATTTCCCCCATGGAGCGTTTGCTTATTTGGCAATTGGAAGAGCGCAGTCTTCCTGGACCAGTGAAATTGTCTTCAAACGCTAGAGGTCGTTTCACATCCAAGCAGAAAATTTAACAATACCACTCAGAATTGCAGATTAAACACCATTACAACGTGTGCGCAATTTTCTATAAATAAACGAACACGTGTAACGTCATATGTTTTAAACTCCGGCACTACTGGTACTGATGTTAGAGAAAACAGGAACGGAAAGAAGCCTACTTGATCAGATTAAAAGAAGGAAACTTACATACTTTGGACATTTGATGAGGAAACAGGGAAACTGCCTGGAAAAGGAGATCATACAGGGAACTGTACCAGGAGCAAGGACGCGGGGAAGACCGAGAATGGGGTGGCTTAACAACATAAGCACGTGGAGGAATATGCCTTTTCATCGATTGTTGACAGAGGCGGAAGATAGAAAAAGGTGGAGAAGACTTGTCCATGGAGCGACCAACCCTCGGATCGAGGATGGTTGAAGACAAGACTACTGGTACTCTGGCAGTGCTAGTCCCGGGCTTGGAGAAGGGAGGAGGGCTACGCTAATCACCTCTGTTGTGGCTAAGCAGCAAGTAACCAACCTAAGCTGCTTTTAAAGCTACTCCACTGCAGTGAGGTTTGAACTCACGACCCCTGGTTTACAACACCAGTGCTCTGCCATTGAGCTATAGAGGCCGCGAGTACCATGATGTTTCACGGTTCTTGTAACTCAATCTTCCAAGTGACACATGTCAATATAGTGAGCAAATATTTTATTCATAATAGAAAACGATGAACCATCGAGGAAATTAAAAATACTTATCTAATCGAAAGCAGTTTGGTCTGTCGTTTGACAAGCCTTTGTTGGTCTGGTATGGACTAGTCAATACTCCAGTGGTTAGCGTGTTGGACTGTCAACCGAGAGGTCGAGGATTCAAATCCCTGCTAGGGCAGAAATTTATTTCTTAGCTTCTGTTCCATCATGCACCCCCAGCCAACACCTGACCGCACACTGAGAGTATGAGGATGGGACGTGCGACGGTGCCATCATATGCCGAGGACGAGAAACTGAAGTCGCTAACACTTCATACCCATGGCGGCCCCTCAGGTTAGCTCAAGGGACTGTTGTTTTTCCGGAATGGTCCGTAGCGTCTCCGATCATAATCAATAATTAGTGTCGCCCTCCTCCTTTGGCCAGGCTTGCGACTGGCACTACCACATATAGGATAAAGGCGGGACGTTCATTTTATAGACAACGTTTCTCTGACGGAATATTTTTTTGTCAATGGCCTTTGTACCTATAGGGCTCTTTAAACACTGGATTACTTAGACACCTTTAAATAGGGTTCTCACGCAATATATTAATCAGCTTCGTGCAATACCGGTAGCTAATAATTTGTTCATTGTGTAAGTTGTCGTTCTAAATGAGAAAAACAATCTGACAAAAGCGCAGAAATTCACACATGAGTGATAATGGATAAGAAGAGTCAATAAGAACATGCTTAATAGAGTAGAATGGTCGAATTGGTGTCGAGGGAGGAAAATGATCATTTCTTTAGATTTGGAGCTATTTAAGGTAAGCTTATTGGCAGAAGCCCTGGTAGAGATTAAATGCAGTTAAGATGGAATAGTATGGGCTTGTGAGGATCCAGTTAGGAGGTACATGTAAGCGTCATCTGCAAATTTGAACTTACATGTTCGCCGCATTTTGCGTACGAGTCCCATAGACTGATATCTTTGACATTATTTAAAAGCGCAATCTAGGAAAAGAGAAGTGTTTACGACTTTATTTTCTTAGCCTTGACTTATGCTGGCGGGTGCCAATTCTCACCCTCGCCGTATCATCCTCCCACCGACAGTGTACGGTGAGTGTGCTCGTCATATAGCTGAGTTGGCTAGGTGGCGCAGGTAGAGCATAATATATAGAACCAAGTTTCTCCTAAGCGGGGATTTGAACCTCCGACCTCTCTATTGACAGTCCAGTACGCTAACCAATACACTATCGCTCACTGATTAAACTTCCCTGTTATAATACAGAGCGTAACTTTCTTTAAGGCTCGCACAAATACCCAGAAACAGGACTCGATAAACTAGTTCTGTTTTCACATACTGCGATATCCGTTTTAATTCCATTCCGAATTTAAAATTGTGTTAAAAAATGTAACAGTGTTTTTGCCTTCTAAACCGATATTGGCTTAGGATATTTTTCATTTAAGAATAACGCTGAATTTTTTCATCATTTCTATCACTTTACAAATCGATGATGTTAAATTAAGTGGTGTTCTGGAGAAACGAAACAGACGGTAGGCCTATCGTCGGCGATTATCCACCTTGTCCCGAGAGCGAACTCGGCTTTAACGATTACACTGACCGGGGGAAGGTCATATGGCGAGAGAGAGAAGTGGCTAAGTCCATTCTTAAAGGATCTCATAGTTTAAAGATTATTTTATGGCAGCGAAGGCCGTTGACGTCATTATAATAATAATAGTGATTCTCTCTGACTGCCATCGTTACATTAGTATTCTTTGTACTCAAACTGTAAAGTTTTCAAAAATCTCTTACTTATAGGCTGGAATTAAAGTAAAAAGAGGTGTCTAAGATCTCTTTCACTTGTGTTCTATATCCGGGGCTACTGAGCCGTCTCTTATACGCCCGTCTTACTGTCATACAGTATGAGGCGATAAGGAAGAGATTTAGCCATGGAGGTTTTAGTTACTTTGCAATTGAAAGGGCGCGGTCTCCACACACCAGAGAAATTGTTTTCTCACGCTAGAGGTCGTTTCAAATTCTGGCAGAAATAATACACTCATAATCATTGGAAGGTTTGCGCAATTTTCTATAAATAAAAGAACACAATAGCTGTAATATGTAACTCCGCCACTGCTCGTACTCTGGTACTGCCAGTCCCAAGCCTGGATGAAGGAGGAGGGCGACGCTGATAATCTTTGTTACCACACAGTGTCGTTAAACTGAAACTACTATTACTGCTGTAATATGCCAAAAATAATCTTTGTCGGCGGAAACGGCCCATGTTGTCATAAGCTGTTGTTAAACCCTGGATTCATCCACCGTCATAGGAAACTCCGCCACTGAACGTACTCTGTCAATGCTAGTCCCAACTCCCAAGACTGGAGAAAAGAGGACGGCTACGCTATAGTCATAATTGGTATGGCATAGTAAATAGCAACTAACAAGCACAGGTTTTAACTCCGGCACTGCTCGTATTCTGGCAGTGCCAGGCCCATGCCTGGAGAAAGGAGGAGGGCGACGATAATCATCTTTGTTGCAACACAGTGTCGTTTAAGGAACCAAGCAAAAGAGCTGTTAAAGCAGCTGCATTTCCGTGCAAGATCAGAGAAAGTTACCTCCGTCACTGAACGTTCGTGCATTGCACCTCCGTGCTTTGTGCCAGTCTCAGTGCCAGTCCCAAGCCTGGAGAAAGGAGGAGGGCGACGCTAAGGGTCTTTGTTACCATACAGCTAGTCGTTAAACAGTCCAAAACAAGTTTGCTGTATTCGTTATCGATCCAATACAATGTCGTTATTTTACATGGACTAATTACCTAACATCAACAACGGCCATGGTTGCCGTAGCATGTTATTAAACTGTTATACAGTAGGAATCCCTATGTCACAGATGAACTGCATTCGTTACCTATGCAATGACTCGTCCAGTTTAAGCTCCTAATGCTGATGCACTGTTTAAGTAACTGAAAATAAGTTGGGGTCAGATCTTGAACCCCAGATCAGTTGTTTCGTGTGTCAAAAATTAACATCAGATTTATAATAATAGCAACAATAATCTTCGTATATTATTTCAAACTGACGCACCGCAGATGAAAACAATTCCTAGTATGAACGGATGATCACAAGTTATTACAGCAATCGAATTTAACTGTTTGATGCTATTTCATTTGGCGGCAGTGTTTAGGTTGTCACGGAGGGTTCTTCTTTTAACCCATTCAGTTAAGTAACTGATGTCAGATCTTAACCCCAGATCAGTTGCTTCGTGTGTCAAAAATTAACGTAAGATTTATATCAATAACAATAATCTTCGTTTCTTATTTCAAACTGAAACATCGCAGTATGATTAAAATTCATAGTATGAAAGGATGATCACAAGTTTTTGCAGGAATCGAATTTAACTGGTTAATGCTATTTCATTTGGCGGCGACGGGTACGAATAAACGATCTCTATTGGTTTATTTTTCCTTCGCATCTTTGCGTGTAGTGCATTGGGTGCAATTTGGGCAATTTTCATTCTCTAAGCATTTTTAAAGCATAATTATACTACAGAATACATCATAGCGACTCGACTCGCTAGATGGACAAGGGACTGTTCTAATAATATTATAGTATTGAAAAATAAATAAGTAGAAGTCGAAGTTCATTAGACACCTTTAAAACGTGTTCAGCTGTTGCTATAAAGAAAGAAATGCAGCAAAGCGAAATAATTTCAACGGTTATCAAAGCTAAGCTGACAAGTAGGCTACGCAACTTATGCATTAATAAACAAAGGTCTTACTGGATTTTTGAAGATTAGATTAAGGCAATGTTTATATCAAATAAAAACTATCAGGATAGGATTTGTGAAAGAACATTTTTTCAGCTTGAGTAAATGAACTGGTCTTGCAAGAGGTGAGGTTTTGGTGAGTTCGTAGGATATGTTAGATATTTTTCGTAGGCCTATTAGGCCTACTGGCCGGAGTTTGTTCCAGAGAGGTCGAACGATTATTCATTTAGAATACATAGGCTGCTCTTCTCGTTCATTCCGATGATAATGACGTAATCGCTATTGTAAAACACATTTTTATAAATATTACTATGAAGTATATTTAGAACAGATAATATGCCTGGGTCTATATTAGCGACTTCGTCATAAACGCTAAAGAATGATTACTCAGTGACGTCATCGGCAACAAAATTAAAATAGACTGACGTCATCCATGTACAACGGTATTATTGACGTCATCCCTAACGGAACCATAATGCTGCTGTCATAGCAAACCATGTAGCCAAACCCAGTGATATATAATACCGATTAAGCGAAGCTGATTGATATAACGCTTTTGGAAACCTATTTAAAGGTGTCTAAGTAATCCATTGTTTAATAATAATAATAATAATAATATCTTTTCTTTAATTTAGCGCCTGACAAACGCACTGCGCTGTACATTTACATGTTATGCAATTGAAACAATCTTAACTAGTTAACTACTAACAGAACAGACAGCTTGTAATACACGGCGCTAATAGCAGCCTACAAAGCAAATCCGCCCTAACGGGGCTCGAACTCGGTACCTCTCGCACTCTTCACCAGATGTTATCCAACGCGCCACCGGACCCCCCACTAAAACTTAAACTCCACATATAAGTAGAAAGGCAGTTGAAATAAAGAAATTACGTCAGAAAAATGTTGTGTATAAAATGAACCTTTCGCCATTGTCCTAACTGTGGTAGTGCTAGACGCAAACCTGGCTACAGGAGGAGGGCAACGCTAATCAGGTAAACATTATCAAACAATCGCTCAACTGGATTCGAATCTCCACTGGACATCGCTGTCTACCACTAACTTCAGTCAATATTAGGTTGAATGTCTTTTTAAGGTTACTTGTCTTATAGGCCTATAGGGTTATTATTTTAGACTTAAGTTTGGGGAGAGCACCAAGTATCAATGGACCCACTGTGTTTGAAAAATAATTTTCTAAAGTATTTTGAAAATATAAAATTAAATAGTATTTTCATGTTGCAAAAAGAAATCTAGTTGAACTACCATTTATTATTCCAGTCACACAGCTTCTTATTTATAAGTCTATATTGATGTGTTATATGCCAAAAATAATCTTTGTCGGCGGCTGCAGCCTATAATGTTGTCAGAAGCTGCCGTTAAACTGTGGATCCAATCCAACTGTCCGTGTAGTTATTACCGGCAATAACACTATTTATTAGACACCTTTAAATCGCGGATTACTAAGCTATAAATATCTTTTCTGTTAAATCGAGATTGTTTCAAACTGTAATGCAATTATTACACCTTTAAATTGGACGATTTCGAAGCTATAAATAATTTTAAATAGCCTACCCTTTTCAGTTTTCTTATTGCTCCGGAACTGAACTGAGATAGGCCTACTAAATTAGTAGCCTACTACGTAATATGCAGCTATACGAATACGATACACAAAATACGCTGTACACAAAAGCTCTCGAGGTCGATCGCGCACCGATCGCCTGCGCAATCCAGCGCGATCGATTTTCAGATCGTCTTCTATTTTCAAATGAGAAGCTCTGGCTAGCACTTCATATCCATGGATGCCCCTCAGGCTGGCACAAGGGATTGTTGTTTTTCCAGAAAGGACCATGGCGCCTCCGATAATAATCTAGTGTCGCCCTCCTTCTCTGGCCAGGCTTGTGACTGGCACTACCACATTTAGGGCAATTGCGGAACGTTGATTTATAGACAACGTTTCTCTTACGGAATATTTTTTATGTCGATGGAGTTTATACTTATAGGGGTCTTTAAACAATGGATAACCTAAACACCTTTATATATGGTATCAAACGCTATATTAATCAGCTTCTTCCAAAAATAATCTTTGTCGGCGGCAACGGCCAATGTTGTCATAAGCTGCCGTTAAACTGGGAAACCAAACCACTATTAGTAGTGTTCGTCGGATGTTACGTACGAGTCACATAGACCGATATCCTTAACATTATTAACAGCGCAATACAGGAACAGAGAAGTGTTCGCAACTTCGTTTTCTTAGCCTCGGCGTATGAGGGCGTGTGACCAGTCCTCTTCCTCACCGTCCCATCTTCCAACAGACAGTGTACGGGCACAGTACGCAGATGAAGCAGAATATCTAGAACCAAGTTACTGGTTCCAGGGGATTTGAACCCCGACAGTCAAGCACGCTAACCACTATACAATCCCTCACTGATTTCACTGATTAGATTTCCCTGTTATTCTACAGATCATGGCTTTCTTTAAGCCTCGCACTGACACTTAGAGACATCCCTCAATGAACTTATTCTGTTTTCACATTCTGTGACTATGTAATCAAATTTTGCGATATCCGTATTAATTCCAGTCCGAATCAAAAATAATGTTTACATATTTAGCAGTGTGTGTGCCTTCTAAACCCTGATTGATATTTAGTTAGGATATTGGTCATTATTATTCAGTTTTTAAAGCTTTGCTCTTATAGGTTGGATGAAGATCAAAAAGAGGTGTCTAGAACGGTTTCACTAATGTTCTATTTCCAGGCTAATTTGACCTGTCTTCTCCGCTCGTCAGACTGTCAAATCGGTCAAGAAAGAAATTTTTCCCAGGTAGGTTTTTAGCTATAATTATAGAAACTGAAAGGGCGCAGTCTCCCAGGACTAGAGAAATTATTGTCTTCAGGCTCTAGAGGTCGTTTCACATCCAAGCAGAAATAATACACTCAGATTAAACACCTTTGCAACGTGTGCGCAATTTCCTATAAATAAAGTAACATATACGTTATCAAACTTTTTTTTAACTCCACCACTGCTCGCTTTCTGGCATTGCCAGTCCCAAGCCTGCGTAAAGGAGGAGGGCGACGCTAATCATCTTTGTTATCGCACACTGTCGTTAAACTGAAACTACTATTCAAACGTTTTAAAATCTGTCACTGCTTCTGCTATAGCAATGCCAGTTCCAAGGCTGGAGAAAAGAGGAGGGAGACACTAATCTTCTTTGTTATGGCAGAGCGTCGTTAAACAGCAACGAACAAGCACAGATTTTTAACTCCGGCACTGTTCGTACTCTGGGAGTGCTAGTCCCAAGCTTGGAGATAGGAGGAGGGCTACGCTAATCACATTTGTTATGGCAGAGCGTCTAAACAGCCAGAAATCAACCTAAACAGCTTTGAAAGAGGAACTCAGCCAGTGCCAGTACGAAGCATATTTCCTTTTAATCCTATAGGCTATATTGCAATTTGTTCAAAAGTCTTGAAATGTGCATGGATCACATCTTACGCTCGTTCAAGTCTACAAAAGATATCCATGACATGTTGATGTTTTAATTCCGTTGCATATAATTTTAGGACTCGAATGATTTGGTCTTTGGTGCATTTATGTTCCTTAAACCTGGTTTGATATTTGTTTGGAATTTTTTCATTTCCGTTAATTGTTGATCTTTTTTACTTAACAAATCGATTATGTTAAAAATATCGACTGTGACTCAACGAAAACGATATTCGAATTACATAACCGATGTGTGTCCACAGTTTAACGGCAGCTTATGGCAACATAGGCCGTTGCCGCCGACAAAGATTAGTTTTGGCTACATAACCGAATGAACGAAACTGAAATATAGATAGCGTCGATAAGATATTTAAAGGTGTCCAAGCTTCGCATTTGCCCTAAGGTGGTAAAATAGAAGTTCTCCATTGTTTAACGACATTCTATTAGTTACATAGGCCATTGACATGAAGATATTGAATGAAAATGTTGCGTATAAAATAAGCGTTCTATCAGCGTCCGTATACTCTGGTAGTACCAGTCGTAAGACTGGGTAAAAGAGGAGGGCAACGTTATGATAAGAGATGATAGTTCGTCGACCAATGAGAGGGTTGGGTGTTGATCTTCCAAAAGTTACACCGGGCCTCGCCAGGGTAAAGCACATGAAGATCCTAGGTGTCACTTTGTCAGAACAATTCAACTTCGACACGCATGTTAACAACATTGTCATTAAGGCTAGGCAGTCAATGTATGCCCTCCGCGTTCTAACAGCACACGGGTTAAAGGGCCAATCTCTGTGTGATGTAACAAATGCTACCACAGTGTCGCGGATGCTCTATGCGGCCCCGGCGTGGTGGGGCTTTGTGGGGGTAGAGGGACGCTCTCGTCTTCAGGCAACTATACGGCGACTGGTCCGGTCTCGTTATCTACCGGAATTCTACCAAAGTTTCGAGCAACTTCGCAGAAAAGCAGACTCTAACCTCTTTTCTACCATCATCAGCAACCCTGCACATGTATTACATCAACTACTGCCTCCCGTGAAAACTGTTTCATACTCGCTACGTCCCAGAACCCACAATAGAATAATACCCAAGGCAAACTCTCTATCTCGTAAAACATTTGTCACACGGATGCTTTATACTTAATTTTTATATTTGATGATCTTTGTACACCAAAATGCGGTTAGCAGTTGGTTTTTCAATAAAGGATATACTTACTTAATCATTTAATCAGCTTCAAAGCCATAGCCCGTAAATGGTCTCTCTGGCAACTGGAGTTACTGGACTCGCATGAACATCGCTGTCTAACAAAAACTTCAGTCAATAACATTTAATTATTATTTATTAAGTTTAATGTTTAAGGTTAACGTTAACCCTTCAACGTTGGACCCACTGTGTGCCCAGCCATCTTCAAATTTCAGAAGTCAATACGGATCTGTCCGTGAAGTCATTTCTAGCAATAAAACTATTTAACGTATTTTTAAACACCTTTAAATTGCATGTTTCGTAGGCAATAAAATGCATTTCCTTTCATTTTATCGTAACTGTGCTTTCATGAAATTGGATTGTGCAACTTCACAACTGTGCCTTACCTGTGGCAGTGCCAGTCCCAAGCCTGGAAAAAGGAGGTCGACGATAATATGACAGTGTCGTTAAACACCAACCAAGCTATGCTTATTACATACAGCCCGTACCCTGGTAGTGCAAAAGCCTATAGCCTAAAAAAGAGCAGGGCTGTGCTAATCATCTTCTTCATAACACACCGTTAAACAGCAACTAGACAACGTATGCTTGGGTCATGATAAACGGTCGTCGAGCAACCATGAAGCAATGACTCCGCAAACGGACTTATACTATGCAGTGTTGACCTGTCCATTAATACATTGGCGTTATATAAGTTCTTAGATTAGATTATACTTGATTATGAAAGGTTAAGTGGATTGATCCTAATGCGACGTAAAAGAAGATCAACCCTCACGTTTTTATAGTTAAACGCTAGCAATTGACAGATGTCATTAGACACCTTTAAAACACGTTCCGATAGCGCAATAAGTACAGACATTTGCGCATTGATTTAATTGTTATTCCATTTTGTCAAATTAGATGTTTGCCCGTCCTTTGACGGATAATTTCCATCCCCTTCCCTCCCCTTTCCCCTCCCATATTCCTTCCACTCCTCTTACCCTCCCCTATCCCTCCGAGTCTTCCTAATCTCACCTTCCCCTCTTCTTTCCATACCATCCCATCCTCTTCTCTTCCCTCCTCCTCCTCCCTTCCCTCCTCTCCCCATTCCCCTCCGCCTTCCAGGCCCTACCCTCCTCTTCCACTTCCCTTCTCATTCCTCTTCCTCTCCTCCACCGCTCCCCTCCTGTCCAACCCCACTCCTCCTCCCCTGCCATCTACCTAACCGATGAGTAACCCACGCAAAGAAGAGTCCAGTCCGTGGCTAAGAGATACAGAAATCCGTCCTGTGATCTGCCATCTGGCGAATGACGCAGTGAAGAAAAATGTAACGCTACACTGTTTTATTATATTATTGATAAATAAATAAGTAGAAGTCGAATTTCATAAGACACATTTAAAACACGTTCAGATGGCGCGATAAATAAACATTATTTCGCTTTGATGATAATTATATGGTCGTTTTGATGATATCTCCCTAGATTCCAAACTGTCGTCTTATTAGCCTACACTACTTAACATCAACAACAGCCTTTGTTGCCGTAACATGTTATTAAACTAAATTATTAAACTGTAGGAATCCGTACGTCACAGATGACCTGCATGATTGGTTACCTATGCAATGACGCGTCGAGTTTAAGATCCTATTGTTGATGCAGTGTTTAATTAGGTTGTCATGGCGAGTGGGGGCTCCTCTTTTAATCCATTCAGATAGGTAACTGAAAAGATGGTCGGGTCAGATCTTGCTTGACCCCAGCTCAGTGTTGTTTCGTGTGTCAAAAATTTGACAATGGATTAGGGTTTCGTGAACTGTACTCGATAGTGCAGTGGTTAGCGTGCTAGACTGTCGATCGAGAGTTCGGGGGTTCACATCCCACCAGGGCAGAAATTTGTTCCGAGATTTCTGGTCCACCTCGGCCCCTAGCCAACTTAGTCGTAACTGACGGTACACTGTCGGTGGGAAGATCAGACGGAGAGGGTGAGGACTAGCCATCCGCTCTCATATGCCGAGGCCAAGAAGTGAAGTCGCTAGGTCCATGCTTAAAGGATCTCATAGTTTAACGATATCTTATGGCAGTTCTGACTGTGATAGTTCTATGGAAAGCTGGAACTAATACTGTTAAGGTGTTTCATACTTCTTTAACTTATAAGGTGGAATTAAAGTAAAACGCGGTGTCTAAGAACTTATTTTAGGCTACTTGTGTTCTATGTCTGGCCCGGGTTAGTAGGTTACTATGACTTTACAACCATGAAAGCATTAAGTCGAGTGCGGGCGGTGATTATTTTCCAAAGGCCTCTGACAACCACCGGTCTTCCACGCACATATTTATGAAATGAGGGCACCCTCAAAACGGCTGGCCCGGGTGCTGCAGCACCCTTAGCACCCCTTAATTCTGGCCTGTTCACTTGGCTTTGAGTAATAAAACCAGTTACTCACGACTATCAATGCGGATGATAGATGCGTCATTGCTGATTTTTAAGTTAAACTTTTTAGTTAATAACTAAAAATTATTAGTTAAACATTGGTTTTAACTAAACTATTTTTTTAGTTCGACTTCTGCCTCAACTAGAAATTAGTTAAACTAAAATTTTGCAACTTTTTAGTTAACTTTGTCCATCTCTGGTTTTAACACTAAAAGCAGAAGAAGAACAGTCCCTTAAGCTTGCCCCGAGGCAGCCATGGGTATGAAGTGTTAGCGACTTGATGCACTTAGCCTCGGCATATGAGGGCGAGTGGTCAGTCCTCTCCCTCGCCGTCTCATCTTCCCATCGACAGTGTATGGTCATTGTAGACCTATACTCGTTGTAGGTCAAACGGCTGAGGGGTGCGGGTCGAGCGGAAATCTAGAACCAAATATCTGACATCGCAGGGATTTGAACCCCCGACAACTCAATTGACAGTCCAACGCACAAACCACTACACTATCGAGCATACCCAGCGTATTTCCTTTTATTCCCTTAGTTTGTCATTTGTTCAAAAGTGTTGATACATGGAGCACATCATCTGCTCGCTCTAGACGTACAAAGATGGCCAAGATATGGTTTTTATTTTATTTCAGTGTATACAATCTTGAAATTGAATGATTGGGTCTATGGTGCTTTTAATTTAAGCTTTGTAAACCCCGTTTGATATTTAGTTAGGATTTTTTTTTCATTTCAGAATAGCACCGAAGTCTTGTTTGTTTTTAACATTTACCCATCTGCCAAGGATTCTATATTAAAGGATTGGTTACTCGTTAAAATATCGTGTACTTCCGGTTTAAGGCTACGACCTGGCGCCACCTGGCGATGCGGGTGTAAGAAGGGTCTATGCACATAAAAAAGCATGGACGACACGATGTGTTGTTCAGCGATTAATTGCACGAATTTTAGGAAAATCAAATCAGGATTATTTTTCTTTCAGCTTCTAAGGATCAAAGAAACGTTATTAATAATAAATGTAAAGCTATTTTTAATGACGTTCAGTTAAATAATCTAAACTACGGAGACAGGCGTTTAGCATGGTAAACACGAGGTTCTACACCTTTGCCGCTAGGTGGCCAGGCTGCGTGGGCCGCCATTTTCTGTCCAAAGCGCTTACATAAGGAGATTGTAGTCCTGTGTATAATAGGTCCTTGCCCATCTGCTTAGGCATAAAATTATTAGTGGTTGAACGACGCTGATTGATATATAGCGCTGGGCCCATATTTAAAAGGTGTCTAAGTAATTCAATGTTTAATAAGTAAGTAAGTAAGTAAGTATATCTTTTATTGAGAAGCACTCGCAATCGTACAGCACTGTACATCGCAAGATTAATACATTCAAACAAATAAAAAAAATTTATATATAAAACCAATGAATTGAATGAGAGGCTCTATTGTATATCAGGGGAACATAGAGGAAGAAGAAACTAAATTCGCTAAGTAAGTAAGAATATTCTTTAATAAAACCAATTGCATATCCGCACTCTGGTGTAAATACATCTTAACAACAATCAACAGTTAATGTCAATACGAGTACAACATTCTAACAATAAACGTCTTTCGCTGTAAATTATCTGCCCGACGGTGGTAAAATAGTAAATAATAATAAATAATATCTTTTCTTTAATTAGGCGCCTGACAAACGCACTGCGCTGTACATTTACGTGTTATGCAATTGAAACAATCTTAACTACTAACAGAACTTACAGCCTGCAATACAACGGCGCTAATAGCATGTCCGCCTACGGAACTCGATCTCGGTACCTCTCGCTCTCTACGCCAGTGTTTTATCCAATGCACTAACGGGCCCCGTAATCCATTGCTGATAAATTCAGACAAAACAAAAGTCATGACAACAGAGAAAACAATATGCCGTATCAGCAACAATTACAGCTTCCTGGAGCAGGTTTGATAGATTGTTTAAATTGCATAACATGTAAATGTACAGCGCAGTGCGTTTGTCAGGCGCTTTATTAAAAAAAAATATATTATTATTATTATTATTATTTTTATTATTATTATTATTATTATTATTATTATTATTATTATTATACGTATGCCTACCTAGGTTCGCTTGTTACTGAGGTCTGATGGCGTCTGGCAAAGGGTTACATCATTGCAACTGGACTCAAGAAGATATGGCAGAATCATGGTTTAACAACTGCCACAAAGTTGCGACTATTGAAGACGTTAGTGTGGCCAGTTGTAATGTAATGTAATATAAATCTTCGAAAATTTCTCAGCGCCCACAAAAGCCACTTCAGGGAGACCAGCTTATTCACCGGCGCTATATCAAGTCACGTCCGCAATAGCCAAACTCCTCTGTTCGTTTCGGTGCCAGGTCATAATCCGGGGAGGTCAAGCCGAGGAGACAGCATGGTGCTACAGTAGCAATCGGTGATGATTGTGGTCGTGTGGTGACGCAGGAGTGGAATGTAATTAGCAGGAATCAGGATCGGATATCTTGAAGAGTTCGGTTTTTGTGAGAGTTGAACTTTGAGGAAGACGGAGAAGACTAGAATAGATGCATTTGAGATGAAATGTTTGAGACTTGTCCTTCGAATACCGTGGCCCGCTAAAAAGACGAATGAATGGGTAATTGAAACTGCTGGCGTAGAGAGGAATCCTCTTAAATCTGGGAAGAAATTTAAGCTCGCCTGGTTTGATAATTGGCTAGGATATTTTCCGTTCAGGTTTTTGTTTATCGCTTTACAAATGGATGATGTTAAGAATATCGATCTATGTCTCAAATTTGCGCCATGTCGGAAGAATATAAGCGATTGACCAAACTGACTTATATATAGCGTGAATAAAGCTTGTTAAAGGTGTCCAAGCCCGAAGTTGGTAAAATAGCAGTAACACATTGCTTAACAACATTCTATAGCAACAAAGGCAGTTGACATAAATATATTATTCCACCGTAAAACGTTGTGTATAAAATTAACGTTCCTACAGGATCCTTAAGCTCTCGTCTTGCCAGTCGGAAGCCTTGGTAAAAGAGGAGGGCAACGCTCATCATTTAATCGTCTACTAAACAGTCACACATTAGTGGTCTCTCTGGCAACTGGACTCCCGGCTACGCTGTATACCGCAAACTTCAGTCAATGACAATTAATTATTATTATATATTAAGTTGAATGTAAAAGACACATTTAATAAATATCTTTATAAAGTATGCATGGAACAGATATAGACCTAGGCCTATTGATCAGCGATTTCGTCATACACGCTAAAATAGTTATAATAGTCAGTGACGTCATTCCTAGCAAAGTTATAATAGGCTCACGTCATCAACACAGAAAGGCACTAGTGTACTAGTGACGTCATCCCTAATGAACCTACATTGCTGACTTTATAGCTAATGAGAGATATGTTACCCTGTGACGTCATCAATAATGGAACAGAAAGCAGTAAGTGACGTCATCCCTAATGGAAGATAATATTATTGACGTCATCACTGGCAACGAAGTCGTCGACAAGGCCGTTGTCAGCGGCAACAGTCGTCACGGAAACAGTCGTCATCAAAATAAACGAATAATATATGATTGATTGAAAAATGCTCTCTAAGGCTAAAGGGTGCGGGGCGAGCAGAAATCTTGAACCAAATTTCTGCCCTGGCAAGGATTTGAACCCCAACCCACGACCTCTAGATTGACAGTCCAACGCGTAAACCACTACACAACCGAGCAGAACCAGCGCCGTTAAAGCCCATGTGTTATTTATAACATTATTTGCAAGCGCTTTTGAGGTGTGTAAGGAGATCAATTTGCTTCCTGTGTTTTTCAACTTCTTAGAGCCATTGACGTCGACCTCACTACGTCCACGAGGCTTTATGATTCCACCAGTTTAAAGACGTCTTATGGCCGTAAAGTACGACATTACCTGTAAATGCCCTGCATAATCCTCGTTGTTAGTTCTGGTTTTTATTGTTTAGCGCCATCTGTATGGACGCCATTTAAAATAGAAACTGAAACTAAAATAATAATTACCTGACAGTTTAATTACACTGCACTCCCAAGCCTGGGTAAAGGAGAACGACGTTAAACAACAACTAACATCGACCAAAACAATGCACACACACACACACACACACACATAATTCAACCACAGCCCGTATACTCTGGTAGTGCCAGTCCGTAGCCTAAAAAGACAGTAGGGTTACGCCAGTAATCTTTGTAGTGACACAGCGTCGTTAAACAGCAACTAACCAAAGCATCTTTGGGTCGACTCATCTTTGTTATCATACACCGTCGTGAAACAACTACCTACATGAAGCAAAGACTCTGCCACGGACTTATACTCTGGTGAGGACTTGATCATTATACAGTGGCGCTTTAGAAGTCCTTATTGTAGATTATACTAGATTAGGAAAGGCCAAGTGTATTGACCCTCATGCAACGTGAAAGAAACTCAACGCTAACGTTTTTACAGTTAAACTCTACCAAATGACGGATGGCATTAGACACCTTTAAAACACGTACCGATGGCGCAATAAATAAAGACATTTGCGCTTCAATTTATTCTCTGCCGCGTTTGTTAAATGTTGATATATTAGCCTAAACTAGATGTTTGCCCGTCTTAGGAGGATGAAATTTTTAGCCATCCCTTGCCCCTACTTCCTTTTCCTCCCCTTTCCCATCCGCACTTCCTTTCCTTCCTCTTCTCCTCGCCCTCGCAGTCCCCCTTCCCCTTCCCCTCAACCTGCCCTCCACTTCCCTCTCCATCCCTTCCACTCTACATCCCTACCCTTCCATCTGCACTCCCCCTACCATCCTCCCTTCCACTTTCCTTTCCATTTCCCCTCCGTCTCCAAACCGCTCCCCTCAAACCCACTCCCTCCCCTGCCATCTACCGAATCGATGAGTTAACCACGCAGAGCAAAGCAATGAGAAACAGAAATGCGTCCAGCGAGCTGCCATCTGGCGAATGACTCAGTGCGGAAAAACGTAACGCTATAGACACATTCTGTTCTATTATATTATTGATTAGATGTTTGCCCGTCCTAGGACGGCTAAAAAACCATTTTGAAATATGTTTTTCACTCCCCTCGCACTCCCAACCCCCTGCCTCCCCTACAATCCCTCCCACACCTCTTTTTTCATCCCATCCTCTCCCTCCATGTCCATCCTACTACCATCCCCTCCCAACCTCTCCCCTCCCAACCCCTGTCTCCCCTTCCCTAACACTCCCATCCTTCATACTCTTCCCTTTTCCCTGCCCTCTCCTACCCTGCGCGTGTCTGTGGGTCGCTGGGTGGGTAGCTGGTCGCTGCCTGACGGGCTGGCCACTACGCGGCCGCTTCGAGTTACACGTTTATATTATTAATTATCATTGTATTGTATTGTATTTTTGTATTGTATTGTATTCGAACACTTGTTATAGCGCCCTACCAGATTGCCCATTCAGAGGCGCTCCCGACTACTGCGCGGACGCTGAATCGGAGTTTCACGCCAAAGCGCATGAGCAATTGCGAGTGAAGGACTTGCCCAGGGTCCCTACGCGGCGACTTTGAGGTGGATTCGAACCCGCAACCCTCCAGCTGCAAGGCACCGAACATACGCTGCCGCTTCGCGTTACACGTTTGTATTATTAATTATCACTGTGCTATGACAACGTTTTTTTGATTATTGATAATGACGTAGAATGACGTAGGCCTAAGGCAGATGCAGTGAGAAGTTACGCTTGAGGACAGAATTATAAGCGTTCATTTCTGTTTCATTATAATGTTAAATGTTAATAAATAAATAAGTAGAAGTCGAATGCAATTAGACACCTTTAAAACACGTTCATGTGTTGCGATAAACACAGAATTTTTCTTTGTGCTGCATTCGTTATCAAATCATTACATGTCGTTATTTTACAACCACGGCCTTTGTTGCCTAACATGTTCTTAGACTGTAGGAATCCGTATGTTAGAGACATGATGAGCTGCATTGGTTTCTTTTGCGATGACTCGTCGAGTAAGATCCTAATGTTGATGCGGTGATTTAGTTGTCAGGGAGAATGGGGTTCTTCTTTTAATCCATTCAGCTAAGTAACTGGAAAGCAACGACTCTGCCATGGGCTTATAGGTTATGACTTGGGCTATTAACACATAGGCGCTATATAAGTTCTTAGATCAGATTATGCTAGATTAGGAAATTAGGAAAGGCCAAGTGTATTGGCCGTCTAGGAATGTAAAGGATGATCAAAGCTAACGTTTTTAGACCGGCAAATAACAGATGTCAATAGACACCTTTAAAACCCGCTCCCAAGGCACAATAAATGAATAAATTTGCGCATTGATTTAGGTTTATCGATGTATTGCCAATGGTCGTTATATGAAACTCGATGCTTGTTCGTCCTCGTCAAATTCAGCCATCCCTTCCCCTACTTCCATTCCCATTTTCCATCCACTTCCCTCCTCTCCCCTTTCCCCTCCATTTTCCACTCTCTACCCATCTTCCTCTCTTTCCTTTTTCCTCCCCTCCCAGTTCCCTTTCCCTCACCTTCGCCTCTACTCTCCCTCCCCTCCAAACCTCATACTCACCCCTTCCCTTCGCCTCCGCCTGCCCTTTCCCTCTCCTCCCCATTTCTCTACCCTCCTCATTCCCTCCAGCTTCCACGTCCCTGCCTCCTTTTCCACTTCCCCTCCCATTTCCCCTCCGTCTCCCCACCCCTCCAGCCCCCACTCGCCTCTCCTCCCATCTATCAAATCGATTAGTTAACCACGGAAAGAAGAGTCCAGCCCGTGGCTAAGAGAAACAGAAATTCGTGCTGCCATCTGACAAATAAGGCAGTGAAGAAAAACATATAGCAGGGGGGGCACACGGTACGGACATTCTGTTCTATTATATCAATGATAAATAAATAAAAAAAAGACGCGTAACGTCATAAGACACCTTTAAAATATGTTCAGCGGGAGCAATATATAGACTTTCTTTCGCTTTTTTGATACTGTCTTTGGATCCCAAACATTCGTCTTATTACATTACCTAACGCCAACAACGGTCATTGTAGCCGTAACATATAACATATAATTAAACTGTTGGAATCCGCATGTCACAAGTGAGCTACTTTGGTTACCTATGCAATTACGCATCGAATTTAAGTTCCTAATGCTGATGCAGTGTCGTAGTTGTTTGGGAGGGTGTGGGTTCTTCTTTTAGCCCATTCAGTTAGGTAACTGAAAAGATGTTGGGGTCAGATCCCCCCCCCCCCAATGAGTTTGCGATTACGTTTACGAGTACGATTACGATTACGTTTACGATTACGTTTACGATTACGTTTGCGATTACGTTTACGATTACGTTTACGATTACGTTTACGATTACTTTTACGATTACGTTTACGATTACGTTTACGATTACGTTTACGATTACTTTTACGATTACGTTTACGATTACGTTTACGATTACGTTTACGTTTACGTTCACGATTACGTTTACGATTACGTTTACGATTACGTTTACGATTACGTTTACGATTACGTTTACGATTACGTTTACGATTACGATTACGATTACGTTTACGATTACGTTTACGATTACGTTTACGATTACGTTTACGATTACGTTTACGATTACGTTTGCGATTACGTTTACGATTACGTTTACGATTACGTTTACGATTACGTTTACGATTACGATTACGTTTACGATTGCGATTACGATTACGTTTACGATTACGTTTACGATTACGTTTACGATTACGATTACGTTTACGATTGCGATTACGATTACGTTTACGATTACGTTTACGATTACGTTTACGATTACGATTACGTTTACGATTGCGATTACGATTACGTACCTCCACCATGCAACATCGAAGCTTTCTTTGTGGTCGGCCCCTCGTTCTGGAACTGGCTTCCATGCAATCTGTGACATGAGCTTCTTTCTTCTGCTTTCCATTGCTCCATTTTACAAGCGGTTAAGACCATTCTATTTGACCGTCTGGTCTTGTATTGTCTGGTCAGTAGGACCTCTTCCGAGTTTTATTTAAGATGGGCTATATAAGTTATCAGAGAACTTCTTGTAGTCCGTAAAGATAAGTACTTTGCATTCACCTTTCTTATGTATGGCACAGAGTCGTTAAATAGTAACCAACTGGAACAGCTTTTTAAGCGGAACTCGGCCACTGCTTTTCCGCACAAGTTCCAGTACAAACTATACGAAGCATGTTTCCTTTTATTCCCATATATTGCAATTTGTTCAAAAGTGTTGGTATGTGGATAACATCTGACGCTCGTTGATAATTTCTTTCCATCACTTTACAAATCGATGATATCAACAGTATCATTCTATGTGACTCAAAATAGGCCGAATTAGGAAGCAGCATTAATAAAGATACAACGAAACTGACATATATATAGCGTGGGAAAAGCTATTTAAAGGTGTCCAAGACCCGTATCTGCCCGAAGGTGGTAAAGTAGTAATAATCTTTTGTTTAGCGACATTCGATTAGCCACAAGGGTCGTTTACATAAAGATATTGAATAAAAAATAAAAAAATAAAAAAATAAAACTTTATGTATAAAACGAACGTTCTCTCAGCGTCCTTATACTCGTGTAGCGCCAGTCCAAAGAACGGGTAAAAGAGGAGTGTATCGCTCAGCATTTTATCATCTTCAGAACAAACACCCATAACTGTTCTCTCTGGCAACTGGACTCGCATCTCTACTGGACATCGCTGTATGGGGGGGCGATAGCGCATTGGATAACATCTGGCGTAGAGAGCGAGAGGTACCGAGTTCGAGTCCCGTAGGGCGAATATGCCTTGTTAGTCTGCTATTAGCGCCGTTGTATTGCAGGCTGTCTGTTCTGTTAGTAGTTAATATTTGTGTCTTCTGTCATATGTATTCTTGTGAATTGTTTCAATTGCATAACATGTAAATGTACAGCGCAGTGCGTTTGTCGGGCCCTTAATAAAGAAAAGATTATTATTATTAGTACGCCACAAACTTCAGTCAAAACCATTTAATTATTATTTATTAAGTTGAATATTTAAGGTTAATTATATTAACCCTATAACTTTGACCTATAAATAATCCATTCTATACTCCGCCATCTTCAGTTTCCATATGTCAATACGGAACTGTCCGTGAAGCACTTATGGGAATTAAACTATTTAACGTATATTATTAGAAACCTTTAAATCTGAAGTTCCCAAAGCAATATATTACTTTTCGTTTAAGTTTTCATAATTTTTTGCTTGAAATTTTCTTTATAGAACTTCGCCCACCCATCGTAGGGTCACTGTCAAGACTTGCGTCTAAATGCTCCGCAGGTTTTGGTAATCTATTTTTAGCTCAACCAATCACGCGTCTTGAAAGCGCCAACAACAACAAAGAGCTATCGTGTTAAGTCCCGGCTTTAACGTCGTCTACAGTTTCTCCTATCTGGCTGTGTAATAATTGAAGTTGGATTGATAAAAAATAATTCTTTGCGTCAATCGAAGTTGGATTGATGAAAAGAATTGCTTTGCGTAATTTGAAACTGGATTGATGAAAAGAATTTTGCCTATAATGGAACTCTTTACCAGAACCAATCCGAAGTTCAACTTCAATTAATATTTTTAAATCTAAACTTAAAACTTATCTCTTCTCTAAGTACTATGATTAGTAAGTACATTGTAACGCGTCCTTTGAGTAAGACTCTGTTTCATTAAGGCGCGTTATAAATGCAAGTTGTATTGTATTGTATGATTGTATCAATCACTAAACGTGACAAACACTGAGAATTACGACGCGTGATTGGTTGAGCTAAAAATAGATTACCCAACCTGCGGAGCATTTAGACGCAAGTCTGCCCACCCTCCCTCTCCCCTGCACATCATCTACCCCTTAAAGACCTACATTCCTACAAAGATCCTTCACTTTACAAATCGACGATGTTGAGGATATCGGTCTAAGACTAAGTGAACCAATCTCAGGCAGAATTACTAGCGATTGAAAGAAGCGGATTAATATAAAGCGCTGGCACTCTATTTAAAGGTGTCTAAGTAATTCATAGTTAAAAGATCCCTATAGGTACAAAGGCAGTTGATATAAAAATATTCCTTGGGAAAACCTTGCTAATCATCTAATTATCCTCAAACATTCACCTAACTTGATTCGAATCTTCACTGGACATAAATGTATCCCCTGGCTTCAGTCGAATGCTGAATGCTTGTTTGAAGTTTATGTCTTAGGGTTATTAATTCCATGTTGCAAATAGAAATCTATTTTCAAATACCATTTTCCTAATCACCGTATGCGCATCCATCTGTCTCTGATGTCATTTTGGGTAATAAAACTCTTTTAACGTATTTTTAGACACCTTTTAATTGTATGTTCCCGAAGCAACAAATTACGTTTCGTTTGAGCGAAATTGCTTAATTATTCAGAACATATCCCGTGCAACTTAGCCACTACAGTCACTGTACCTGTGGTAGTGCAAGTCCTAAACCTCGATAAAGGACGATGACGACGCTAATCACCTTTGATATGAGACAGTGTCATTAAACACTAGCTAAGCAACTAACAAATCACTCACAAACGCACACAAATTGACCTGATTACGGCTTGGTCTTGGAGCGCCATCGGTTTATGCCTTGTGCATTAGACACCGGCGCTATATAAGTTACTAATTAGAATTACATTCTCGCACATAATCTATATCACGTATAGCATATGCTGGTTGCATTAATACATTAATATCGGTTAATACATTCATATATGCTAATGAATTCATGAATAGCTATATTGATACATAAATAAATAATTTTCGTTTTGACTGTCTACTTGTCAAGATATTAATTCCTCCA
Source organism: Aporrectodea caliginosa (assembly GCA_020284085.1). NCBI lineage: Eukaryota > Metazoa > Annelida > Clitellata > Crassiclitellata > Lumbricidae > Aporrectodea > Aporrectodea caliginosa. Next base: position 566,334 of record JACEVL010000184.1, read on the forward strand.
ATTTTGAACCGTGATGCTTGACTGTTTTTTCTTAAATCCAATCTTTCACGTGCCACGTGTCAATATGAAATCTGAGTGACAAACCGAATTCAGTGACAATTGAGGTAATTGTCGAGAATTTAACATAAAGTTGAGTTACTGTCTAAACAGTACCCTTGGTATAAAGTTAGCGTCATCTTTTTCAGGGAGTGTGAATTGGTGTGGTCTACTGCACATAACGAAATTATAAAATACTTACATAATCGAAAACAGTTTAGTCTATCGTTTGACAAGTCTGGCCTATTTTCGTTTAGTTTGAACAAGTGCGTACTAGATATTCTAATGGATAGCGTTCTTGAATGTCAACTCTGTGGTCCGGGTTCAAAATCACAGTCAGGATAGAAGTATATTAATAGATTTCTCTTTGCTAACTCCGCTGTAATGAGTACACTGACCGCACACTGTGAGTAGGAAGATGGGACGCGCCCTTATATGCCGAGGATGAGAAACTGAAGTCGATAACACTTTCTAAGGCTAGCTCAAGGGACTTGTTTTTTTAGAATGGTCCGTGTATAAAATTATAGCTCCTCCGATAATAATCTATAATTAGTGTTGCCCTCCTCCTTTGGCCAGTATTGCGACTGGCACTACCAAAGTTGGGACAATGGAAGAACGTTCATTTTATACACAACGTTTCTCTTACGGAATATTTTTTTATGTCGACGGGAATTGTACCTAATAGGGGTCTTTAAACAATGGATTACTTAGACACCTTTAAATAGGTATTCAAACAATGTATATTAGTCAGCTTCGTTCAATCGTTACTAATTCATTGCTTGCTCGCTCCATGATTGTCACATGTGAGTCACAAAGACTGATATAATACTTGACATTATAAATAATTATATTAAAAGAAAAGTGTTACAAACTTTCAATTTCTTAGTCTCAGCATATGAGGGGTGGCCAGTCCTCTCCCTCGCCGTCCTGTCTTCCCACCGACAGTGTACGGTCAGTGTGCTCGTTATAGCTGAGTTGGCTAGGGGGCGCAGATGTAGCGGACTATTTTACTTATTTAGCAATTTCTCCACGGACCAGAGAAATTGATTTCAAACGCTAGATGTCATTTTACATCCAAGCAGAAATAGCGCCACTCAGAATAGGAGACACCTTTATAATGTGTGCGCAATATTCTATATAAATTTAAAATAACATAATATTTTATGTAACAGGTTTTTGAACTCCTACTCTGGCAGTACCAGGCCCAAGCCTTGAGAAAGGAAGAGGGCGACGATAATCATCTTTGTTGTAACGCATTGTCGTTTAACGCAAGTAACCAACCAAAACAGCTTTTAAAGCAGCTGCCTTTGGGTTCAAGTGAAAATACGAAGCGTAGGACCTACTGTATTCCATTTTGTGTCCATATTTTGTAATATGTTGAAAAGTGTTGGTTTAATTATGGAGTACATCTTGCTCTCATTCAAAGTCTAAAAAGATATCAAGGCCACGTTTATTTTTTTAGATTCCGTTGTATATAATCTTGGGGGGTCAAATGATTTCGTCCTTGGTGCATTTATGCTTTCTAAATCTTGTTTTGGGATACGAATTAGCGATTGAACGAAACTGACGAATTTATAGCGTGAAAAATGCTATTTAAAGGTGTGCAAACTTTGCCTCTGCCCGAAGGTCGTAAAATATTAGTAATCCATTGTTAAACGACATTCTATAGCTACAAAGACCGTTATTCCACCGTAAAACGTTGTGTATAAACTGAACGTTCCCCAGCCTCCGTATAATTTGGAAGTGCCAGTCGTAAGCCTGTGTAAAATAGGAGGGTAACGCTCATCACCTAATATTCTCTTTAAGAATATCCCATGACTCGTCTCTCTAGCAATTGGACATCGCTGTATACCACTAACGTCAGTCAATAATATTAGGTTGAAGGTGTATTGAAAAATACTTTTCAAAGGTATATTTCAAATACAAAACAAAATTGTATTTTCTATGTGTCAAATAGAACTCTATTTTCATATACTATTGTTCCCATCACTGTATGCTCAGCCATCTTCAATTTTCATAAGTCGATAATGAACCGTCTGTGAAGTCATTTCTGGCAATCAAACTATAAAGCATTTATTAGACACCTTTAATTCGTAAAATTCTAAAGCAATAAAAGACTCTCTCCGTTTATTCGTTTTAAGTTTTCTGAAATGTCTTGCGCATTTATTAGACACATTTAAATCGAAAAACTTCGAAGCTGTAAATACTTTTAAATAGCCTACCTTCGTACTATGTCAGTGCCAGTCCCAAGCCTGAATAAAGAAGGAGGGCAATGCTAATGATCTTTGTTATACACAGTGTCGCTAAACTGAAACTACTACTACTACCTTTTCGCCTATTACTCGTGTGGGATACATTAAACATAGGCCTAATCTTCTCGGTCATTCCGATAATAATGACGTAATCGCTAACGTAAGAGACGCATTTTATTAAATAGTACAATAAAGTATGCTTCGCTTGAAACAGATCTATATGCCTAGGCCTATTCATCAACGACTTCGGCATAAACGCTGAAGTAGCTATAATAGACATTGACGTCATTCCTAGCAAAGTTATAATAGACTGACGTCATCAATACAGAAAGAAATTAGTGACGTCATCCCTAATGGAACAACATTGCTGCCGTCATAGCTAATGACAAACATGATACCCAGTGACGTCATCAGAGGCTCACGGTGCAATAGCGATATCCTGGGACTGGTTTTTTAAAATATAAATCTTTGCAATAATAGCCATTATTGTCAATGCAAAGCCGTTTCTTTAAAACATAATATTCCCGCGATAAGGTAATAATCCTCGACTTCTGGTTTAAAGACTGCTCTACCACTTAGTCATTGAAGCTCACGAGTGCTGTGATCTTTGACTGTCCTTTAAATTCGAGTTTCCAAGTGATTCGTCAATTATGCTGAGCAAATAAATATCTGATTCATAGCAACACTCAACGAAATTTGAAAAACTTATTTAATCAAAAACAATTTAGTCTATCGTTTGACCTATTTGGGCCTAGACTGGAATAGTCTGTATACTCGATAGTGTATAGTGGTTAGCGTGCTGTACTGTCAACACAGAGGTCGCGGGTTCAAATCCCCGTCAGGGCAGAAGTATATTTAGAGATTTCTGCTCAATCACGCGCCCCTAGCCAACCCCGCTGTAATGAGTACACTGACCGCACACTGAGAGTAGGAAGATGGGACACGCTCTCATTTGCTTAGGACGAGAAACTGTAGTTAGACCTGGGAGTCGACCCCAATAAGTCGACCCCAGTCGACTTGGTCATCCCAAGTCGAGTCGAGTCGTTTCTGCGTAGCGCAACTGACCCCAAGTCGAATTTGTACTGAAAAGTAACCTCAAGTTGTTTTCTACAGAAGTCGACTTAAACCAACTTGGGACACAAACAAATCTAAAATTATCTCGCCACACTAATGATCGTGAGTCCACGGTGGCGCTTAACCCTCGGGCTACCAAGGGGGGTGGTTGCCCCCCCCCCAGGTTTTTCATCTCAAACTTTTTCCGTATGGAATAAAAATTTGACCTTTTAGGTAGCTGTAGGGATTCATTTACACACGTTTTGAGGTAAAATGTGAGATGATATCTCATACCGTTCAAAAGTTATACCCAATATACCCGAGGCACCAGGGGGGGGAGGGTGGATACCACCCCCGCCTAGATTTGCGACTATATCTTATCCGTCATTTAATATTGAGAGAAACAAATTATACCATTCTATAGAGGGAATGTGGGGCTACATTTCTATGGTCACTGAGTTGACCTGAGACAACCGGAAGTGCTCAAAATAAATAATAATACGCGTAACATGCGTGGAAAATGGCTGAATGGAAGAACTCCCCCCTTAGTTTTTTGTCTGTAGCGTATTCATTTGTCTTCCTGGAAGAGAAACAAAGATACCATTCTTTAGAGGGAACGTAGGGCTTCATTTGCATACCAATATCTTTGTCTTTTGAATACCGGAAGTGATCAAAATAAATAATAATACGCGTAATCTGTGTGAAAATGGCTGAATACAGCATTACAACGTAAACCGATATATATGTATGGATATATATGTATGGATGTACATTTATACTATATAAACATGTGTAGGGATGATTGTTTGTATCTTTTATACATAGATTATTTTTAAAACTCACATAATCTTATATTTGTTTATCGAAAAAGTACAAAATGTACGCAATAATATACAATATTGCTAATTAATGGGTTCCGTTGTTAAAAGTGATGTAATTTCGAGGTGCATTCACATAATGTACAACTAAATATACCATTCTGTGCAGAAATGAATGCTGAATCCATTGCTATATTACAAGTTATGATATGTAAAACCAAACACGAAATCCAGGGGGTGGTAACCCCCCCTTGGTAGCCAGTGTCACAAAAAAAGCTTGGTAGCCCTAGGGTTAAGCAGTTGTATAGTGTTTTTAGTGTGAACAAGCGTTTTTAAGACCTATAGTGTGTTAGGGTTGTGTCACGACAATACATCTGTATATAATTATATATGTATAAACATGATCTAGTTGAGCGGGCGGTCAGCGCCGCTCGTATTATGTAAACATTGACTGAATAATTATAGCTTGTAGGCCTACTGAGCACGTGCTAATAGTGCGGGAAAGGTTAGAAATTGCTGATTACAGTCGATTTGAATAAGGCAGCTGTCTTAATACAGTAGGCTAGATAGAGCTGTATATTGAGAGTGAAGTGTTAAGAAATATAGTTGATTTATGTTGACGATGTACATTGAATTGAAGTGTTGAAGATAAAAGTTGATTTTCATCTCATTTGAAGGAGTAAGAAGAAATATTAAAAAACGCAGAACGGTACTGCGATATTATTTTGTATTATCGACGCCGGTTGCATCGGTTGGGCTAAGCAGTTACTTAGGCCTACTTATTTTTTTATCGGTGTCGATTTATCTATATCATGAGTTATTATATGTTAAAGCGTCACACGTACGTTTAATAAAACTGGCAAATCGAAGTGTTAATAAAAATGTTAGCACGTCTGCCTTATCAAGAGCTGAACACGCGCAAATCAATGAACGTTTAGTCGTCAGTGAATTCGACCCAAAGAAATCTGGATCTCATACTATATAATCAATCGATCGTTTGGCGGCGCTACTTTGGTGCACTGCATTAGCCGTTTGCAGACGGAAAACTGACAATAATCGACCATATTGTCGGTGAGTGGTAGTAGTCCAGTAACTGTGGGATGATACGCATGCGCAATGCTATTTGAATGACGTTAGTGGCCAAATAATTATGACAACAGAATTAAACTGTGCCATTATAACACGCCATTCAGTGCAACCAGTCCGCGGTCCACTGCAGATTCTTCTGTTAACCCAAAGCATTACAAAACTGTTCAAGCACAAACACAAACAGCTTAAAATAGGCCTAATAAGCAATTTTATTCATCAGGTGTTGAGAGCTCATTACTCATTAGTATAAGAAATTAATGCTTGCCAGGCAAATTGGCACGACATTTTTGTATTATTAGCCGTACGTATAAATCGTAATTACCATGTCAGAAGTCGACTTTAAGTCGAAAGTTGGTTGGTTTTCTGCCAAGTCGGATCAAGTCGTTTTGACTCCAAGTTGTCGACTTCAAGTCGACCTCAAGTCACTTTAGGGTCAAGTGGGGTCAGATTGGATGATCAAAGTGACTCCCAGGTCTAACTGTAGTCGCAAACACTTAATACCCAAGGTTGCCCCGCAGGCTAGCTCAAGGGACTTGTTTTTTCCAAAATTGTTTTATATAAAGCGCCTCCGATAATAATCTACAATTAGTCTAGGCTGTGTAGCCCTCCTCCTTTCGCCAGGCTCGCGACTGGCAGTACAACAGTTAGGACAATGACGGAACGTTCATTTTATGCACAACGTTTCTCATACGGAATATTTTTATGTCGACGGCCTTTGTACCTATAGGGGTCTCTACACAATGGATCACTTAGACACCTTTAAACAGGGTTCCAACGCTATATATTTATCCTATCTAGAGGTGGTCTCTACACAATGGATCACTTAGACACCTTTAAACAGGGTTCCCAACGCTATATATTTATACTATCTAGAGGTGGTCTCTACACAATATCTTCTTTTACACAGTCAAGCAAGAGGTGATGAATTGTCTCCTTCAGAGCTACTTAGAAATAAATGTCAATTATATAAACACGAAATTTCCATTAAAACCCTTTTGACGGTAAATTTATTTCAGAATGAGGTGTATAGGTTAGTTAAGATAATCAATAAAGGTAAAATTTTGTAATTGGATATTTTAAGTTTGTTTCATTGAATAGTTTTATTTCTTAGTTATAATTATAAATACTTAATTAGTCTTTTATTGATACATTTTTATAATTTTGAAGTAAATAATGCGTTATTGTGATACACAAGTTGTAAGTGGATACTTCAATTTCGGTTGTGTATGTACATTTTGGTTACTGAAGCACCCATAGATAACATCTTTTCAATTGTTAATTTCTAAATATGTTATGTCATATAACATTATTTTGTAATAAAGTTGTGATGTTGGAAAATTATAAATATTAATAATTGGTTAATGAATATCTATATTGCCAAATTAGTATTATTCAATTTTGTTTTTCTTTCTTCAATATTACATATGGTTTGGTTTTATTGCTGTATAAGAGTAGCTACTATGATGCATAATACTGCATTACTGTGTTGCAGTGGGAGTTCTATGATTATAATTTGAATCTATTGAAGCTAAACTTTAAACAATGATATTGCATGTATGCTTTGTTGGCTAATGACATTTTAATTATAGTGTATTAGATACATGAAATGTTTGAAAGAGTACTTCGTAAATGTCTTTTATGGAACAATTGCTGTATAATAATATTGTTTAATTTGCATAAATTCTCTTTGTTAGGATATGGAAATCATAGACAATGAGATGAACTACTTTATATTTGAATATTAGTGAAATAATATTGTAAAGCTCCGTTTCGACACCTTGAATAGTGTTGTTCGGATGCTCTAAGGTTCTTGTAATTATTGAATTGTGTGTTTTCTGTATTATTATTGTCGTCAACGGCCTTTGATGTCATAAGACGACGTAAAACTGTGGAGTAATAATAATAAGTCTCTACACAATGGATCACTTAGACACCTTTAAGTATGGTTCCAACGCTATATATTAATCAGCTTCGTTCTATCGGCAATAATTGATTCATGGTGTCTACACTCTACTGCAAGCAACGTACCAGTCACATAGTCCGATAATCCTTAACGTCATTAACCCTAATCATACCAGGATAAAAACAACCTAAACGTACCGGGTGGGGTCGAAAATGACCCCATCTTAGTTATTTACTGTAAGTTCAACATGCTTGTTATTTAAGTGTCAGATATATATATTCTTCTTCTTCTTCTTCTTTCTCCTCCGTCAAGTATTCGCTGACGATGAGGCTCTAACAAAACTTCTCCATTTCGGTCGGTCTCTTGCGAGTTCTATTGCCCTTCTTAAGTCCCATCCTCTGTCTTCATTTTGTTAGAGTTT
>JACEVL010000184.1:576405-638905 GCA_020284085.1 Aporrectodea caliginosa
CTGGATTAAATCATCTAGCTCTGCATTAGTTGGCACTGACAACACGGCCAATTCGCTAGTTCTAATTTTAATATAGTTTAATTAAAAGAAATTCACGGGAGATACCAAATAGCGGTTTCCACATCCAATTACGCCAAAATTACAATTTTCATTCCGTTTCATAAAGTTAGCTGTCTTTTCCAAAATTACCGTTTCATCGGGATCGAATTGGCAAACGTCCATTCAATTATGAATAGCAATGCACTTTTTAGTAAGCAGGGACGGTACCTGCAAAACCATCTAAGAGACCTTTCCCAGTCCTTCGCCTTGTTTTATAGGCTAATCTACGCGCCAAAAGAACCGCGTTATTTTCGCTCGCTTTTCCACCAATCACAACGCAGTATCGCAAGCGCCCTTTTCCCCTCGTAAATTTCCACCAATCACGGCAGTTCGTTCTTTTTGGCTTTTGTGCCCATTTTGGTCTATGCCAGATTTGCTATTATTTAATTTTATTACATTTATTTCATTTGTGATGGATATTTCATATTTCAAGAGAAAGTATTATTAGTAATTAAATCACTCCATCGCAAATTTTGCGCCCCCTCTTGAGTTGCGCCCTGTGCCACGGCACCGTTGGCACATGCCTCGCTACGGCCCTGCCCAATGGAACTACATTTCTGGCGTTAGGCCTATAGCTAATGACAGACATGTTACCCAGTGACGTTATCAATAACGGAAAAGATAGTAGCAAGTGTCGTCCTCCCTAATGGAAGATAATATTATTGACGTCATCACTGGAAACGGAGTCATCGACAAGGCCGTTGTCAGTGGCAACAGTCATCATGGAAACAGTCGTCATCAAAATCCTCTCTAAGGCTAAGTGGTGCGGTTCAAGCAGAAATCTCGAAATATATTTTTGCCCTGGCAGGGATTTAAACTCTCGATCGAAATTCCAGAGCGCTAACCACTACACTATCGAAACATATCCAGCGTATTTCCTTTTATTCCCATAGTTTGTAATTTGTTCAAAAGTGTTGGTGCATGGAGCACATCATCTGTTCGTTGAAGACCGTATACAGAGATGGCCAAGACATTCTTGCTTTTTAAAATTTAATTTTGAAGTCGAATGAATGGGTCTATGATGCTTTTAATAAGATCGCTAGGGTCTGTTTGATATTTAGTTGGGATCTTTTTCAATGCAGAATACCACCGAAGTTAAGTTTTTTTTTTAAAGTCCATTTCCCATCACTTAACAAATCGATGATAATTATTGGTCTATGTGACTCAAGGACATGATAAAATATAAATTATTACTGATTGAACGATGCTGTTAAATATATAGCTTTGGAATACATATTGAAAGGTGTCTAAGTAATCCATTGTTTAAAAACTCTATTAGGTACAAAGGACGTTGCCATAAAAATATTCCGTAAGAAAAACGTTGGGTATAAAAATAAAATGAACGTTCCGCCAGTTTCCTAACTGTTGTAGTGCCAGTCGCAAGCCTGGCCAAAGGAGGAGGGCAACGCTAATCGTCTGATCATCTTCAAACAATCACTCAGCTGGCCTCGAATCTCCACTGGACATCGCTGTATACCACCAACTGCAGTCAATATTAGGTTGAATGCCTTGTTAACTGTCTTATAGGGTCATTATTTTGGAATTTAAGTTTGGGAAGAGCACGGCGTATCAATGGACCTATAAACGACTCATTTTGTTTGAAAAATACTTGTGAAAAATGTCTGAAAATACAAAATAGAGTAACATTTTTTATATTGTAAATGAAAATCTATTTTCAAATACTATTGTTCCCATCACCGTATGTTCAGCCAACTTGGATTTTCATAAGTAGATAAGGAACACTCCGCGGTCATAAAACTCTAACGTATTTATTAGACACCTTTAAATTGTATGTTCCAGAAGCAATAAATATCATTTCGTTTAAGCGCTATTGTTTCATTGCTGAGTACATATCCCGTGCAACTTCGCCACTAGTCTACCTGTGGTAGTGCCAGTCCCAAGCCTGGATAAATGAGGAGGATAACGACCCTAATCATCATTGTTATGATACATTGTCATTCAGTGAGCCTGCATCTTGTTAGTGCTCACTGCAAACCATTCTTGCTTTACGGAATGGAAGCTGTAAGCCTCAGTAACACTGAACTGAACTGAACTCACTGAATTACACCTACAGCAATGCCATCTGTAAAATCTTCAAAGTCAGCCACTGCAGTGTTGAGGACATTCTGCACTTTACGCAGGAACCTAATATCAATGACTGCTGGCTGGCAAGAAGAACTAGACTCTTTCAACGAGGCTCAATTATCGGGAACACTATTGTAAATTTTGTATGTCATCTGTTGTGCGCATAGTATACATGTAATTTGTAGTAATGAAACTTGGACTATGTATTAATTAATTTTAGTTAGTATAGTACAGACAGTTCTGCTGGTCTGAGAATGCTGTATCTCTATGTGTGTTGTTTCTCCTTTTTTTTCTATGCTACCATAGTTGGTGAATAAAAGATTGATATATAATATGCTACAGAATACAGCATAACACCTCAGCTCGCTAGATGGCCAAGGGACTGTGCTAATAATAATATAGTATTGATAAATAAATAAGTAGAAGTCGAAATTCATTAGACACCTTTAAAACGCTTTCAACTGTTGCTATAAATAAACAAATGCAGCAAAGTTAAATAATTTGAACTGCAAGAATCCGTATGTCATAGATGAACTGCATTCGTTGCCTATAATATAATGAACGCAGTATGTATGGTTCGGCTACAACTCATTGTATGAACTGATGATCACAAGTTTTTACAGGAATCGTCGAATCGAATTTAACTGTTTAATGCAATTTCATTTGGCGGTGACGGGTAAGAACTAACGATCTCCATTGGTTTCTTTTCCTTCGAATCTTTGGATGTACTGCATTGTGTGGGATTTGGTCAACTGGCATTCTGTCTACATTTTTAAAGCATAATAATAATATACAACAAAGCACAGCGTAACGACTCAATTCGCTAGATGGCCAAGAAAGACTGATTAATAAGCCTAGCTGTAGAGAAGGCCTAGGCCTGCAAACTAAACAGACAATGTAAGTAACATTTAAGATGAAATTTCACTAAGATATTTGTCCCTTTGACATATTACCAAGAGAGGGTAGGGGTAAACCCAACTTCTCTTCATGTGAGCATTGGAAAAAGCCTACAACTATATAACCATGATACTGAGTATAGACTTCTAGTTAGTAGACCCCTATATATCAGGCCGTCAGCACAGCTGCGTTGGACCCCATAGATTAGCATATTAAGTGTTATTGTCTATATATATATATATGTACAGTTTTTAAAGACGACAATCAATCCTTGATATGACGGCGTCGTTAAATAAACGTGTTCAAACCGGTTCAGCTTCAGTTTATCGTAATCTAGAAATTTCTACAGCGCCCAGAAAGCGAAGTCGCAGGAACCAGCTTATTCAATGGGGCTTAGTCAAAACAGAATCAATAGGCTGGGGGAGGTTAAATCGGGTTCACGTCAAAATCAGACGGCTAAGGGGGGGGGACCGGTGTTTGGGGTAGAAACAGCTATCGAGGGAGGCGAGGGGAAGAAGAGGAATCAGGATAAGCTTTGTGAAAGACCATTTTTTTCAGCTTGAGTGAATTGCCTGGTCTTGCAAGAGGTGAGGTTTTGAATAGTTCGTAGGATGTAACAGATATTTGTCGTCGGCCTAATAGACCTAATGGCGGGAGTTTTGTTCAAGAGAGGTGGAACGATTACTTATGTGGAATACTCTTTTCGGTCATTTACATAATAATGACGTAATCGCAAATGTAAGAGAAACATTTAATAAAATAATATCAATTTAAAGTATGTTTTATAATAGATATAGGCCTAGGCCTATAATTGATCTGCGACTTCGTCATAAAGGCTAAAGTAGTCATATAAGTTAGTGACGTCATCCGCAACAATATTAAAATAGACTGACGTCATCCATGAAACAATGGTATTACTGACGTCATCCCTAAAGGAACCATCATAGTTAATGACAGATTTGTTACCCAGTGACGTCATCGATAACAGACAAGATAATAGTAAGTAACGTCATCTATAATGGAAGATAATATTATCGACGTCTTCACTGGTAAAGGAGTCATCAACAAGGACGTTGTCAGCAGCAACAATCGTCATGGAAAGAGTCGTCATCAAAATCCTCTCTAAGGCTAAGGAGCAGAAATCTTGAACCAAATTTCTGCCCTGGCAAGGATTTAACCCCCCCCCCAATACCTCTCGATTGGCTGTCCATCGCGCAAACCACTACACTATCGAGCTTACCCAGAGTATTTCCTTTTATTCACATAGTCTGTAATTTGTTCAAGTGTTGGTGTATCGAGCCTATCTTCTGCTGGTTCAAAACCTACAATATCGGCAAAGACATGATTGTGATTTGATTTTGATTAATCATCAGTTTAATGACATCTCATGACAACATCTGCCGCTGACGTCATATCAAACATTGTACATTGGCAATATTACAAACAGCATGCACATTTAACATTTCGACAATACATGTACTTATCATGATTTTCTATACATTGTTCAAGTAGCTTTCATATTTGAGTCTCAGTTTTATTTAGTAGCAGTGTATGGCCATACAACAATCATTTGTGCTAATAAATTTAAACATTTCTATCAGATATTCAGGCTAAGTGTCAGAGTGTTTTTCAGTAGGCTTAGATAAACACCATTTATTAACAAGAAATGCAGTTTGGCATACTACATACATATAAGTTTATGTATATACACACACATATAATATAGGCGAATGTATCTAAGAGACATAGTATTATATACATAGATCGATAGTGAAACATGAACAGCACGTAGCATTTTATGGCTGTGTGGTGTATACATCGGTGTATTTTATTCACACCAATTTACACCAGACGGTGTCACGCCCCCTATAGTTGTTCCCACCCCTCTAGTCAAATTTTCCCCACTTTCCCAAACACGCGCGTGACTCCGCCTATATGTAGCCTACATTTTAAACACGATATTCATTTGTATTTACACAAACCAGTGAACACAGATATTTTAGACAAAATAACCTAAATGTAGTGTCTCAAAGGTAACTGGCCCCGTGGGTGGTGTTTTTTTATACAGTTTTGTTACATTTTCATTAACACAGTAACGTAATAATCTACTAGTTGACAATTTAATGAGTGTCCTATCTCTATTTTTAATATGCATAGTAGTCTGTAATGATACAGTGGCTTAGTGAGAATTTGGTCCCGAGTATTGCTTTACGCGGGGCATCCTGATCAGTCGACAGATTTTCTGTCTCGTACCTCTGGTCGAGTTCGTCTACTGTTGAGGGCATGACCCCGCCGGGCGGTCTGCATAGGGTGGTATAGCTGATGCCTGGGCTTGTCCTGCAGTGCGTCTGTGGGCTAGTATTAGGTATTGGGTGCACACAGGGGTGTGTATACGATCTTGCGTTTAGAGTGATGCTCCTTGTCTAGGGTCTGGTGAGCTTGGGTGCCCTGCGGGCTGCAGTGCACATAATTATGATATGGCAGCCTCCAGCCGCTTGGAATGTGTGCTGCTATTGAGTTGGTGCCCTATAGGATGCGACCTTCAAATATGCATTCTATCACGGAGCACAACACAGTTTGCAAATCAGCATTACATAAAATATTCCTCAAGGTTACATCTAAGTGTTTAGAGATACAATTTTCACGAAGTGTCTGTGCGATGTGTCCTTTCTTACAATGTAGTAAGAGATGTGATATTGTTTCCCTCACACTGCACATGTCACAAAGGCCGGTGGGATGTAATTTAAGATTGTTCAGTCTGTCGTTTAAATTGACATGGCCCAGTCTTAATCTCGTTAACTGAACTTCTTTTTTCCGATTGTGATCTAGGTGCTTAATTTCCGTGCTAACAGTGGGATATAATGCTTTATAAAATCGACCCCTCTGGTCATTTGTGTATTCCATTTGCCATTTGTTGATTATGTATGAGTTTATCATTGGATATTCTTCGGGTATTTCTATGTAGTTTGTGGAGTTTATGTGGCTAATGCTGAGTGCTTCCTTAGCTAGTTTATCAGCTATTTCATTTCCGTGTATATCCAAATGACTAGGTATCCAGACTAATTCCACCGTGCTTAGTGCAATGCTGTTGTGTATTTCAATGGCTTCATCAAGCAATGTTGGTCTGGATTTTGAAGTATGTCGTTTGAGCGATGTTAATACACTTAATGAATCTGAGAATATGACAAAATTTTGGTTTTCACTTTCATTTTGGGCGATCCACTGCATAGCTTCCTTGATCGCCGTCAGTTCTGCAGCGTAGACACTTGAGTAATCGCACAGTCGCATTTGTTGATATACATGCTCGCTTGGTATGGCAAACGCTGCAGCGGCTACATTGCCCGCTTTTGAGCCGTCTGTGTATATACAAGTGTGATGTTGGTATTTTTGTATTGTCTCTAGCACAATTTGTTTCGTGCAGTCTGGATGATCGACCTTTTTGTTTTGTGATTTTCGGAGGCTGGTGTTAACCTTAATGGGTTTATTTACCCAGGGTGGAGTTAGGGGGAAAGATGGACCTTTAAAAGATGTGTTTAAGGATGATAGGAATTCAAAGGTTCGTGTATAGATGGATTTGAACTTGCTATGTCTGGTCCTGTATTCATTTGTCCAGTGTTGCTGCAGTGTATCACTGGCTGGGCTTAGGGTACTGCCTTTAATTTTTGTCATGAATTTCAACGCGTTCTGCAGGTATCTTAAATGCAACGGTATTTCCCCACACTCATTTTGTAATGCAGGTGCTGGGGTTCCTTTGGCAGCTCCGCAGCATAGCCTCAGTGCTTCAGTTTGAATAGATGTAAGCTTTGCCAGCGAGGTCTTGCTTGCTGTTGCAAAAGCTATGTCGCCATACTCCAACACTGGTCGAATTAAAGTCCTATATATAGTTATTAAAGACTTCTTGGACGCTCCCCACGTGTAACCTGACACGGCTCTCATTAGATTGAGGCGTCGTTTGCACTTTTCGATTATATATTTTATATGCGCATTCCATGTTAGCTTGTTGTTTGAACGAAGCTGACAAATATATAGCTTTGGGAACCATTTCAAAGGTGTCTAAGTAATTCGTTGTTTAAAGACTCCTATAGGTACAAAGGCTGCTGACATAAAAATATTCCGTCAGTTGCGCATTAAATGAACGTTCCGCCAGTGTCTCAACTGTGGTAGTGCCAGTCGCAGGCCTGGTAAAAGGAGGAGGTCAACGCTAAATCATCTAATCATCCTCAAACAATCACCCACCAACTGGACTCGAATCTCCACTGGACATCGCTGCATATCACTACCTGCAGTCAATACATTATTTGACTGAATGTCAGTGTTGTATCAATTACGTTGCAAATGTAATTCAATTATAATTGCAATTACATGCATGTAAATGCAATTGAATACCTGCGGTAGTGCCAGTCCCAAGCCAGGGACTAAAGGAGGAGGACGACGCTAAACATCCTTGTTATGATTCAGTGCCATTAAAAAAAACCACCAGCTAAGAAATTCAACGCTAACGTTTTCGTATTTAAACTCCGCAAATGACGGATGATATAAGACACCCTTAAAACCTGTTCAGATAGTGCAATAAGTAGAGATCTGCGCATTGATTTAATCGTCGTAGTCGTCAACGGCCTTTGATGTCATAAGACGACGTTAAACGTTGGATTAAAAAAAAAAAGATTTAATCGTTACTTCAGTTTGTCAGGTGTCCCTATGTTAAATTAGATGTTTGCCCGTCCTAGGACGTATAAATTTCAGGGAGGTATAGCGAGCCACTCAAAATCAGCCATCACTTTTTCCCACTTCGAATCCCCCTTCCCTCTACTTCGCTCCCCTCCCCTTTCCACTCTTTTGTCTCTTCCCTTCCATCTTTCTCCCATGCCTCTTCCCCTCCCTCGAAGTCCCCTTTCTCTCACCATTCCCTCTCCCTCCCTCCACATCTCCTACCCATCCCTTCCCATCCTCCCCTTCCAATCCTCCTCGCCTTACCTCACCATTCTCCTCCACCTTCCAGGCCAATAACCTTCTCTTCCACTTTCCTTCTCATTTCCCCTTCCTCTCCCCACCGCTCCTCTCTAACCCTCTCTGATCCTCTGGGAAACCGGACTCGGACCTCCCTCGGACTACTCTTTTGGACAACCCCTCTTACTAGACGCAGCGCTCGTGAATAAGCTGTTTCCTTGCGCTTGGCTTTCGAGTGGCGCTTTAGAAGTTTGGCGATTACGATTACGACTTCCCTCCTCTGCCATCTACCGAATCGATGAGTTACCCACGCAAAGGAGAGTCCAACCCTAAGAGTAACAGAAATGCGTCCTGTGAGCTGCCATCTGGCGAATGACGCAGTGAAGAAAAAAAATGTAACGCCATCCTGTTCCATTATCTTATTGATAAATAAATAAGTAGAAATCGAATGTCATTAGACACCTTTATAACACGTTCATAAAGCGCGATAAATAAATATTATTTCGCTTTGCTTATATTGCTCGGATGCTCCGTATTCAAGACTGTCGTCTTATTACATTACCAGTCCTAACGTCAACAACGGCCATTGTTGCCGTAACATTTTAATAAAGTGTAGGAATCCGTTTGTTACAGATACAGGATGACCTGCATTGGTTACCTATGCAATGATGCGTCCTGTTTAAGATCATATTGTTGATGAAGTGTTTAGGTTGTCATGGAGAGTGGGGCTCTTCTTTTAATCCATTCAGCTAAGTAACTGAAAAGATATTGGGATCCGATCTTGACCTGCAGACGAGTGGTTTCGTGTATTTCAAAAATTAACATTAGATTTATAACGGAGTTCGTATATTGTACTCGATAGTGTATTGGTTAGCGTGCTGGACCCTCAATTGAGAGGTCGGGGGTTCACATTCCCGCCAGGGCAGAAATTTGTGCCGCGATTTCTGCTCCATCTGGGCCTCCTAGCCAACTCGGTCATAACTGACCGTACACTGTGGGTGAGAAAATGACACGGCAAAGGAGAGGACTGCTGGCCACCCGCCCTCGTATGCCGAGGCCAAGGAAAAACACGTTTTGAATGAAGTCGCTAACACTGTGGTCAACACTCTCCCTCGCCGTCTCATCTTCCCTCCGACAGTGCATGTTTATTGTAGGTCTACACATTATCGGTCAGACGGATAAGGGGTGCGGGTCGAGCAGAAATCTTGAACCAAATTTCAACCTCCGCAGACCGACAACCCGATTGAGAGTGCATCGCGGTAACCACTACACTATCGAACATAACCATCGTATTTCAATTTATACACATAGTTTGTAATTTGTTCAGAATAGATGATGTGTGGTGCACATTATCTGTAGTTGAAGACCTAGAAAGATGGCCAAGACAGCACTAATTTTTAATTGTATTGTATTGTATCATCAAAGATTTTATATAGCACCTCTCTCAGAATAACTATTCAGAAGCGCTCTCAGCACGAACCCCCCTGGGGAAAAGAAACGTCTTTAAAGAACGAGAGACCAAAGAGGAAAAACTCGTCATTAGTTTAGCCCTTAATTTTTGGGGAAAGGTCATTCCAAGTAGAGGGACCAACCACAGCAAATGCCCGGCGTTGAGCCAAGGCAGTCCTAGTCCTAGGAACAAAAAGATCTAGCCAATCAGCAGAGCGCAAGGAACGAGATGAGGTCGCAGATAACGGCTTTCGCATGTATAGTCAGAGAGATACTTTGGGGGCACTGCTCAGCTGCGCCTTTGAGACTAGAAAGAGGACCTTAAAATGGATGCGCGCAGTGATAGGAAGCCAGTGCAAGACATCAAGCATATATGTAGAGATATGCGAAAAGCGAGGGAGTCGGGCTATAAGCCGAGCTGAAGCATTTAAGACGGATTGAAGGGGAGAAAGACGCTGCTTTGGGAGGCCCATAAGAAGTGAGTTGCAGTAGTCAAGTCTGGAACAGATAAAGGCATGAACTATGGTGGTAAAAACAGAAGGAGAGACCGATCGTCTGATGTCTCTGAGACGTCTCAGTTGAAAGAAGCAGGAGCGAGTCAGGTTAGATATATGTGCTCCGTGAATGTGAGGGAGGAGTCAAGCGTGACACCCAGGTCACGGACACTAGAAGAGTATGTGTAGGCAGGGAATTTCTCGGTCAGCAATTTAAAGTCAAGTTTGGAAAGCTATAAAATAATATATTTTGTAGATAATATTGAAGTCAAATGATTGGATCTATAGTGCTTTATAAGCCCTATTCAATATTTAGTCAGGATATTTTTGACCCATCTGACCAAAACCAGGCTTAAGTCGCATTTTTTACAATTTGAATGTCATATACCGTTTTGAAGGGTAATCTCTCTCCTTTAAAATGACACAAACTTTATTGTTCTATCATGTTTCTGGCCAAAGTTATGAGTAACAGATCTGGTTCAGTTGTTCAATTGCGATTCTGAGAAAAATGCATTTAAAGTTCTGTATGATTCCCAAATGCAAAATTCCTTAGCAACCATGTTCAGCGCTCTGATTAATTTAGATTTGAAAAGACATTGAATAAAGGTTGCATGATAGGTTAGAGGGAAGTCTGGGCTTTCTATTCATACCATGCTTGCTATGCTAGCCTTATGCCACGCATGGCTATTAATGGCGGGAAAATGACAAAATATCAGGAAAAGTCATTGAATAACTCAAACAATAACTAGTTCAAAATCATTAAAAATACCACTAAAAATTAAAATTTGTCACAAATGTGTTTAAAACATATTTATTTATCAATTTCTATCAAAAACTAAAAATTGAAAAAATTAAATTTTTTTTCACATTTTGCCCTTTATCTCAGTAGTGCATTTTGCGACATAAGCCTGGTTTTGGTCAGATGGGTCACATTTTTCATTTCCGAATACCACTAAAGTTTAATTTTTGAGCCTTTTTTCATCACGTGACAATGTCAAGGATATCGGTCTATGTGACTCAAGCACGTTACCGAAGACTTACTCAAGTCGAAGCAAGTATTAGCAACTGATTTGATTAATCATCAGTTTAATGACATCTCATGACAACATCTGCCGCTGACGTCATATCAAACATTGTACATTGGCAATATTACAAACAGCATGCACATTTAACATTTCGACTATACATGTACTTATCATGATTTTCTATACATTGTTCAAGTAGCTTTCATATTTGAGTCTCAGTTGTATTTAGTAGCAATGTATGGCCATCCAACAATCATTTGTGCTAATAAATTCAAACATTTCTATCAGATATTCAGGCTAAGTGTCAGAGTGTTTTTCAGTAGGCTTAGATAAACACCATTTATTAACAAGAAATGCAGTTTTGCATACTACATACATATAAGTTTATGTATATATACACACACATATAATATAGGCGAATGTATCTAAGAGACATAGTATTATATACATAGATCGATAGTGAAACATGAACAGCACGTAGCATTTTATGGCTGTGTGGTGTATACATCGGTGTATTTTATTCACACCAATTTACACCAGACGATGTCACGCCCCCTATAGTTGTTCCCACCCCTCTAGTCAAATTTTCCCCACTTCCCCAAACACGCGCGTGCAACTGAACGAAGCTGCAGGATATATTATAGTGTTGCAACCCTATTAAAGGTGTCGAAGTAATCCATTGTTTAAAGACTCCCTGTAGGTACAAAGGCAGTTGACATCAAATATTCCGTCAGAAAAACGTTGTGTTTAAAATGCACGTTCCGCCATAGTCCTAACTGTTGTAGTGCAGTCGCAAGCCTGGTCAAAGGAGGAGGGCAACGCTAATAATCTGATCATCCTCACACAATCACTCAACTGGACTCGAATATCCCCTAGACATCGCTGTGTATACCAAAAACTCAGTCAATATTAGGTTGAATGTGTATTCAAGATTAATGTCTTAGGGTTGGGACCTTGGAGTTTAAGCATCAATGGACATGCAAAGGACCCATTTTTCCAGGAAAATACGTTTTCTATATACAAAATAAAATAGTATTTTCTATGTTGCAAATAGAATTATAGTTTCTAATTGGGCCTACCATTGATCCTATCACTGTATGCTGGGACAGCTTCGATTTTAATATGTCGATAACGAACCGTCCGTGAAGTCATTTCTGGCAATAAAACTCTAACGTATTTATTAGACACCTTTAAATCGTATGACACCAAGTAATACATATCTTTTCCGTGTAAGTGTTATTGTTTTCATCAGTAATTAATAAAAAACATTATTCGAAAATAAACTTAAATACGTAAAAAACTTTAAAGTATTCAATATCCTATCAGAAATAGAATCCAAAACTGAAAAATAGAAAGAAAACTGATGAAGACGCTACACGAAAATGAACTGAAATGCATTAAAAACTTTAAAGACGTCAACGGCCTTTGTTGCTAAAAGATGTCATTAAACATTGGATAAATTAAGTGTTATTGTTTTAGATAATTATAGCGAACGATAGTTATTAGACACCTTTAAATCGTATGATTACGAAACTATAAATAACTTTTCCGTATCATTGTTATTGTTTCGAAACTCCTACCGATTGATTAGACACACGAAATGAGCTGTAATATGAGTAACTAATCTTTGGCGACGGCAACGGCCTATGTTGTCATAAGCTGTCATTAAACTCTGAATCCATCCATCATGATTCCGAAGCAATTAGTACCTGTTCCGTTTAATTAGCCTATTATTCTTATTTGATAAAATAGTTTGTGACGACTTCGCCACAACCCTACCTGAGGTGGTGCCAGTCCCAAGACTGGATAATCATCTTCGTCATGATACAGTGTCATTAAACGCCAACTAAGCAACCAACCAATCACACACAAACGCACACAAATTCATTTGACAACACCGGCGCTATAGAAGTTACTAATTGGAATTACATACCTGTATATAAGCAACGAAAACAAAGAAAACCCGTAATATGACAAAACTAATCTTTGTCGGCGGAAACGGCCTATGTTGTCATATGTTAAACTGTGGATCCATCCAAAACCCGTTTTTAAATGGAACTTCAAACATCCGGATATTCAAATCCCAGATTATCTGGTATCGAGCATATTCGTGAGGCGTAGCTGGTTATTTAAAAAATTTAGTTGCCCCCAACGAGGTTTGAACTCACCACCCATGGTTTACAAGACCCAGTGTTCTGCCACTTAGCTTTAGAGGCTTACGAGTACCGCGGCTATGATTGACTGTCCTTTAAATCCGACCTTCCAAGTGAAGCGTATCAATATACTGAGTAAAATAATTGTTGATTCGTAGCAACACGATGAACACTCAACGAAATTAGAGATACTTATAATATAATCAAAAACAGAGCAGTCTATTGCTTGACAGTCTGGTCTATTTTGGTCAATTTTAGATTAGTTCATACAGTGGATAGTGTAGTGGTTAGCGTGCTGTACTGTCAACGTGGGATTCGAATCCACGTCAGGACAGAAGTATATTCACAGATTTCTCTTTGCAAACTCCGCTGTAATGAGTACACTGACCGCACACTGAGAGGAAGATGGGACGCGCCCTCATATGCCGAGGATGAGAAACTGAAGTCGCGAACACTTCATACCCTTGGCTGCCCCTCAGGATAGCTCAATGGATTGTTGTTTTTCCAGAATGGTCCGTAGCGACCCCGCCTCATCTATTAATAGTGTTGCCCTCCTCCTTAGGCCAGGATTTTGACTGGCACTACCACATTTACGACAGTAGTGGAACATTCATTTCATACACAACTTTTCTCTGATTAAGAGCTGTAATATGCCAAACTAATCTTTGTCGGCGGCAACGGCCTCTGTTGTCATAAGCTGCCGTTAAACTGTGGATCCATCCATCTGACGGAATATTTTGTTTTATGTCGACCGCCTTTGTATCTATAGGGATATTTAAACAATGGATTACTTAGACACCTTTAAATAGGGTTCCAACGCTATATATTTATCAGCTTCATTCGATGGCCAATAATTATTAAGCATGTAAACCGAATCTCACGTACGAGTCACATAGACTGATATCCTGGACACTATTAACCGGGGAATATAATAAAAGAGAAGTGTTAGAAACTCTCATTTTCTAAGCCTCGTCATATATCAGAGGACAGTCCTCTCCCTCGCCGTCCCGTCTTCCCACGGACAGTATACGGTTAGTGTACTCGTTACAGCTGAGTTGGCTTGGGGTGCAGGTAGAGCAGAAATATCTTTCAAATTTCTGCACTGGCGGGGATTTGAATCCCCGATCTCTCGATTGACAGTGCAGCACACAAACCATTAGACTATCCCTCACTTATTAGACTTCCTTTATATTATACAGAGAATGGCTTTTTTATCATACTTAATTCCACCATTGCCCCTACTCTGGAAGTGCCAGTCCCAAGCCTATGAAAGAGGAGGGCTATTCTAATCATCTTTGTCGTAATCGTAATCGTCAATTTATATAGAGCCACTTCAACAGAAACTCCTCAGAGTCGTTAAACAGCAACTAACATGTAGCAATGACTCTGTCACGGACTTATAATCTGGAGACGACTTGGCCATTAATACGTTATTTAAGTTCTTTGATTAGATTAAAGTTTGGAGAGAGCGCCGAGTATCAATAGACCTATAAAAGACCCATTGTGTTTGAAAAAACTTTTCACAAATATACTGAAAATACTAACTGAAATAGCTTCTTTTATGCTGCAAATAGAAGTCTATCTTAAAATACTATTGTTCCATCACTGTATGCTCAGCCATCATCGATTTTCATAATTCGATAATGAACCTTCCGTAAAGTCATTTCTGGGAATAAAACTCTAACGTATTAAATACCTTTAAATCGCATGATTCCGAAGCAGTAAATACCTTTTATGTTTAAATTTTATTGTTTAGTTAATGAAATTTGTCAGTACATAATAATCATAGATAGTATGAGATGAACTACTTTATGTTGCAACAATATTGAATAATAGTGAAATTGTAAAGCTCCGTTTGACACCTTTAATGGTGTCGTTCGGATGCTATAAGTTTCTGGTTATGATTGTATTGTATATTTTCTGCATTGTCGTCAACGGCCTTTGATGTCATAAGACGACGTTAAACTGTGGTTATAATAATAATTTTATTGTTTTCGAAAAGATGATGTATTTATTAGAAACCTTTAAATCGGATTATTACGAAGCTATAAACATTTTTAAATAGCCTACTTTTTCAGTTTTGTTGTTGCTTAGTCAAATCGTTTCTGTGCAACTTCGCCACTACGCTGCCTGTGGTTGTACCAGTCCCAAGCCTAGATAAAGGAGGATTGATGCCTTGTGCATTCGACACCGGCGCTATAGAAGTTACCAATTAGAATTACATGCCCCTATAATCTCTATCAAGTATAACACATGCTGGTATTAATACATTAATATTTGTTAATACATTAAAATATGTTAATAGATTCATGAATATGTTGATACATTATGACAATGTTTGCTTCAACTGTCTACTCATCAAGATATTAATTCCTCGAATGACATTTGACCCTCTGACCTCTGGTTTAGAAGAGAGAAATAACCTTGGTTGAAATATGAAGTCTTCAAAACGTTGGTTGCCCCAATGAGCTTTGAACTTACGACTCTTTGTTTACAAGACCAGAGCTCTGCCACTGAGCTATAGTGGCAGAGCTATAGAGGCTCACGGCGTGTAATTGCGATAGACTGGAGGTCATTTTTAGGTATACATCTTAGCAAAAATAGCCAAACAGTCAATACAACGCCGTTTCTTTAAAGCATTATATGACCCAAATACGATTTAAAACCTCGACCCATACTTTGAAAGATCAGTGCTCTGCCACTCAGCCATGGTGGCTTAAGATAAATACGATACCAGTCATCTGCAGTCCCTCCTTCCATCCGTCCCTCCATCCCTACATCAAACCCTCCCTCTCCCCTGCATATCATCTGCTCGTTCAAGACCTACAAAGATCCAACACCTTACAAATCGACGATGTTAACCCTAGGGCTACCAAGCTTTTTTTGTAACACTGGCTACCAAAGGGGGGGTGGTTACCACCCCCCTGGATTTCGTGTTTGGTTTTACATATCATAACTTGTAATATAGCAATGGATTCAGCATTCATTTCTGCACAGAATGGTATATTTAGTTGTACATTATGTGAATGCACCTCGAAATTACATCACTTTTAACAACGGAACCCATTACTTAGCAATATTGTATATTATTGCGTACATTTTGTACTTTTTGGATAAACAAATATAAGAATATGTGTGTTTTGAAACTAATCTATGTATAAAAGATACACAAAATCATCCCTACATATGTTTATATAGTATAAATGTACATCCATACATATATATCCATACATATATATCGGTTTACGTTGTAATGCTGTATTCAGCCATTTTCACGCATATTACGCGTATTATTATTTATTTTGAGCACTTCCGGTTGTCTCAGGTCAACTCAGTGACCATAGAAATGTAGCCCCACATTCCCTCTATAGAATGGTATAATTTGTGTCTCTTAATATTAAATGACGGATAAGATATAGTCGAAAATCTAGGGGTGGGGTGGTATCCACCCCCTGGTGCCTCGGGTATATTGGGTATAACTTTTGAACGGTGTGAGATATCATCTCACATTTTACCTCAAAACGTGTGTAAATTAACCCCCTACAGCTACCTAAAAGGTCAAATTTTTATTCCATATGGAAAAAGTTTGAGATGAAAAAAACCTAGGGGTGGCAACCACACCCCCCTTGGTAGCCCGAGGGTTAAAGGTGTCGGTCTATCTGAGCGAAGTAAAGGTACTGTAACAGTCTTCATTATTAGCCATTGAACGAAGTTGGTTATTATATAGCGTTTGGAAACCTATTTAAAGGTGTCTAAATAATAATCCACTGTTTATAGACCCCTATAAAAAATTATGTACAAAGGTCGTCGACACAAAAATGTTCCGTCAGAAAAAGTGCATAAAATGATCTTTCACCAGTGCCCCAACTGTGGTAGTGCCAGTCGCAAGCCTGGTCAAGAGAGGAGGGCAGCGCTAATGATCTAATCATCTTCAATCACTCAACTGGACTCGAATCTCCACTGTACATCGCTGTATACCATTTACTTCAGTCAATATTAGGTTTAATGTGTATTGAAAAACACTTTTCCAAAGTATTAAAAAATATATAATAAAGTAGTATTTTCTATGTTGCAAATAGAAATCTAGTTTCAAATACCATTAATTTTTATCATCACTGTATGCTCAGCCAACTTCGATTTTCATAAGTCGATAATGAACTGCCTGTGAAGTCATTTTCTGGCAAAAAAACTCTAACTTATTTATTAGACACCTTTAAATCGTATGACTAGAAGCATTATATATATAATTTCGTGTAACTGTTATTGTTTTAAAAAAGCGAGCGACAGTTATTGGACACCTTTAAATCACATGATTACGAAACAATAAATATCTTTTCTGTTTCATTGTTATTGTTTTTTTCGAAACTCGTACCTATTTATTAGACACACGAAATGAGCTGTAATAATTACGAGTAACTAATCTTTGTCGACGGCCACGGCCTATGTTGTCATAAGCTGTCGTTAAACTCTGGACCCATCCATCATGATTCCGAAGCAATTAGTACTTTTTCCGGTTAATAACCTATTATTTCTATTTGATCAAACCGTTTCTGAAGACTTCGCCACTAACCTATCTGTCGGAGTGCCAGTCCAAAGCCTGGGTAAAGGAGGAGGACGGCGCTAATCATCTTTCTTATGAAAGTCTCATTAAACACCAACTAAGCAACCAACCAATCACAAACAAACGCACACAAATTGACCTGATAACTTCTTGGTCTTAGTGCTCCATCGGATGATATCTTGTGCTTTCTACACCGGCGCTATAGAAGTTACTAAGCAGCGAAAACAAAGAAAACCCGTTTTTAAATGGAACTTCAAACATCCAGATATTCGAATCCCCGATTACGTAGTATAGTAGTTGATTCATAGCAACACGATAAGCATTCGATGATAATTATTAGAAATGATCAAAAACTTAGACACCTTTAAATATGGTCTCCAACGTTATATATTTATCAGATTCGTTCAATTGCGAATATTATGTTCGCTTTTCGTATCTCACATACGGTACGGTAGTCTGATATTCTTGACATTATTAACCGGTCAATAAATATAATGAAAGAGACGTGTTAGAAACTGTCAGTTTCTTAGCCTCGTCATATATCAGAGGCCAGTCCTCTCCCTCGCCGTCCCGTCTTCCCACGGACAGTGTACGGTCAGTGTACTCGTTATAGCTGAGTTGGATAGGGGTGCACGTGAAATAGAAATATCGACCAAATTTCTGCCCTGGCGGGGATTTGAACCCGCGATCTCTCGATTGACAGTGCAACACGCAAACCATTAGACTATCCCTCACTTATTAGACATTTTTTATATTATAGAAAAAAATGGCTTTCTTTATCATACTTAATTCCACCACTGCCCCTACTCTGGTAGTGCCAGTCCCAATCCCATAAAAGAGGAGGGCTATTCTAATCATCTTCGTCGTAATCGTAATCGTCAATTTCTATAGAGCCACTTCAACAGAAACTCCTCAGAGTCGTTAAACAGCAACTAACATGAGGAAATGACTCTTCCACAGACATAATACTCTGGTGACGACTTGGCCATTAATACATTGGCGTTATATAAGTTCTTTGATTAGATTCTTCAGTAAAGGTCCGTTAATATTAGTAAAGGTCAAGTGTATTGGGCCTCTAGGAATGCAGAAGATGATGAAAGCTGACGTTTTTCTAGCTAAACTCTTTCACAAGTCAATACGGAACTGTCCGTGAAGTCATTTCTTGCATTAAAACTATTTAACGTATTTTTAGACACCTTCAAATTGCATATTTCATAGGCAATAAATACCTTTTTCCGTTCATTTCATCGTTACTTCAAAAAAGAGCTGTATTATGCCAAAAACTAATCTTTGTCGGCGGCAACGGCCTATCTTGTCATAAGCTGCCGTTAAACTGTGGAACCAATCATCGTTACTGGGCTTTCTTCAAGTTAGATTTGGATAGTACAACTTCATAACGGCCTTACCTGTGGTAGTCTGGAAAAAGGAGGTCGACGCTAATACGACAGTGCCGTTAAACACCAACCAAGCTATGCAAATATAATTATGTATATATACATATG
Organism: Aporrectodea caliginosa; assembly: GCA_020284085.1. Lineage (NCBI taxonomy): Eukaryota > Metazoa > Annelida > Clitellata > Crassiclitellata > Lumbricidae > Aporrectodea > Aporrectodea caliginosa. Next base: position 595,618 of record JACEVL010000184.1, read on the forward strand.
CATATATATATTATATATATAAATATATATGTTCCTAATTCCACCATTGCCCATACTCTGGTAGTGCCAGACCCAGACCTGAAAAGGAGGAGGGCTATGATAGTCATATTCGTCATGACACTGCAGCGTCTTTAAACAGCAACTAACCAACGCATCTTTGGGTCGAGTCATCTTTGTTATGATATACCGTAGTCAAACAACTATCTACGTGAAGCAATGACTCAGCCATGGACTTATACTCTGGAGGCTACTTGGCCATTAATACATTGGCGCTATATAAGTTCTAAGAGTAGATTATACTAGAGTAGGCAAAGTAAAGTCGATTGTTCCTCTATGTATGTAAAAGAAGCTCAACGCTAACGTTTTTGTAGTTAAACTCTAGCAACTCTACCATTGCGAATGTAACTTTTTTATCTAAAATACTGGAACGCATTGTTGCTAACCAGCTGATTACTTATCTAGATGTGAATGAATTGATTCCGTCGCAGCAGTCGGGTTTCCGTCGGAATCACTCCACGGAGACTCTCCTGCTTCGACTTTTGTCAGACTTCTATAGCGCAGTTGACTGTGGTCAGGTTACTCTCCTTGCTCTCTTTGATGTAAGCTCTGCTTTTGACTGTGTGGACCACTCCATTCTCTTGCAGCGCCTCTCTACTTCCTTTGGCTTGGTGGACCAACCTCTAGAATGGCTTAGATCTTTTTTAACTGACCGCTCAAATTGTGTAGTCCTTGGTTCGTCCAGGTCTCTTTGGGTCCCTGCCCCTTTGGGTGTGCCCCAGGGTTCTGTCCTGGGCCCGCTGCTTTATCTTCTTTATACTGCTGATGTCTGCTCCTTGTTGACGTCTCAGGGGCTTCTACACCAACTATTTGCCGATGATGTGCAAGCCTACATCCACACCCATTCAGCCGATGCGGTGGCTACTGTGAGTCAGATGTGTCTGACTATGGATGTCCTCTCTTCTTGGATGGCCTCCAATCGGCTACTCTTAAATCCCTCTAAATCGCAGCTCATTTGGCTGGGTAGCCGTAGACAACTGCAGGGTATCGACTTTCCTCAACTTACCCTGCTCTTTCCTCACATAACCTTTTCCCTCACAGTTCGTGATCTGGGACTTTCTCTTGACTCCGAGCTTACTTTATCTCAACATGTGAACTCAATTGCACGGAGTTGTTATTATCAGCTTCGTCAGCTTCGAGTGGTCTCTCGCTCTCTCTCTCATGATGCAGTTGTGGTCCTTGTTCATGCCTTTGTTACTAGTCGAATTGACCACTGTTCCTCACTACTTGCTGGCCTTCCCCTTGGTGTTTTGGGGCGACTAGATCGAGTTCTACGCTCGGCTGCTCGGCTTATTGGACGGCTTCCTAAGTATTCTCCTGTCTCTGCATACATGCGTGATGTGTTGCATTGGCTGCCTGTGTCTCAGCGTATCTCATATCGCATTGCTGCTCTTGTTTCTCGTTGTGTTCTTGGCTGCGCTCCATCTTACTTGCGTGATCTTTGCCGCCCAGTGTCTGATGTTCCAGCGCGTCGGGTGCTTCGCTCTGCGACGAGGGGTGAGTTCCTTGTTCCACGGACTCGCTTGGCTATTAGGCAGCGCCGTGCTTTCTCGGTTGTTGGCCCTTCCATTTGGAATGACCTACCACTTAAGCTCCGTTTTTTACTTGTAAGCCATCTGACAGGGTTCTACAAGTCCCTCAAGTCTTTTTTCTTTAGTCGTGGCTGGGCCGGGAGCGCTCCTGAGTAGTTTCTTGAAGGGGCGCTATATAAATGCTCTGAATGAATGAATGAATGAATGAATGAAAAGACGATTGTCGTTAGACACCTTTAAAACCCATGACTATGGCGCAATAAATAAAGAAATTTGCAAATTCGAGCCATACAAGTGTCATTACATTAAACTAGAAAATAATGTTTGTCCGTCCCAGGACGAGCCTATGCGCGCCACTGAAGATCAGCCCTCCCATACTTTTCCTCACCTCTCCTACCATTCCCTTTCACCTACCTTTTCCCTTCCATTCCCTCTTCCTCCCATTCTTCTTCCCTCCCTCCCAGTTCCCCTCCCTCACCTTCCCTTAGCATCCACTCTCTCTCCCCGCCCCCACATTTTGTACCCATTCCCTTTTATTACTCTCCTTCTCCCCTTCCCTTCCACTCCCATTCCTCACCCATCCCCTTCACCATTTCCCTCCACCTTCCACTTCCCTTCCCATTTATACGGGACAGGCCTTCTGTTCTATTATATTATTGATTAATAAATAAGTAGAAGTCTAAAGTATCTTAGACACCTTTAAAACACGTTCATACGGTGCAATAAATAAATTCTTTCGCTTTGCTGAAATTATAAGTTAAACCACAGAAATTGTTTTCAAACGCTAGAGGTCGTTTCACATCCAAGCAGAGATAATACCACTCAGAATTAACAGATTAAACACCTTTGCAACGTTTGCGCAATTTTTTTTGAATAAATGAACATATGTGACATCTTAGGTTTATAACTCGGGCACTGCTCGTACTCTCGCAGTGCCAGTCCCAAGCTTGGAGAAGAGAGGATGGCTACTCCAAATACCTTTGTTATTGCAGAGCGTGGTTAAACAGCAAGTAACTAACCTAAACAGCTTTTAAAGCGGAACTCCGCCACTGCATGTCCATATAACAAGCTCCAGTAGGAAGCAACTATCCTTCTTTCTCATCTAATTATTGCAGCTTGTTCAAAAGTCTTGGTATAATATGGATCACATCTTACATTCAAAGACTCGTTCAAAGCTTACAACGATGTCCACGAAAGTTTATTCCTAAATTCCGTTTTATATAGTCCTAGGAGTCGAGTCACTTGGTCTGCGGTACATTTATGCTCTCTAAACCTGGTTTGATATTTCGCTAGGATATTCTTCCTTTGTTTATAGTTTATCAGTTTATCCATCACTTCACAAATCGATGATGTTAACAATATCGATCAAGCGACTCACAACAAGGCAATTTCACCACTTATATTATAATAAGCGAGTGTACGAAACTGACTTATATATAGCGTGTTAAAAAGCTATTTAAAGGTATCCAAGCATCGCATCTGTCCGAAGGTGGTAAAATTGTAGCAATCCATAGTTTAACGACATTCTACTAGCTGCAAAGACCGTCGACATAAAGAAATTGAATAAAAATAAAATAAAATAACTAAAAATATAAATCGAATGAAAATAAAATAAAGAAATAAAATGTTGTGTATAAAATGAACGTTCTCTAAGCGTCCTTACACTCTTGTAGTGCCAGTCGAAAGAATGGGCAAAAGAGGAGGGCAACTCCCACCATTTAATCAACTTCAGAACAATCATTCATAACTGTTCTCTCTGGCAAATGGACTCACATCTCTACGGAACTGACCGTGAAGCACATCTGGGAATTAAACTATTTAACGTATAAATTAGACACCTTTAAATCTTATGTTCCCTAAGCAATAAATATCTTTTCGTTTAAGTTTTCATAATTCATATCTTGCTTCTCTTGTTTATAGAACTTCGACCCTAACTTAAAATGAACGTAAAATGAACGTAAGTTAAAGTAGATGGATAAAAAATACAGCCCGTAAAAACAAAGTTTTTTACTATATCCATCTAGTATCCTATAATGCGTCTTGTGAAGCAGTTACCTCTACAAATATATAGTCCGCGTTCATTTTACGTTTCATTTTAAGTAATATAGGGTCAATGACGCTCATCATCTTTGTTATTACAGTGTCGTTAGACACCAACTACCTGTAAGCAACCAAGCTATGCATATAGTAACTACCAACGACCTCTTATATATAACTAGACGGAGCTTCCTGTGTTGAGCTGCCCAGTAACGTCGAAGCAGCCGAGGAAATAGCATTAAACAGAGAGTACATAGTATGTGCGTCTAAAGATAGATATCGTCAATCGGATACCAACATGGCCGCCAGCCACAACAATCCCGAGGCTTCTCAAAATCCACGTGAACCCATTGGCCTGGTTACTACTATACATTTTTCCTAATTCCGCCTCTAATCGTACTCTAGTAGTGCCAGTCCCACGCCCAACGAAAGGAGGAGGGCTATGCAAGTCACCTTTGTAATAACACAGTGTCGTTTAACTGTAGCTAACCAACGCATTTTCAGCCAGGCTTCGTTCAACTAACAATCACTACAGTAACTGCGATTTAGATTAATAACGACCATCGACATAATTATGTAAAGCCCATTATTATAGTGGCGCTGTAGAAGCTTTTAGTGTAGATTATACTTGTTTTGGAAAGGTAAAGTGGATTGGACCTCTATTAACGGAGAAGAAATCCAGCGCCACCGTATTTGTAACAAAGAACCGGTAAACAAAGAACATCCTTAGACACCTTTAAAACCTATCAGATAGATCTATAAATAAAGATTTTGCCTATTCGTTTATTAAACTGTTTGACGTATATATAAAACACCTTTAAATCTTATGTTCCATAAGCAATAAATAACTTTTCGATTAATTTTTCATAATTCTTTTCTTGCTTATTGTTTATAAAACTTCGCCCCCTAAATTAATTACCCGTAGAAGGGTCATTGCCAAATCGGGAGAAAGGAGGAGAACGATGGCGACGCTAATCATCTTTGTTATTACAGAGGTCGTTAAACACCAAGTAAGCAACCAAAGTATGCGTATAATTTCTACTACATATATTCCTAATTCCGCTTCTGCACTTACTCTTGTTGTGCCAGTCCAACGCCCAAATAAAGAAGGAGGGCTATGCTAATCATCTTTGTAATGACACAGCGTCGTTTAAAGGCAGCTAACCAACGCATCGTCGGGTGGTGCCAGACCTAAGCCTATGACAAAAGGGGAGGGCGACGCTAATAATCTTCATTATGACCAGGCTTCGTTCAACAAAAAACCTACTACAGTAATTGCGAATTAGCTTAATAGCGACCATCGACATAATTATGTAAGGCCCATTGTTATAGTGGCGCTATAGAAGCTTCTAGTGTTGATTATGCTACATATGGAGAAGAAACCCAGCGCTACCGTATCTGTAATTAACAACCGGCAAATGAAGAACATCCTTAGACACCTTTAAAACCCTATCAGATAGCTCTATAAATAAAGATAGATTTTGATCTTTGATTTATTAGTTTATGAATGATTAAAAGAAAAGAGAAGCAGAGAACAGAGAAAAATGGCGTCGTTGGACATATGAACCTGCCTGAGGGCAGAGAACGTGAAGAAGAAGAATGATTAAGATGTTGTCATTATACATGGAATAATTACACAATTAAAAATAATCACATAATAATTGCAGAACAATTAAAGAATAATTACAAAATAATTCCACAATAATTAAATAATAATTGCATAACTCCGACACGATACTAACTGCAATTGTGCCAATCCAAAGCCTGGAGAAAGTAGGAGGGCGACGCTAGACATCTTTCTTATGACACAATGTCGTTAAACAGCAACTAATCAAACCAACATAACGTCAGCAACGGCCTCTCTTTCCGTAATATTTTATTAAACTGTAAAAATCCTTTGTTACCCGGGCAAAATGAGTTGATGTCAACAGCTGTGAGATGTTGTTACACAATGGAAATAAGAATACCACTGAAATCCTTTTGTTTTCATTTTTCTATCAGTTTGCAAATCAATGATGCTAATGATATGGATGTACGTGACTCAGGAGAACAAAACGGAATATAATTAGAGATTATCCACCTTGTTCCGATAGCGAAATTGACTCTAAAGATTACGCTGACTGGTGGGAAGATCACACGGCGAAGGAGAGAAATAGCCAATCGCTCTCATATGCCGAGGCTAAGAAAATGAAGTCGCTAAGTTCATTCTGAAAGGATCTCAGTTTAACAATATCTATTGGCAGCGAAGGCCGTTGACGTCGATTGAAAAGTCATCGTGTTCGAGTTCAGACTGTACTGTTTTTCATAAGTTTCTTACCTATAAGCTGGAAAAACAGTAAAAAGAGGTGTCTGACATAATATTTTACTTATGTTCTATATCTGGGGCTGCTATGACCCGTCTTATCCGCCCGTCTGACTATCATACGGTATGAGCAGAAAAGGAAGAGATTTCTTCCCCAGGGAGAGTTTACTTATTTGTCAATTGGAAGAAAGAATCTCCCCGGACCAAGTGAAATTGTCTTCAAGCGCAAGAGGTAATTTCACATCCAAGCAGAGATAATTATACCACTCAGAATTAGCAGATTAAACACCTTTGCAACGTTTGCGCAATTTTTTCTGAAATAAAGGAGCATATGTGACATCTTAGGTTGTTAACTCCGGCACTGCTCGTACTCTTGCAGTGCCAGTTCCAAGACTCGAGAAAAGAGGCAGTCTTGGCAGAGCGTCGCTAAGCAGCAAGCAACAAATCTAAACTGCTTTTAAAACCACTCCACTGCATTCCCGCACAACTAGTCCCAGTACGAAGCATATTTCCTTTTATTCCCGTATATCGCAATTTGTTCAAAAGTGTTGGTACATGCAGTGGCAACATAACATCATGAAGTGACGTCATTACATGACGTCACGCTATGACGTCATATAATGAAGAATAACAACAAATAATGACATTTCAGTGAATATTAATTACACCAATGACCTTCTCATGCAATCGTTAGTGTACAAACATATGTTTGTATGTGGCATCATAACATTATGGAGTGACGTCGTTCCATGACGTCACGTTATGACGTCATGTCATGAGGAAGTAAAACAAATATTGACATTTCAGTGAATATTAGTAATAATAATGACATTCTTATGCAATTTATGTGCTTGTTTTATTCAAATTATATAATTATTACTATGGTCCTTACTTGTATAGTTTTTCCGCCCGACGGAGGGCTAAGAATATCGATCTTCATGTATGCGACTTAGCGCAACAGAAAAGGAAACATCGCGTGAACGAAAAAAAGTGACGAATATAATATCGTGGACAAAAGCTGTTTAAAGGTGTCCAAGCGTCGCATCTGGCCGAAGGTAGTAAAATAGTAGAAACCCATTATAGTTAACGACATTCTGTTGCTACAGTTGACGTATAATATATTACCGTTGTGTATAAAATGACCGTACCTACAGAGTCCGTATACTCTGGTAGCCACTGACTACCAGAGCATGCGGACGCTGTAGGAACGTTCATTTTATACACAACGGTGGAATAATATATTTACACCAGGGCAAGCCAGGGCAAATGCCCTGGTAAAAAAAAGCCTTTGCCCTGGTCGTGCCCTGCCAAAATTGTGCCCTGGCGAGAATTTACTTATGGCATAAACCGGCCCTGCACTGGTTGCTTGTATGACTATGCCCTGGTTAAAAAAATGTCTGGCACCGCCTCTGCTGGTAGTGCCAGTCGTGAGCCTGGGTAATAGAGGAGGGTAACGTTCATCACTTAATAATCTACTAAACAATCACCCATGACTCGTCTCTCTGGTAATTGGACATAGCTGTATAGCACAAACTTCATTCAATAACATTTATCAAAATATTCCACGACTGCTTGAACTCTGGTAGTGTCAGACTCTAGCCTAAAAAAGGAGGGGGGGGCAATTCTAATCATCTTTGTCATGTCACAGCGTCGTTAAACAGCAGCTGACCAACGCATCAACTATCTACGTGAACCAATGTCTCTGCCATGGACTTTTACTCTGGTGATAAGTTGGCCATTAATATATTGGCGCTATATAAGTTCTTAGATTAGATTATGCACTAGATTAGGAAAGGTAAAGTGCATTGGCCCACTAGTAATGTAAGAGAAGCTCAACGCTAACGTTTTTGTAGTCATACTCTAGCAAATGATGGATGTCGCTAGACACCTTTAAAACACGTTCAGATGGCGCAATAAATGAAGAAATTTGCGCATTTATTTAATTTTATCTGGTTCTTTCCATTGTCGTTATGTTAAATTATGTCTGCCCGTCCTAGGACGGTTATTTTAGTCATCCCTGACGGGCCACTCAAAATCAGGCCTCTCTTTCCCCTACTTTCATTCCTCCTTCCCCTCTCCTTTCCCCTCCCTTTTCCTTCCCTCCCATCTACCTTCCATTCTTATACCCTCCCCTCTCAGTCCCATTTCCCTCACATTCCATCCCCTCTCCCTCCCCTTCACATCTCCTACCCATCCCTTCCCTTCCCCTTCTGCATCCCATCCCCTTTCCATTGCTCTCCACCTCCCCACGCACATGCCTTCCCCTTCCCGTTCCCTTCCCATTTTCCCTTCTCTCCACACCGGTCTGCCCTCCAACCCCCACTCCCCTCCACTGCCATCTGCCAAATCGATTAGTTAACCACCCAAAGAAGTGGATTAGAGAACAAGATAAATCTGAGCTGCCATCTTGCGAATGACGCAGTGAAGAAAAACGTAACGCAATAGACACAGAGGAAATAGGACACTGTCATTTCTGTGCCATTATATTATTGATAAATAAATAAATTGTGTTGTAACGTCGTTAGACACCTTTCAAACACGTTCAGATGGCGGAATAAATAGACATTCTTTCTCTTTGCTGATATCTCGGAGACAACTCCGCCAATGATTGTTTTCTGTCAGTGCCAGTCCGAAGCCTGGATAAAGGAGGAGGGAGATGCTAATGGTCTTTGTAATCATATAGTGTCGTTAAACTAAACTTATACTCTCTGCTGATATCTCTTTGGATTCCAAAGTGTGGTCTTTTAAAGTTACTTAACGTCATCAACGGCCTTTGTTGCCATAACATGTTATTAAACTGTATTCGTACGTCATTGATGAGGACTGCATTGGTTACCTACGCAATGACGCGTCCTGTTTAAGATCCTATTGTTGATGCAGTGTTTAGGTTGTCACGGAGGGTGTGGTTCTTCTTTTAATCCATTCAGCTAGGTAACAGAAAAGATGTTGGTGTCAGATCTTGACCCCAGATAAGTTGTTTCGTGTGTCAAAAATTAGCATTAGATTCATAACTGAGCGCGTGTATTGCACTCGATAGTGTATTGGTTAGCGTGCTGGACCGTCAGTTGAGAGGTCGGGGGTTCACATCCCCGCCAGGGAAGACATTAGTGCCGAGATTTCTGCTTCATCTGGGTCCTTAGGCCTTAGCCCACTCGGGCATTACTGACCGTACACTTTTTTGGGAAAATGACACGGCAAAGGAGAGGACTGGCCACACGCTCTCGTATGCCGAGGCCAAGGAAAAACACGTTTTGAATGAAGTCGCTAACACCGTGGCCAACACTCTCCCTCGCCGTCTCATCTTCCCACCAACAGTGCATGGTTATTGTAGGGCTACTCATTATCGGTTAGACGGATAAGGGGTGCGGGTCGAGCAGAAATCTTGACCACATTTGAACCCCCCGTCAGGCCGACAACCCGATTGAGAGTGCAGCGCGGTAAACACTACACTACCAAGCATATCCCATCGTATTTCAATTTATTCACATAGTTTGTAATTTGTTCAAAATAGATTATGTGTGGTGCACATTATCTGTAGTTGAAGACCTCGAAAAATGGCCAAGACATGCTTTTTTTTAAATTTAATGTTGAAGTCGAATGAATGGGTCTATGATGCTTTTAAGCTCGCTAAGGTCTGTTTGATATTTAGTTCGGATCTTTTTCATTTGCGAATACCACTGAAGTTTAACATTTGAGCCTTTTTTCCATCACTTTACAATGTCAATGATATTGGTCTATGTGACTCAAGTACGTTACCGAAGACCGATGCAATTATTAGCAACTGGTTTCCCAGTTTAACGGCAGCTTATGACAACATTGGCCGTTGCCGCCGACAAAGATTATTTTCGTCATATTACAGCTCATTTCTCTCAATAAAACTCTAACGTCTTTATTAGACACCTTTAAATCGCAGGAATGGAAGCAATAAATAACTTATGCCTTAGTTGTATTTCTTAGTTATAACTATAAATATTTAATTAGTCTTTTATTAATACACTTTTATAATTTTGAAGTAAATAATGCATTATTGTGATTCACAAGTTGTAACTGGAATATTATACTTTAATTTAGGTTGTACGTGTACATTTTGGTTACTGAAACACTCATAGATAACATCTTTCAATTGTTAATTTTTAAATATGTTATGTCATATAACATTTATAATAAAATTCTGATGTTGGAAAATTATTAATATTAATTATTGGTTAATGAATATCTATATTGCCATATTACTATTGTGCAATGTTGGTTGCAACGCTGGTTACTATTATTCAACTTTGGTTTTTCAGTATTATATATTACAAATGGTTTGGTTTGGTTGCTGTATCGGAGTGCCTGCTGTGTTACATAATATTGCAGTACTGTGTTGCAATGCTGTTTGCTGAAATATCCATGGACGACTTCTTTTCGACTGTTGATTTTTGTTTAAAATATGTTATGTCATAATAATAAGAACCCGATGTTAGAAAATTATAAACATTACTTATTGGTTAATGAATATTCATATTACAATATTACTATCATTCAACTTTAGTTCTTCAATATTGCATAATATTATGGCTTGGTTAATGTACATGAACAGTTTAAAGGAATACCTTAATCAATTATAATACATGTATGCTTTGTTAGTTAATGAAATTTGTCAGGACATAATGATCACAGACAGTATGAGATGAAATACTTTATGTTGGAAAAATATTGAATATTAGTGAAATTGTAAAGCTCTGTTTCGACACCTTTAATGGTGTTGTTCGGATGCTATAAGTTTCTTGTTCTGATTGTATTGTATATTTTCTGTATTGTCTTCAATAATGATGTCATAAGACGACGTTAAACTGTGGTTAAATAAATAAAATTTATTGTTTCAAACAGTTTAACGTACGATAGCTTTAAGACACCATTAAATCGAATGATTCCGAAGTAATAAAAACATTTTTTGGCTGTACATTTTCCGGTTGTAATATGCCAAAAAAAGAGCTGTAATATGCCAAAACTAATCTTTGTCGGCGGCAACGGCCTATGTTGTCATAAGCTGCCGTTAAACTGAGGATCCAATCCAATACGCCAAAACTAATCTTTGTCGGCGGCAACGGCCTATGTTGTCATAAGCTGCCGTTAAACTGTGGATCCATCCATAATGATTCCTAAGCAATTAGCACATTTTCCGTTTAATTAGCCTATTATTTCTATTTGATCAACTCGTTTTCGAAGACTTCGCCACTACCCTAACTATGGTAGTGCCAGTCCCAATTCTGGATAAATGAGGAGGATGACGACGCTAATCATCGTTCTTATGATACAGTGTCATTAAATATCAACTAAGCAACAAACCAATAACACACGAACGCACTCAATTTGATCTGATAACGACTTGGTCTTTGTGCGCCATCGGTTGATGCCTTGTGCTTAATACACCGGCGCTATATAAGTTGCTAATAAGAATTGCGTTCCCGTGGCAAAATGAAGCAAGAAAAGCATATTTTTTTCTTGAAATGTAACTATTAAATATAAAAAGGGCGGAATTTTTGTCCTTGCCTATAGCACAAAACCGTGAAAGGCTGTCAACCGAGAGGTCCGGGTTCAAATATTCCATCAGATAACGGAACGTTCATTTTATACACAACTTTTCTCTGACGGAATATTTTTTATGTCGACGGCCTTTATACCTCTAGGGATCTTTAAACAATGGATTACTTAGACACCTTTAAATAGATATTCCAACGCTATATATTTATCAGCTTCATTCAATGGCCAATAATAATTTATAAACCGCTTCTCACGTACGAGTCACATGGACTGACATCCTGGACATAATTAACCGGGCAATATAATAAAAGAGAAGTGTTAGAAACTTTCTTTTTTTAGCCTCGGCATATGAGGGTGGCCAGTCCTCTCCCTCGCCGGCCCTTCTTCCCACCGACAGTGTACGGTCACTGTACTCGTTATAGCTGAGTTCGCTAGGGGCGCAGAAGGAGAAGAATATATCGAACCAAGTTTAAGGTTGCAGAGGATTTGAACCTCCGACCTCTCGATTGACAGTCCAGCATGCTAAACACTACACTATCGCTCACTGATTAGACTTCCCTATTATTATACGGAGCTTAGATTTCTGTAAGGCTCTCATTGACACACAGAAACATCCCTCAATAAACTAATTCTGTTTTCACATTTGCAGCGAAGGCCGTTAAGGTCGATTGAAAAACATAGGGTTCCTCTCTGACCGCTATGTAAGCTCATACCGTACGATTTTCGCAAGTTTTTTATTTATAAGCTGGAAGTAAAGTATAAAGAGGTGTCTAAATATTATTTTACTTATGTACTATATCCAAGGCTACTGTGGCTTTACATTCGTCTACCCCCCGTCTGACTGTCACTCGGTATACGAGCAGAAAAGGAAGATTTTCCTCAGAGAGGTTTTAGTCGTTTACCAGTTGAAAGGGCGCAGTCTTTCTGGACCAATGCAATTGTCTTCAAACGCTAGAGGTAATTTCACATCCAAAGAGAAATACAGGATAGCAGGTTAAACACCTTAAAATGTATACACAACATATAAGACATATGTAACAGTAACAGAATAAGTTCTCTAACTCTGGCGCTGCTGGCACTCTGGCAGTGCCATTCCAAAGCCTGGAGAATGGAGGAGGGCGACGATAATCATCTTTATTATGACACAGTGTCGTTTAATGCAAGCAACCAACCAAAACAGCTTTTAAAGCATATCCGACCAACAACAGTAAAAAGCATATTTCCTTTTGTGTCCATATTTTGTAATTTGTTGAAAACTGTTGGTAGGCTGTAGATGGAGCACATCTAGCGCTTGTTCAAAGTCAACAAAGATATCCAAGACATATTTATTTTTTTCATTCCGTTGTATATAATTTTAGCAGTCGAAAAAAGCTTTTTAAAGGTGTCCAATGACTTGTTCTGTGGTACATTATTTATGCTATCTGAACCTGATCTGATATTTGGATGGGATTTTTCCTTTCAGTTTATTGTTTTAAACCTTTTACCATCACTTTACAAATAAAATTATGTTAAGAATATCGATCTATGTGACCAAAATGAAGAAACTTATAAGCGATGATGATGATTCCAATTGTTTAACCGTTGACGTCTTTGTGTTAGTATTGTATTTCCGTTCAGTTTGGCCCATTGACTCTTTTTATTGCAATTCTCTATATATTTTTTCCTGTTTTTTTCTTCTTTTTTTGTTTTTGTTTATTTTTTCGTGGCTATTTTAGCTCTTTTTTGACTCTTTCAGCTCTTTTTTTGGCTATATCAGTTCTTATAAGCGAATGAACGAAGCTTACTTATATAAGGCGCGGAAAAGCTATTTAAAGGTGAATCGTATCGTATCGTATCGTATTTAAGCATTTGTAAAGCGCCTCTCGTAGGGTGAACCGTTCAGAAGCGCTCCCAGTGTGCTAAGCCCCGCGAAAATAAACAGGTTTTGAGAAAAGCGAAGGAAGAAGAGAGACTGCCAGAGAGAATTTTAGAGCGAACAGAAGGAGAAAGAGCATTCCAAAGAGAGGGACCAATTGAAGCAAAGGAACGAGCCTGAGCCATAGCAGTTCTACTACGGGGAACCAAGAGGTCAAGTCTATTGCAGGAACGAAGTGGACGGTGGGAGGAAGCTGAGTGAGGCCGAAGTAGTACGCCAACCAGATATTGCGGGGCAAGACCCCTCTGAGCCTTGAAGATCAGAGAGAGGATTTTAAATTGTATGCGAGCATGCAGAGGGAGCCAATGAAGTTCATCAAACATAAAGGAAGAGATGTGAGAGTACCTGGGAAGGCGGGCTATAAGTCTAGCAGCTGTGTTGAGGACCGACTGAAGAGGAGAGAGACGAACCTTAGGAAGACCAACAAGAAGGGAATTGCAGTAGTCAATCCGAGAAAATACAAAAGCAAAAGGTGTGACAGTATTACAAGTTATGATATGTGAAATCAAACACGAAATCCTGAGGGTTAAAATGGCATTAGTGTTCATTGTTTAACGACATAAAAATATAGTTCATAACGTCTTTGATACATGCAGTGTGGATAGCCAAGATGAGCCAAGTTGGCCAAAATTAGCTTGCATGTTGAATTTATAGCTCCATTTGCAACCGCTTTTGAGGTGTATAAGAAGATCATTTTGCGTACAATGTTTTCAACTTCTTGGGGCCATTGACGAGGACTTTATGATTCCACCAGTTTAAATACATCTTTTACGACATTAAATGCTTTATGTAATCCTCGTTGTTAGTTCTGGTTTTTATTGTTTAGCGCCATCTGTCCAGACGCCATTTTAAATAGAAACTGAAACTGAAATAATAATAACCTAACACTATAATTAGGAATACACTGCACTCGCAAGCCTGTGTAAAGGAGAACGTCGATAATATGACAGTGTCGTTAAACAGCAACTAACACCAACCAAAACTATGCACACACACAGAGACACACACACACACACACACGCACATTCCACCAATGACCGTGTTCTGGTAGTGCCACACACACACACACCTGCACACACATACACACACATACACGCACACATTCCATCACTGTCCGTACTGTGGTAGTGCAGTCCCAAGCCAAAAAAGGAGGGAATCATCATTGTCATCTTTATCATGTCACAACGTCGTTAAACAGCAACTAACCAACGCATCTTTGGGTCGAGTCATCTTTGTTATGATACAGAGTCATCAAACAAACTATCTACATGAAGCAATGACTCAGCCATGGACTTATACTCTGGTGATGACTTGGATATTAATACTCTTAGTTATATAAGTTCTTAGATAAAATAATTTTTTTATACTAGATTTGGAAAGTTAAAGTGTATTAGCCTTCTAGGAATGTAAAGGAAGCTCAACGCTAACGTTTTGTAGTTAAACTCCAGCAAAAGACGGATGTCATTAGACACCTTTAAAACGGGTTCCGTTGGCGCTATAAATAAATAAATTTGCGCTCCGATTTCATCTCTTAGGCATTATCGAGGATTGTTGTTTATTAAAGTAGATGTTTGACCGTACTAGGAAAGTAAATTTTAGCGAGCTCTGGTAGGCCACACAAAAATCAGCCACCCCTTTCCACCAATTCCATTCCCCTTCCCCTCCCTTTCCCACCACTTTCCCTTCCCTCCCCATATCCCTCCCCATTCCTTTTCCCTCCCCTCCCTCCCCTCCCTTCTCCCTCCTCTTCACATCTCATGCCCATCCCCTTCCCTTCACTTCCATCCTCCTCCCCTGTACAGTTTTTTCTTGACGCCAATCATCCTTGACATAGCAGCTTCGTTAAATAAACGTTATCAAACAGGCTTAGGTTCGGAAACTTTGAGTTAATCGTAATCTCTAAACTTCTACAGCGCCCAGAAAGCGAAGTCGCGGGAACCAGCTTATTCACAGGTCAAAACAAAATCAATAGGGCGGGAGGGGGTGAAATCGAGTCAAGGTCTAAATACAAATGGTCAAGCAGGCAGACAGTCAGACGGCTATGGTGGACGGCGTTTAGAGTTGAAAGGTAAGGGGAATCAATCAATCGATCAATCAATAATTATTTTCGTTTATTAAAGATAAGTACGCAAGAAACATCCAGTAAGACAAATGTCACCAACTCTTTTCTTTCTTAGTTGAGACCTACCTCAAGAACTTTCCTTATCTCTACATATAAATTGCTCAACGTCTTCTAACTGTTTAAGAATTAAATTGACACAGTTCTTTGAATGTTTCTTTCTTTCTTCAAACACAGTTTAATAACAACAAACTCAACTCTTGCCTTAAAACAACTGTACTACACTGTATTGTTCAAATTCACTGTCATCAGACTGCACGTGTAAAGAGAATCTACCGTCAGCCAATGTTTAGGCTACTTTAGGCCAAGCGCCCACGAGCCGACAGCGCAACTAAGGCCTAAGACTAAAACGCTTAACAATCGATACACATTATATATATATCAACCTAAAGAACACCTGTGCTCATTATATATGCAAAACACTTGTTCACATTACCTCCTTCCCTTTCTTTGGATTGAGCAAATTAAATTTAAAAATTTGCGAAATCATCAGGTACTAAATTATGCAATAAACTTAATACTATATAATACAGTAAAATAAACAATCTTATAATCTAGATAAACAATCTGCTACAACATTTAATCGTCCTTTCTTATAATTAACCTCTACATCAAAAGTTTGCAGTGCTAAAGCCCAACGCACCAGTTTAGCAGACTTAGACATAGATTCAGTCAGATAAGTTAAAGGATTGTGATCGGTAAAGATGTGAACTTTAGATCCAATTATTATCTCTTTCAACTTATTTAGAGCCCAAACAATAGCATAGGCTTCTTTCTCCACAGTTGCCCATCTCTTCTGGGTGTCAGTCAACTTCTGACTTATAAATGACACAGGGCGCTCTATTCCCTTATCATCCATCTGCGTTAAAACAGCTCCTACTGCAAAATCACTGCTATCACAGTACAAATTAAAAGGTTTTCCAACATCAAAAACATATAAAACAACTTTAGAGCGTACAGCATCTTTAAGTAAATTAAATGCCTGTTGATGTCTATCAGTCCAATCAATCTTATCTGGAACATGTTTGCTTGTCAAATCAGATAGAGGCTTCGCAATCTGTGCAAAATCTTTGATAAACTGTCTATAGTAACCAAAAAATCCCAGCAATTGCTTAACTTGTTTCTTCGTTTCTGGGGTTTTCAAATTAATTAAACTTTCAATTCTATCTGGATTCATTTGAATCGTTCCAGAACCAACCACATGACCGATGAACTTTACCTCACTCTTACCAAAGATACATTTCTTTAAGTTCAGAGTAATGTTATGCAGTCTCATTTGCATTAAATATGCATCTAAATGCTGTAAATGAATCTTCCAATCATCTGAATGCACAGCAATGTCATCTACATAGGGCTCAGCAAATTCATTTATAGGCTGTAAAACCATGTTAATTGCTTTAACAAATGTTCTTCCTGAGTTGATCATTCCGAAAGGAACACGAGTAAACTCGTACAGTCCATTGTGAGTAACAAAAGCAGTTTTCCATTGATCAGTTTGCTTAACAGGACAAGTCCAGTAAGCACTTCGACAATCAAAAATTGAGATCACATTTGATTTTCCAACTTTGTGCAAAACATCTTTCACAATCGGCATCGGATATTTACAATCCACAGTGAACGAGTTAATGTATCTGTAGTCGCAGGCAAGTCTTAGAGAACCGTCTTTCTTTTTAACAATTACCAACGGACTTGCCATTCTGCTCGAAGATGGTTTTATAATGTTGGCTTGAAGCATTTCTTTAATTTGTCGTTCAACTTCTGCTCGATAGATGAGTGGAATTCGGTAAGCCATAAATTCTTTTTCACGAAATTCCGGTTTCAGTTCAATTTCATGTTCAACCAATGTACATAATCCAGGCTTTTCAGAAAATCGATCAGAATATTTGTTCAGTACTTCCAGCAATTGTTTTTGTTGAGATAATGTTAAATGACTAATCTGTTCAGGATCAAGATTCAGTGAATTCTTTTCATCTTGCAAGTCATTCTTCGTCAGCAGTTCAACCACTGAACCAAAGTCTTCATCTTCTTCAACGATTAGTCCACAACTCATTGCTCTTGTAATGTACTTTCTGATTTTATTTGCGTGAATTATCTTTCGACAATCGTCACCCATATCAATCAAATAAGAGTACTTTGATCTTCGTTGTATGACAGTACATGGACCATGCCATCGTGAAATCAGTTTATTTGTTGACGTCGGATACAACACAATAACTTTTTCACCCGGTTCAAATTCTTTATGTTTCGCTCTTTTGTTGTATTGATTCGTATACTGTAATTGCTTCTCTCGTGAATATGATTCTGCAAACAGTAATGCTTTTTCCATATTTGCTTTCATGTCTTTCAAGTACTTTTCTGGTTGGATTCCAATATGAGGTGGTAAATTAATTTCTCTTGTCCAACTTTCTTTTAAAATTGCCAATGGTCCACGCGGAATCTTTCCATACACCAACATATAAGGAGCAATTCCAGTAGTTGCATTCGGTACTTCTCGTAATGCCCACACTGTAAACGGAATTACTTTGTGCCATTGCCTTGGATTGTCAACAATTACATGATGGATCATTTTCTTGAATGTTTGGTTCCATCTTTCTACTAGTCCAGCTGCCTCTGGATGACCTGGCGTGTCAAATCTTGGACTACAACCCATTAAATTCAGAAATTCTCTTGTCAGACTCGCAGTAAAATTTGTTCCTTGGTCACTTGTGATCACTGAAGGTACACCAACGTTCATAAACAACTCCATCAAAGCATCACACACAGCTTTCGCAGTTAATGATTTCAACAGAAACACTGTAGGCCATCTTGTGCAAGAATCGACAATACATAAACAGTACTTGTGACCTGCAGCAGATGCTGGCTCGATTGGTCCTACACAATCCATTGTAATTCTTCTAAAGGCTACATCTTCTCTTGGAATTGGAGTGATAGGAACCCTGTCCATCACCAAACTTCTTGCCTTTAACTGACATTTCTCACATGATTTGCAAAATTTCACTATATCTCTTCTCATCTTTGGCCACGTAAAAGACAACTTTATTCGTTCTCTAGTTTTCTCTTCTCCAAGATGTCCTCCAAATACTGATTCGTGAGCCAACTCCATCACTTTCATTCGTCGCTCTTTTGGTAACACCAATTGATATATCGTTTGCTCTAATATTCGATATCTCTTGTACAGTAAGCCATTTACCACGCAGAATTCAGATTCTTTATCTGGCGCTAACGTCCACCATGCTTTCAATGATTCATCTTGTCTCTGCTGTTCTTCGAATTTCTTTGCGTCTGCAATCTGCATCTGTTGTTCTTCATCTTTCTCATTTTCTTGAAACAAATCTGCTATCTCCACATCACATTCATTATCCTCTTTCGTTTCATTTAGATTACCATTCTTGCATGCAGCCATCTCTTGTTCACTCATCTCTGCTGTTATACCGTCTTGCATTAAACTTTGTTGATCATCGCTTTCGTTTTCCTCTTCACTTGAACTTTCAGTTTCACTTTCCTCTTCGACTTCTATCACTTTCTTTCGCTGACTCTGCAATCTCGTCGTTACATTCGCTTGCACATCTCCTTGTATCATTTTCACTTGTGGCACGGCTTTAAGTTCTGCAATGATTTCTGGATGCAACAAGAATCTTTCTGTGCTTCCCATTTTTGCAATACTAGCACACATCAATGTCACATACGGTGTAAGTGAACATTTGACTTTATGCGGAATTACCTCTTCTTCCACATCGTTACAACACAGCCTTACATCAACTTTCACTAACTTTGCAGGAATGGCATCTCCTGCCACGCATTGTAAGTTCACTTTTCCAATCTGCTCCACCTTCATGCCTTCCAGTAATTCTTCACTAATCACCGGAACCTCTGCTCCAGAATCAATCAGTGCTTTTACTTTCACTGGTTCTTTTCCTGCTGTTCCACGAATCTCTACCTCGACGTACTGCAATACCACTTTCTTCAATGCTGTACTTTCATCTCTTCCAACCATTTCTTTCTGCATTCCATTGTGCAATAGAATTTCTTTCTGAATATCAGGTGAAAGGTGACATTTCATCACTGACTTTACTTCAGTTTCATTGATTCTGATGTTCTGTGGCTTGACTTTCAGAATTGTCAACCACTTGAATTCGATTCACCCTCGAATTTTCTTGTTTTCCATAATTTGAGGTTGTAACCGGAACTGGACAGAATTTCATCAAATGCCTGTCTGATCCACAGTTGTGACAACGTTTCACCACTGCACCACGTTGTTCAATGCTTTCTTTTCTCTTATATGGAGTAAACGATGCATTGCCTTCTCTCGCGACAAACCTTGGTGGTGATTTGTTATATACCTGACGTTGTCTGGTCATCATCGACTCTCTATTCTCGTGAACAACCGGAGAATTTGGTTTCACTTCTGCACCTCTGAACTGATTTCCTGTTTCTTGATTGCTCTTCCAATGAAAACCAAAATTTGGAGTGAACTGTTGATTTCTTTTTACATTGGGTACAAAACCAAAACTTGTCTTATTCGGAATTGCCAAACCAATTCGATTATTAACATGAATGTCTGCTAGGTCTGCCACAACACTAGCTTCGTAACAATCAGTTCCTTCCTTCGACAATACAAACTGTAGTGGACCTGGTGGTAGTGATTCTTTCAACTTATCCGCCACTAACAAATCAAACAACTTCTCAAAATTCTTATCCACTTTGCGACTTTTCACATAATAGTTCAGCAAGTTCTTCAGCCTAGCTGTAAACATTGTATACGTTTCTTCAGCTGTCTTCTTCGCATCAATAAACTTCGATCTGTACTCTCTCGGTGTCAACTTGAATTCTTTTAACAAGTGCTGTTTCACGATCTCATAATCATCTAAATCAGCGAATGACAATCTGTTTAGAACAGTTCTAGCTTTCGGAGTCATCAATGGCAATAGTAACTTCACCCAGAATTGTTCCTGCACGTTGAAACTACGAAACGCATTCTCTACCGTTTCGAAATATAATGGCACCTCCATCATATCGTTTGGCATTTTGGGTAAGACGTGTTTCATGGCATCACCAATTTTCTTTATTTTAGACACCATCGTTTCACTTTCTTCCTGTTTCCTTTTCTGTTCTTCTCGTTCTTCTTGCCTTCTTTGTTCTTGTGCTTCTCTATTTTGCTTCTCCTCTTTGAGTTGTGCTTCTTTTAATGCTATTTTTGTTTTTTCCAACTTTAAACGTTCTTGTCTTTCCTCTTCCGCCTTCTCCATGCTTTCTTTCTGTAATTTCAGTTCTTCTTGTCTAACCTCTTCTGCTCGCTCCAACTCTGAAATTCGCACTTTTTCCTTTTCTTCTTCACGTAGTCTCTTCTCTTCAATCTGTTGCTGACGTATCTCTTCGTCACTTTTCCGCGCCCTTTCAAATTCAATCATCTGCTCTAATCTTCTCCTTTCAGCATCTTCTCTATCTCTTCTCAATTGCTCTAATTGAATCTCAAATTGCTGCTTTTGCAACTCAAGTTCTGCCACACGAACTTGCTCTGCTTTCTCTTCTTTCTCTCTCTGAAGACGTAATTCTTCCTGTCTCCTGCATTCTCTGCTTTCTCTTCTTTCTCTCTCTGAAGACGTAATTCTTCCTGTCTTGCATTCTCTGCTTTCTCTTCTTTCTCTCTCTGAAGACGTAATTCTTCCTTCTCATTCTCTGCTTTCTTTCTCTCTCTCTGAAGACGTAATTCTTCCTGTCGCATTTCTTTCTCTTCTTGTCTGTCTCCGTTTCTCCTCTCTTTCTTCTTTCATCATCATCCACTGCATCATCATCTCCATAGACATAAGTCCAGGCGGTTTTTCAATAACCTTTTCCACAGCACCGCCGACAGCACCTTCTTCTTCTTCTGCTTCTTCTTTAAGCCAGACTTCAGCTAGCGCTTCTAGCATGTCCTCACGTGACATATCTTCCAGTTTCTCTTCTTCAAAACCAGCCTTTAACAAGCGCTGTTTTAATCTTTCAGAAGACATCTTCTTCAGTTCTGCTTGTTTCTTGACACTTAATTTCTCCATCTTACTTCTTTACTTCAGTGCTGTCCTTTCTGGAAAACACGAGTTTTCTTTTGTGTTTGAAGTATTGGGGATTGTTCTTTGTTTGATAACAACCAACTTTTATACCTTTGTCGTTGAGGCTTTCGTTGTCGTAGATTTACCAATGATTTGAATGCGTATTCACCAGTCGACGTTGTTTCGAATCCCAGACGTTGTTTCGAATCCCAGACGTTGTTTCGAATCCCAGACGTTGTTTCGAATTCCAGACGTTGTTTCGAATCCCACCGCTGCTGCCACCAAATAATGTCACCAACTCTTTTCTTTCTTAGTTGTGACCTACCTCAAGAACTTTCCTTATCTCTACATATAAATTGCTCAACGTCTTCTAACTGTTTAAGAATTAAATTGACACAGTTCTTTGAATGTTTCTTTCTTTCTTCAAACACAGTTTAATAACAACAAACTCAACTCTTGCCTTAAAACAACTGTACTACACTGTATAGTTCAAATTCACTGTCATCAGCAGTTTCTAAGTTTGGCGCGCTAACTGCACGTGTAAAGAGAATCTACCGTCAGCCAATGTTTAGGCTACTTTAGGCCAAGCGCCCACGAGCCGACAGCGCAACTAAGGCCTAAGACTAAAACGCTTAACAATCGAATACACATTATATATATATCAACATAAGGAACACCTGTGCTCACAAAGGTCTTACTGGATGTTTGACGATTAGATTAAGGCAATGTTTAGATAAAATTAAAACTTTCAGGATAATATTTGTGACAGAGCATTTTTGCAGCTGGAGCGAATGACCTGCATGGTCTTGCAAGAGGTGAGGTTTTGTTGAGTTCGTAGGATTATTTGTTGTAGGGCTAATAGGCGGGACGTCATCAATAACAGAAAAGATAATAGTAAGTGACGTCATCCCTAATGGAAGATAGTTAACGTCGCCACTAGCAACGTACATGTAGTCATCGACAAGGCCATTGTCTGCAGCAACAGTCGTCTTGGAAACTATGTTCATCAACATACTCTCTGAAAACAACGCAATTGAGATTTCCGAATATTAAGTCAACTCGGGCGCAACAAAAAACTACAAACCAAGACCCTGCCGACTCAAAACCCTGAACATATATCGGGGCCATATCGGCCCATGTGGGTCAAGTCAAATATTTATGGGATTGCTTGTAGAGGAGAACCTTTATTAAAAGTTAGCTTCCGAAAGAAAACAGCTATCAATTTAAAATCGCTCTGAGTTGTACATCAGAGAGCGGTGATGAACCAACTCCTGCCAAACGGTGTGAAACTTGAGAACAGCGCCAGTGCAGAAGGGTGTTTGGAACACTAGAAGACGAAGAAGAAAAGTCCCTTAGGCTGGCCCTGAGGCAGCTGGTGTTGGCGACTAGATTTTCTTAGCCTCGGCTTATGAGGGCGGGTGGCCAGTCCTCTCCCTCGCCGTCTCATCATCCCACCGACAGTGTATGGTCAATGTACTCATCATAGCTGAGTTGGCTAAGGCCATCTCATTATAGGTCAAACGGCTAAGAGGTACTGGTCGAGCAGAAATCTTGAACCAAACTTCTGACCTAGCAGGAATTTTAAAACCCTGACCTCTCGATTGGCAGTACAGCGCGCAAACCACTGCACTATCGAGCATATCTCAGCGTATTTCCATTTATTCACATAGTTTGTAATTTGTTCAGAAGTGTTGGTGTATGGTGAACATCATCTGCTCGTTCAAGAGTCCTACAAAGATGGCCAAGACATACCTAATTTCTATTTTATTTTTTTATGTAATCTTGAAGTCAAATGATTGGTCTACAGCGCTTTTAAACAGGGCGTTTGATATCTAGTTAGGATCTCTTTCATTTCAGAATACCACCGAAGTTTTTTTTATCCTTTTCCCATCACTTTACAAATCGATATATGTGACTCTCTCGATATCTGTATTCTCACGAAGAGAATGCAGTCAAGGGCAGAAACAAATGACTGCCTAGGAGAGGACCAATACGGCTTCAGAAAGGGAAGGGGCACAAGAGATGCAATTGGAGCGCTGAGGGTGCTGACAGAAAGAAGCATACAGCATGGACAGGACATCTACATTTGCTTTGTGGATTATGAAAAGGCTTTCGATAGAGTAGATTGGAAGAAATTAATGCATGCACTGAGAAGAATAGGAGTGGACTGGAAAGACAGAAGACTCATAGGAAACCTATACATGGGACAGAAAGTAAGAATAAAAATAGAAGGAGAATTCTCAGAACCAGGAGTGATAGGTAGAGGAGTACGACAAGGGTGCCCACTATCACCAATTCTCTTCAACATCTACATTGAGGAATTAGTACGAGAGGCGATGGAGGAGGTGAAAGAGGGCATAAAGGTGGGAGGAAGATTGACGAAAGCACTAAGATTTGCAGATGACCAGGCGATGTTGGCAGGCAGCCAGAATGGGTTACAAAAAATGATGGATCAGCTGAATAAGATCTCAAAGGAGTATGATATGAAAATAAATATTAAAAAGACAAAGATCATGAGGATAAGCAAAGGAAAGGAAAGAACAGTAAAGATCACTATAGATGGTAAGGAACTGGAACAAGTAGGAAAATTCTGTTACCTAGGAAGTATGATCACAACTGATGCAAAGTGTCATGTAGAAATAAAGAGAAGAATAGCCATGGGAAAAGATGCCTTCTATAAAAGAAAGGAATTAATGAGAGGAAAGCTAAATAAGAATCTGAAGAAAAGAATTATCAAGTCTATGATATGGAGTGTGGTGTTATACGGATCAGAGACATGGACTCTAAGGAAGGAAGACATCAGAAGATTGGAGGCCTTCGAGATGTGGATATGGCGAAGAATGGAGAGAGTCAGCTGGATGGATCGGAGGACAAATGAAGACATACTACAAATGGTGGACGAAAAAGATCCATGATAGGGATAATAAGAAGCCGACAAAGAAAATGGATGGGCCACATCATGAGGGGAGACTCCCTTCTAAGAATTATAATTGAGGGAAGAATGGAGGGGAAGAAGACACGAGGAAGACCGAGAATGATGTTGTTGGACTGGATGATGGAGGAAGATTACGGCAAACTGAAGGAAAGAGCCAGAAAACGTGATGAATGGCGAAATTGGACGTACGAACCTGCCTAGGAAGGCAGAGAACCAAAAGAAGAAAGAAGATATGTGACTCAAGTAGGCTATGTAGCAAGGGGCAACGTATTCAATTTATTATTAGCGATTTAACGAAGCTGATAAATATATGGCGTTGGAAACCATTTTTGAAGGTGTCTAAGTAATCGATTTTTTAAAGACCCGTATAAGTAAAAGGGCCGTTGACACAAATATATTCCGTCAGAAAAATGTTGTGCATAAAATGAAAATTATGCCAGTGTCCCAACTGTGGAAGTGCCAGTCGCAAGCCTGGCCAAAGGAGGAGGGCAACGCTAATCATCTTATCTTTAAACAATCACTCAAGTGGACTCGAATGTCCACTGGACATCGCTGTGTATACTAATAACTTCAGCCAATAATTATTAGGTTGAATGTGTATTTAAGGTTAATGTCTTAAGGTAATTACTTTGGACTTTAAGTTTGGGAGAGCGCCGAGTATCAATAGACCTATAAAAGATCCATTGTGTTTGTAAACATTTTCTCAAAATATACTGAAAATACTAACTGAAATAGCATTTTCTATTTTGCAAATAGAAGTCTATTTTCAAATACTATTGTTCCCATCACTGTATGCTCAGCCATCTTCGATTTTCATAAGTCGATAATGAACTGTCCGTAAAGTCATTTCTGGGAATAAAACTCTAACGTATTTATTAGACACCTTTACATCGCATGATTCCGAAGCTATAAATATCTTTTATTTTTAAATTTTATTGTTCGGATTATTACGAAGCGGAAGATGGGACTCGCCCTCGTATTCCTAATTCCACCATAATGCCAGTACTCTGGTAGTGCCCAGTGGCGTAACCAGGACTTTTCGTTTGGGGGGGCTTTAAGCCCTGAACATGGCGAGTACGGTAGCCCGAGCCCATATTGAAGCCGGGGGCTTGATTCATTTTTAGGGGGCTTCAGCTTCGTTTGGGGGGCTTAAGCCGCCCCAAGCCCAACGCTATAGTTACGTCCCTGGTAGTGCCAGACCCAGGCCTAAGAAAGGAGGAGGGCTATGATAATCATATTCGTCATGACACTGCAGCATCTTTAACCCTAGGGCTACCAAGCTTTTTTGTAACACTGGACAACCAGGGGGGTGGTTACCCCCCCTGGATTTCGTGTTTGGTTTCACATATCATAACTTGTAATATAGCAATGGATTCAGCATTCATTTCTGCACAGAATGGTATATTTAGTTGTACATTATGTGAATGCACCTCGAAATTACATCACTTTTAACAACGGAACCCATTAATTAGCAATATTTTATATTATTGCGTACATTTTGTACTTTTTGGATAAACAAATATAAGATTATTTGTGTTTTGAAACTAATCTATGTATAAAAGATACACAAAATCATCCCTACACATGTTTATATAGCATAAATGTACATCCATAGGCTACATATATATCCATACATATATATCGGTTTACGTTGTAATGCTGTATTCAGCCATTTTCACACAGATTACGCGTATTATTATTTATTTTGATAACTTCCGGTATTCAAAAGACAAAGATGTAGGTAGGCGAATGAAGCCCTACATTCCCTCTAAGGAATGGTATCTTTGTTTCTCTTCCAGGAAGACAAATGAATACGCTACAGACAAAAACTAAGGGGAGTGCTTCCATTCAGCCATTTTTCACGCATATTACGCGTATTATTATTTATTTTGAGCACTTCACTAAATATACCATTCTGTGCAGAAATGAATCGTAATCGTAATCGTAATCGTAATCAAGCATTTATATAGCGCCACTCAAAACAGAGGCGCTTCCGACCCGAGCCAGTCTCTTCACTGGTAAAGGGAGGTTTTCAGGCGCTTGCGGAACTGGTCAAAAGAAATAGAAAAAGGTCAGTCCTGAGGGACTGAGGTAACTGGTTCCAGCTATTGGGACCAACAATAGCGAAACTCCTAGACTGGGCCGTAGAAGTACGCACCCGCGGGACAACCAAGTAACCACGGGCCGAGGACCGAAGGAAGGAACGACTGTGCAGAGAAGACACTGGGGTACAAAAGGCCCTAAGATAGTGAGGAGCAGACCCAGCAAGACAGCTACGCATGAGGGAACAGACCTTGAATTGGATGCGCTGGCGGATGGGGAGCCAGTGAAGGGAGTCACGGATAAAATAGGAGATATGGTCAAACTTTGCAATGCCCCATATGAGGCGGGCGGCAGCGTTCAGAATGGACTGAAGTTTAGATGTATTTGTAGAGGAGAGACCAATGTACACCGCATTCCCATAATCAATCCTTGAACATATCAACGCATGGACCAAAGTCGTGATGGCGTGCAGTGGTAGTGATTGGCGGATGGCACGAAGTTGGCGTAGGTAGTAGAAACAGGAACGAGAGACACTATTTACGTGATCAGATAGAGAAAGGACAGGATCAAGAATGAATCCAAGATCACGGACAGAGGAAGAGAAGTGCATATTTGGAAACCGAAGACGAAGGGAGTCAGCATCAACCTTGGCAAGCTGGGCACGACCACCGAGCCATATGTACTGAGTCTTGTCTTGGTTAAGACGAAGGCGATTTGAGGATAACCATCGGTCAAGAGCAGCTGAAGCCTCTAGAATACGCTCGACCATAACAGCAGCTGTGTCTGCAGGTCCATGAAGGTAAGCTTGCGTGTCATCAGCATATTGGTGGGATAGGACACCCAGTGGACCAAGGACCCCAGCCAGATCCGAAGTATATAGGACAAACAGAATGCTGAATCCATTGCTATATTACAAGTTATGATATGTAAAACCAAACACGAAATCCAGGGGGGGTGGTAACCACCCCCCCTTGGTAGCCAGTGTTACAAAAAAGCTTGGTAGCCCTAGGGTTAAGGACATCGGTTCATGTGACTCAATTGCGTAACACTTAAGTGAAGATAGAATTAATAGCGATTGAGCGAAGCTGATTAATATAATAGCGTTGTATATCTATTTAAAAGTGTCTAAGTAATCCATTGTTTTATATAATAATATAATATTATCTATACTTTAACCCTTTGGAGGTGAGGTGGGGTATGACACACCCCAGAGCTATTCTACGCTGTGTTTTCTACGGAAAAAGTGGAACCAGCTTGGATTATTTTTGTCTACCTTACTCAATGTGAAATACGGACACTTTCTGATAATTTAAGATACTTTTGAACGCACATTATTTTTTATTTTTTTGCACATTCAAGTGAAAATTTAATTTTTCGTATACATGTTGATTTTAATTAATTAAAAAAAGTAACGGCTCAGTGCAGAAAAAAATTGACGATAATAGAAGATTATTGCAGATATAAGACATAAGATTATAGTTTTGCATAGATGCAAAGTTGGTCCATTATTACGGGTATTATGTCACGTGTTACCAAATGTTACATGTTTCGAGTGCCACGAAGATGCCATTGCAAAGGGCCGCATTGATTTTGAGCGCCATATCAATTATGATTGAAAACTGTTATTTGTTCCTGAAAATCACCAGTTTAGCCGATAATTGTTTACATAGCTATAGTTTGGCTCACAATTTATGTTATGTAGTTGATATTGCGACTTGCAAGTAATTATATGTATTGGGGTATGTCAGACCCCACCTCACCTCAAAAGTTACAATGCTTCACCTCACCTTCAAAGGGTTAATTAAGCGCCTGACAAACGCATTGCGCTGTACATTAACATGTTGTGCAATTGAAACAATCTTAACAACTAACAGAACAGATAGCCTGCAATACACGGCGCTAATAGCAGCCTACAAAGCATGTCCGCCCTACCGGACTCGAACTCGGTACCTCTCGCTCTCTACGCCAGTGTGTTATCCAATGCGCTATCGGCCCCCCCGACTCCTAGGACTCCTATTATTACCTATAATAGGTACAAAGACTTTGACAGAAAAACATTCCGTCTGAAAGACGTTGTGTATAAAATGAACGTTCCACCAGTGTCCTAACTGTGGTAGTACCAGTCGCAAAGCTGGTCAAAGGAGGAGGGCAACGCCAATCATCTAATCATCCATCCTCAAACAATCACCCACCAACTGAACTCGAATTTCCACTGGATTTTGCTGTACACCACTGACTTTAGTCAATATTAGGTTGAATGTTTATTTAAGGTTACTGTCATAATAGATTTATTATTCTGGACTTAAGTGTGGGGAAAGCACGGAGTATCAATGGACCTATAAAGGACTCATTCTGTTTGAAAAATACTTTTCAAAAGTATTTTTAAAATATAAAATAAAATAGCATTCTCCATGTTGCAAATAAAAATCTGGTTTAAAATACCATTAATTGTTCCCATCACATAGCTTCGATTTTAATAAGTCGATAACGTGAAGTCATTTCTGGCAATAAAACATTTATGTATTTATTAGACACCTTTAAATCATATCATTTTGTGGCTATAAATATTTTTAAATAGCCTACTTTTTAAGTTTTCCTGTTGTTACTTCTTAGTCAAATCGTTTCTGTGCAAGTTCGCCACTACGCTATATGTGGTAGTGCCAGTCCTAAGCCTAAGTAAAAGAAGAGGATGACGACGACGCTGATCATCTTCGTTATGATGCAGTATTATTAAACACCAGCTAAGCAACCAACCAATTGCACACAAATTGACCTGATAACGGCTTGGTCTTGATGCGCAATCGGTTGATGCCTTGTGCATTAGATACCGGCGCTTTAGAAGTTACTAATTAGAATTACATACCCTACATAATTTATATAATGCATAGCACATGCTGGTATTAATACATTAATATATGTTGATACATTAATATATGTTAATATATTCATGAATATATTGATACATTATAATAACGTTTTCTTCGACTGTCTACTTATCTAGATTTTAATTCCTCAAATGATCTTTGAACCTATGACCCCTTGTTTAGAAGAGAATGATCTTGGTTGAATTGCGAAGTCTTCAAAACCTTAGTTGCCCCAATGAGGTTTAACTCACGACCTCTGTTTACAAGACCAGTGCTTTGCCACTGAGCTAGAAATATAGAGGCTCATTAGCACGGTGATGCCTAACTGACTTTTCAAGCATATTATTTTATTCAGAGCAACACGCTGAACACTCAACGAAATTATAAAAGACTTATTTAATCGAAAACAGTTTAGTTCATCGTTTGACAAGTCTGGCCTATTTTGGTCTAGTATGGACTAGTACGTATTCCACAGCGTACTGGTTAACGTGCTGGATTGTCAAATCCCCGCTAGAACATAAATTTATTTTTAGATTTCTGTTAAATTATGCGCCCCTAGCCAACACCGCTATAATGAGTATATTGACCGCGCACTGAGAGTAGGAAGATGGGTTTCGCCCTGATAAGCCGAGGACGAGAAATTGCAGACGCTAACACTTCATACCCATAGCTGCCCCTCGGGCTAGCTCAAAGTTCTGTTGTTGTTTTTTTCAAGAACGGCCCGTAGCGGCTGCGATTAATTTCTATAATTAGTGTTGCCCTCCTCGTTTGACCAGGCTTGCGACTGGCACTACCACAGTTAGGACACAGGCGGAACGTTCATTTCATACACAACGTTTCTTTGACGGAATATTTTTTATGTCGAAGGCCTTCGTACCTATTATAATAGGGGTCTTTAAACAATAGATTACTTGGACACCTTTAAATAGAGTTCCAACGCTTTATATTAATCAGCTTCGTTCAATTGCCAATAATTTATGTTCTTGGTTCTCATGTTACGTACGAGTCCCTTAGACTGATAAACCTTAACATTATTAACAGCGCTATATCAGAAAAGAGAAGTGTTAGCGACTTGATTTTCTTAGCCTCGGCATGTGAGGATGGGTGGCCAGTCCTCTCCCTCGCCGTCCCATCTTCCCACAGCCAGTGTGCGGTCAGTGTACTCGTTATAGTTGACTTTGCAGATGGAGCAGAATATCTAGAACCAAGTAACTGCTTGCATGGGATTTGAACCTCCAACATCTCGATTGACAGTCAAGCACTCTAATCACAACGCTATCGCTCACTGAATAGACTTCCCTGTTATTATACAGAACATGGCTTTCTTTAAGGCTCGCACTAATACAAATAAACATCCCTCTATAGTCTATAATAGACCTAATACTAATTCTGTTCTCACATTCTGTTAGTATGTAATTACTATGCGATCCCCGTTTTAATTCAATTTCGAATAAAAAAAATTAGCCCTAAAATTATGCCTTCTAAACCGTGTTTCATATTGGGTCACAATATTTTTCATTTAAGAATAGCAATTAAATTTCTCACCATTATTTCTATCCCGTTACAAATTGATTGTGCTAATGATGTGACTCAGGAGAACAAAGCAGAAAGGTTTTAGCGAACTCGGCTATTACAATTACGTTGACCGGTGGGAAGATCGGCTGGCGAGGTAGAAGACTGGCCACTCGTTATCATATGCCGTGGCTAAGAAAATAAAGTCGCTATGTCCTTTTTCACGGATTTAATAGTTTAACGATACCTTATGGCATCAAAGGCCGTTGACATCGATTGAAAAACATAATGTTCCTCTCTGACTGCTATGGTTATTACCTACAACGATGCTCTAAACTGTACTGTTTCGGATTGGATCCACAGTTTAACGGCAGCTTATGACAACATAGGCCGTTTCCGCTGACAAAGATTAGTTTTGGCATATTACAGCTGTACTGTTTCTTCTCAAGGTTTTACTTATAAGCTGAGATTAAAGTAAAAAAAGAGGTGTCTAAGGATTACTTTATTAATGTTCTATATCCGGGGCTAATATGACCCTAAACACGTCTTATCTCCACGTCTAACTGTCGAACAATATAAGCAGAAAGGGAAAATGTTTTCCCCAGCAAACGTTTGCTTATTTTGTGTGTTGGAAGTGCGAAGTATACCCAGACCAGTGAAATTGTGTTCAAACTCTAGGGGTCGTTCCACATTCCAGAACAAACAGTGCCTTTCTCCTCCTTTGGCCAGGCTTGCGACTGGCACTAGCACAGTTAGGATAATGGCGAAACCTTCGTTTTATACACAGCGTTTCTCTGACTGAATATTTTGTTATGTCGACGGCCTTTCTACCTATAATAGTGATCTTTAAACAAACGATAACTTAGACACCTTTATATAGGGACACAAAAGCTGTATATTAAAAAGCTTCGTTCAATTGTTAATAACTCACCTGTTTCGTTCTTCTCATGTTACGTACGAGTCACATAGACAGATATCCTTGACATTATTAACCGCGAAATATAGGAAAAGAGAAGTGTAAGCAACTTCATTTTCTTAGCCTCGGCGTATGAGGGTTGGTGGCCAGTCCTCTCCTTCGCCATCCCATCTTCCCACAGACAGTGTACGGTCAAAGTACTCGTTGCTGAGTTGGCAGGTAGAGCAGAATATCTCAGACCAAGTTCCTATTTGGTGGGGATTTGAACCTCCGACCTCTCTATTGACAGTCCAGCACGCTATAACCACTACACTATAATAGCTCACTGATTAAATTTCTCTGTTATTATACAGAGCATGATTTTCTTTAGGGATCCCACTAATACCCAGATACAGCCCTGAAGCTAATTCTGTTCACATTTTGTAACTACATAATCAACACGCTATATCCGTTTTAATTCCATTCCGAATCAGAAAGCTTGCCTAAAGATGTAACAGTGTTAATGCCGTTTAAACCCTGTTTAATATTTGGTTAGAATATTTTTCATTTAATCGTAACACAGAAACTTTTCTATATATTTCTATCACTTTACAAATCGATAATCTTAATTGATATGGGT
Source organism: Aporrectodea caliginosa (assembly GCA_020284085.1). Taxonomy (NCBI): domain Eukaryota; kingdom Metazoa; phylum Annelida; class Clitellata; order Crassiclitellata; family Lumbricidae; genus Aporrectodea; species Aporrectodea caliginosa. The sequence continues at coordinate 628,021 of JACEVL010000184.1, forward strand.
GAACAACGCAGAAGGTAATTAGCGGCTTTAGCGATTACGCTGTCCGGTGGTAAGATCAGACGGCGAGGGAGGACCACCCGCTCCCATATGCTGAGGTTAAGAAAATGATGTCGCTAAGTCCATTCTTAAAGGATCTCATAGTTTACCGATATCTTATGGTAGCAAAGGCCGTTGACGTCAATTTAATTAGAGTATAGCGTTCCACTCTGACTGCGATGGTTACCATACATCAGCTCATACTGTGAAATTTTTTCATACGTTTCTTATTAATAAGCTAGAGGTGTCTAAACATTATTCTACTACTGTGCTATATCCAAGACTGCTATGGCTTTACACCCATCGGGCCGTCTAATCCGGTATACGAGCAGAAAAGGAAGATTTTCCTCCTGGAGGTTTTAGTTATTTTACCAGTTGAAAGGGGTTAGGATATTTTCATTTTAGAATACATGTATCACTGGAATTTTTTATAATTATTTCTATCCATTTACAAATCCATGTTGTATTGCAGGCTGTCTGTTCTGTTTGTAGTTAACCCTGGGGCTACCAAGCTTTTTTTGTGACATCGGCTACCAAGGGGGGGGGGTGGTTACCACCCCCTGGATTTCGTGTTTGGTTTCACATATCATAACTTGTAATATAGCAATGGATTCAGCATTCATTTCTGCACAGAATGGTATATTTAGTTGTACATGATCTGAATGCACCTCGAAATTACATCACTTTTAACAACGGAACCCATTAATTAGCAATATTTTATATTATTGCGAACATTTTGTACTTTTTGGATAAACAAATATAAGATAATGTGTGTTTTGAAACTAATCTATGTATAAAAGATACACACAATCATCCCTACACATGTTTATATAGTATAAATGTACATCCATACATATATATCCATACATATATATCGGTTTACGTTGTAATGCTGTATTCAGCCATTTTCACACAGATTACGCGTATTACATTCCCTCTAAAGAATGGTATCTTTGTTCTCTTCCAGGAAGACAAATCAATACGCTACAGACAACAAAACTAAAGGGGGAGTGCTTCCATTCAGCCATTTTGCAACATGTGCAAACCTGCATGCATAAATACTTAAATACATACTTACATACATGATGCATAATATTATATCCTCACATAGGCCTACATACATACATGTATATAAATTCATAAGTATGGAAACGTATGGAACGAGTGAGAAAGAGAAGGTCATAATGGACGGAAGAACAGAGTAAGAGAGTGAGGCGGAAGTGACACAGGTCAAAGAGCATGCGTAGGCCTACAGTACTAACAGCCGACATTTCTAGTTCGAAAGTGCGCTGGGGCTCCACCCTTCCCGATCCCCAATTAATTGACACCTTCTTCAACTCAAACATCAATTCAAAGACTGTTGGCAAAAGCGCTCGGCTTGTAACGTTACACACGGCCAAACCCACCAACCCACACACACACCAACACAAACACACATACACACAACTACACCTATATATATCTACATAAACAGTGATGCAATCAATCAATCAATCAATTTTCGTTTAATCCGAACACCAGGCTGACAGAACGCAGCTTGTTACATTAGTTAGTCATATATTTATATAGCTTATGTGTTCATTTGTATGTCACCTTGTCCTTTCTGGTTATCGTTTAATTTAATTTTAAGTGATTTATTAGAATATGTCTTTATATAATACTCTAGGAATGAAGTTACGATTATCTTTGTCCGGAAGAGAGAAGCCATGGGCCCGAGGGCGGAGCACATGTCCACAAGAGGGGCGAGGCGGGGGGAAGAGCCGATGGAGTACGTGGTGTTCGTTGTTACGCACAGATCTAAACAAGCGGTCATCAGCTTCCTGCATACACTTGCCTAATCTAATACACTGAAACTAAACATTTCTTTAACGCCGTGTACGTAACATACCTCTTCCTTATGCTCCTCCTCCTTTCCCTTTTCCAAAAAAACTTTGAATAGTAAGGGCAATATCCCTTAACGGTCAATTAATGTTTCGCAACGCTTCGTCATGACAAAGACGATAAAACGCCCTCCCTTCTCTTGGCTTGTGACTGGCACTACTAAACTATGGCCAGTTGCGAAGTGATTTTGCGTTCACGTTTAGTTTCGTGTATTAAACGACGTATCTATAATGGCTAAGAGAGCTGTTATAATCGACCTCAACCTTAATTTGCAAACATGGCCAATGGATGGATTCACAGTTTAACGCCAGCTTATGACAACATAGGTCGTTGCCGCCGACAAAGATTATTTTTTGGCATATTAACGTGGCCAATCTAAGCTTCAAGCTGAATTTATAACATCATTTGCAACCGCTTTTGAGGTGTGTAAGGAGATCATTTTGCTTCTAGTGGTTTTCAACTTCTTATGGCTATTGACGAGGACTTTATGATTCCACCAGTTTAGATACATCTTTATGACATAAAATGCTTTGCATAATCCTCGTTGTTAGTTCTGGTTTTTATTGTTTAGCGCCATCTGTCTAGACGCCATGTTAAAATACACTTTAATTAGGCCTACACAGCACTCCCAAGCCAGAGTAAAGGAGTCCGACGCTAATATGCCAGTGTCGTTAAACAGCAACTAGCCAACCAATACTATGCACACAAACACACAGACAAACACATTCCATCACTGTCCGTACTGTGGTAGTGCCAGTTCCAAGCCTAAAATGGAGGAGGGATACTCTAGTAATCTTTGTCATCTTTGTCACGTCACAACGTCGTTAAACAGCAACTAACCAACGCATCTTTGGGTCGTCGAGTCATCTCTGTTATGCTACACTGTCGTCGAACAGACTATATACCCACTATAGTCCCCAACATTGTTTACTCACTCCAATTTTTTCACAGTATTGTACTCTATCTTTATGGTCCAGGTTGCGGTGTGTCAGCCTGTTTTGCAGAATAAACGAATATACATTATGCATGAAGCAATGACTGTGTCACGGTCTTATTCTCTAGTGAAGTCCATAGCCATTACTACATTGGCGTTATATAAGTTCTTAGATTAGATTATAAACTAGATTAGGAATGGTCAAGTGTATTGGCCCAATGGCCCTCTAGCAACGTAAAGGAAGGTCAACGCTAACGTTTTTGTAGTTAAACTCTAGCATAGAACAGATGTCATCAGACACCTTTAAAACCTGTTCTGACGTCGCAATAAATAAAGAAATTTGCGCATTAATTTTATGTAATTGCTTTTGAATTATACAATCTGTCTTTATAAATAAATAATTGAATAGATGGCCATTGCCATTAGACACCTTTAAAACACGTTCAGATGGTGCGATAAGTAGATAAATTCTTTCTTTTGTTGAATTTTAATCCGTATCATGATTATGTCGATTTTATTAGGCGACATGGAATTGCCTAGCGTCAAAACGGTCTTTGTTGCCGTAATACGTTATTAAACTGTAGCAATCCGTATGTGATACCTTCCTCTTTGACCGGGCCTGGGTCGGGAGCGCCTCTGAGTAGTTATCTTGAAGGGGCGCTATATAAATTCCATAGATAGATAGATAGATAGATAGATGAACTGCATTCGCTACCTATGCAATGACGCGTCTAGTTAAGATCCCAATGTTGAGGCGCTGTTTCAATTGTCACTATGGTGGGGTTCTCCTGTTACCCCATTCAGCTAAGTAACTGAAACGATGTTGGAGTAAGATCTTGACCCCAGATCAGTTGCTCCGTGTGTCAAAATTAACATCAGATTTATGATAAGAACAATAATCTTCAGTTCGTGTGCTGTGCTTGATGCTGTAGTGGCTAGCGTGTTGGACAGTCAATCGGGAGATCGGGGGTTCACATTCCCGCCAGAGGAGAAATTTGGTTCGAGATTTCTGCTCCATCTGCACCCCTAATCAACACAGCTATGATGAGTACACTGACCGTACACTGTCGATGGGAAGGTGAGACGACGAGGGAGAGGACTGGAGTGCACCCGCCATCATAAGCCGAGGCTAGGGAAAATGAAGTCGCTAACGCTTCGTATCCATTGCTGCCTCGAGGCTTGCTTATGAACTTTTTGAACTCATGTACAGTGCCATTTCCATCGGCCTCGGCTGAGCTACGATAGCGGTCTTTCGTGTGACTCAATTACGTAACAAACGGCATAGATATGCAATTAATAGTGATTGAACGAATCTGATTAATATATAGCGTTGGAAACCATATTTAAAGGTGTCTTAGTAATCCATTGTTTAAAGACCCTATTGGTACAAAGGCAGTTGAAATAAAGAAATTACGTCAGAAAAACGTTGCGTATAAAATGAACGTTCCGCCATTGTCCTAACTGTGGTAGTGCAAGTCGCAAGCCTGGCCACAGCAGGAGGGCAACGTTAATCAGGTAATCATCATCAAACAATCACTCAACTCGAATCTCCACTGGACATTGCTTCATACCACTAACTTCGGTCAATATTAGGTTGAATGTTTATTTAAGGTCAATGTCTTGGGATCGATATATTTGGGCTTTAAGTATAGGGAGAGCACCGAGTATCAATGGGCCTATAAAAGACCCGTTGTGTTTGAAAAAAGTATTCAAAGTATTCAAACGTATTTTGAAAATATAAAATAAAATAGTATTTTCCAAGCTGCAAATGGAAATCTATTTTAAAATACCATCAATTGTTCCCATCACAAAGCTCCGATTTTAATAAGTCGGTAACGAATTGTCCATGAAGTCATTTCTGGCAAGTAAACTTTAACGTATTTATTAAACACCTTTAAATCGCATGAATCGAGGCAATAAATACCTTAACCCGTGTAAATTTTATTTTTTTTAAATTTGAAAGTACGACAGTTATTAGATATCTTTAAATGGGTTGATTCCGATGCAAAAAAACATTTTTCGGTCTAATAATTTGTTATTGTTTTGAAAACTCTGACCTATTTATTAGACACATTTAAATATCATGATTCCGAAGCAATTAGTACCTTTTCCGTTTAATTAACCTATTATTCTTATTTGATCAAATCGTTTTTGAAGACTTCGCCACTACCCTACCTGTGGTAGTGCCAGTCCAAAGCCTGGATAAAGGAGGAGCCCGTCGCTAATCATCTTTCTTATGATACAATGTCATTAAACACCAACTAAGCTACCAACAAATAACACACAAACGCACCCAAATTGACCTAATAAGGGCTTCATGGTCTTAGTGCTCCATCGGATGATATCTTGTGCAATCGACACCGAAGTTACTAATTGGAATTACATGCCCAAACATAAGCAGAGTAAACAAAGAAAGCCCGTTTTAGAATGGAACTTCAAACATCCGGATATTCAAATCCCCGATTATCTGGTATCGGGCATATTCGTGAGGCGTTTCTGGTTATTTTAAAATATTAGTTGCCCCCAATTAAGTTTGAACTAAATACCCATGGCTTACAAGATCAGTGTTCTGCCACTGAGCTATAGAGGCTCACGAGTACCGTGATGCTTGACTGTCTTTAAATCCGACCTTCCAAGTGATGCATGTCAATACACTGTGCAAAATAGTTGTTGATTCATAGCAACACGATGAACACTCAACGAAATTAGAAATACTTATAATTATAATCAAAAGCAGAGCAGTCTATCACTGGTCTATTTTGGTCAATTTTAGATTAGTTCGTACACTCGATAGTGGTTCAAATCCCATCCAAGGCAGAAATTGGTTAGGCCTATATAATTTTGGTATAGTGTGGACCAGTCCGTACCCGATAGTGTTGTGGTTAGCGTGCTGGACTGTCAACGTGGGATTCGAATCCTCGTCAGGACAGAAGTATATTCACAGATTTCTCTTTGCCAACTCCGCTGTAATGAGTACACTGACCGCACACTGAAAGGAAGATGGGACACGCCCTCATATGCCGAGGTTGAGAAACTGAAGTCGATGACACATCATACCCATGGCTGACCCTCAGGATAGCTCAAGAGATTGTTGTTTTTCGAGAATGGTCCGTAGCGACTCCGCCTAATCTATTCATTCATTCATTCATTCATTCAGAGCATTTATATAGCGCCCCTTCAAGAAACTACTCAGGAGCGCTCCCAGCCCAGCCACGACTAAAGAAAAAGACTTGAGGGACTTGTAGAACCCTGTCAGATGGCTTACAAGTAAAAAACGGAGCTTAAGTGGTAAGTCATTCCAGATGGAAGGGCCAACAACCGAGAAAGCAATTATTAGTGTTGCCCTCCTACTTTGGGCTGGATTGCGACTGGCACTAACACAGTTAGGACAATAGTGGAACGTTCATTTTATACACAACTTTTCTCTAACAGAATATTTTTTGTCGACGGCCTTCGTAACTATAGGGGGTCTTCAAACAATAGATTACTTAGACACCTTTACATAGGGTTTCGAACGCTATATATTTATCAGCTTCGTTCAATAGCCAATAATTAAGAGCGATCGCTGCGTACGAGTCACATAGACTGATAGCCTGGACATTATTAACCGGGCAATATAATAAAAGAGAAGTGTTAGAAACTGTCATTTTCTCAGCCTCGTCATATATCAGAGGACAGTCCTCTCCCTCGCCGCCCCGTCTTCCCACGGACAGTATACTCGTTATAGCTGAGTTGGCTTGGGGTGCAGGTGGAACAGAAATATCGACCAAATTTCTGCCCTGGCGGGGATTTGAACCCCCGATCTCTCGACTGACAGTGCAGCTCGCAAACCATTAGGCTGTCGCTAACTTATTAGACTTCCTTTATATTATACAGAGAATGGCTTTCTTTATTGTATTTTATATTGTATCGAAAGATTTATACAGCGCCTCTCTCAGAATAACTATTCCGAAGTGCTTCCAGCACGAAAACCCCGGGGGAAAAGAAACGTCTTTAAAGAACGAGAGACCAAAGAGGACAAACTAGTCTAAGCTTGTATTAATCATACTTAATTCCACCAATGCCTCTACTCTGGTAGTGCCAGTCCCAAGCCTATGAAGGAGGAGGGCTATTCTAATCATCTTTGTCGTAATCGTAATCGTCAATTTATATAGAGCCACTTCAACAGAAACTCCTCAGAGTCGTTAAACAGCAACTAACATAAGGCAACGACTCTGCAACGGACTCATACTCTGGTGACGACTTGGCCATTAATACCTAGAATATGGGATCTTTAAACAATGGATTAGTTAGACACCTTTAAATAGGTTTCCAACGCTATATATTAATCAGCTTCGTTCAATCGCTAATAATTTACTTGTTGTGTTCACCGCATGTTACATAGGCCTACGAGTCCCATAGACTGATACCCTTAACATTATTAACCTCCCAATACAGGAAAAGAGAAGTGTTAGCGACTTCATTTTCTTAGCCTCGGCATATGAGGGCCGGTGGCCAGTCCTCTCCTTCGCCGTCTCATCTTTCCACCGACAGTGTATGGTCATTGTAGGCCTACTCATTATAGGTCATACGTCTCAGGGTGCAGGTCGAGCAGAAATATTGAACCAAATTGTTTTGGAAAATGTATGTATATAGCATACAATTTCAGCCATTTTGCCATCTACCTACCAAAAATTATTGAAATTGGTGGAAATTTGACGAAGTTCTGACAGAAACAATTTTGCACAGTTTATTTTGAGACACGGTGTAGTTGACTTGGCTAGGGGGCGCAGGTGAAGCAGAATATCTAGAACCAAGTTTAAACTTGCCGGGATTCGAATCTCCGACCTCTCGATTGACAGTCAAGCACGCTAACCACTACACTATCGCTCACTGATCAGACTTCCCTGTTTTATGCAGAGAATAGCTTTTTTAAAGCTTGCCACTAATACCCAGAAACAGCCATAAATAAACTAATTCTGTTTTCACATTTGCAGCATAGGCCGTTGACGTCGATTGAATAACATACTGTTCCTCTCCGACTGCGATGGTTACATCAGCTCATACTGACATGCTCTACGATTTTTCACAAGTTTTTATTTATATTTTTCACAAGTTATTATTTATAAGCTAGAAGTAAAGTAAAAAGAGGTGTATAAGAATGATTGTACTTATGTACTCTATCAATGGCTACTGTGGCTTTACATCCGTCTAATCCGCCCGTCTGACTGTCACACGGTATGAGCAGAAAAGGAAGAGATTTCCCGTAAGAAGGTTTTAGTTGTTAGCAATTGTCAGCGTCCGTATACTCTGGTAGTGCCAGTCGTAAGACTGGGTAAAAGAGGAGGGCAACGTTCATCATTTAATCATATTCAAAAACAATCACCCATGACTGGTCTCTCTGGTAATTGGATATCGCTGTATAGAATAAAAACCACAGTCAATAACAATTGATGGTACTTGTCGGTTAATTCACCCCATTTCATTTTTCCAATGGTAATGACTTCCCCACGGGAAATTAATTCACCCCATTCAACTGGTGTCGAAAACATATCACGAAATGGCTGGGTACTCAATTAGCGAAATATTCAGAGCTTGCGATTCATTCTTAAATCAGTCACTGTTTTCCCAAGCTTATAGAATCGGGGACTCAAATATATAATGCGTAAGTTTACGCCAACAATTCGTCTTATACACGGCATATTTTAGCCCGTGTATATTCCAGGTCAACCAATGACAGTTTCGTAATTAGAAAACATGGACGACACTAACCCTAACCCTGACCCTAACCGATCCTCACGACGCGTAACAACGACGCTTCAGCTGAACCTAACCGACAGATATTATAGAACTTTACGTCGTGAGGGTCGGTTAGGGTCAGGGTTAGGGTTAGTGTCGTCATCAGAAGACAGATAAAGGTCACGACATAATGCATCTTATGAAACAGTTAAAAAAGGATGGACGTGTACGGATATGACGTCAGCACTATGACGGTGCTTAAAGGAAAGAAACGTGTAAAAATTTATTCCGGTGCATGAACAGGCAAGGTAGACGCAAGAACGAAATGGGGTGAATTAACCGACAAGGTACACGAGAAAATGAAATGGGGTGAATTAACCGACAAGTACCCAATTGATTATTATTATTTATTAAGTTGAGTGTTTTAGGTTAACATTAACCCTTTAATTTTGTTGTACCTATAAAGAAACCACGGTACTCTCAGTTATCTTCAATCTTCATAATTCAATTATACGGAACTGTTATTTTCTGTGAATAAAGCTCTGACGTATATTTAGACACCTTTTAATGTTACATTTATGAAGCAATAAATAAAAGTTTCCGTTCAATCGTTATTGGTCTTGACAATAAACCTGTGCCACTCCAGGACGACGCCAATTATGACATTGTCGTTAAACAGCAACTAAACAACCAATCTATGCACACACACACACACACACACACACACACACACACACACACACACACACACACACACACACACACACACACACACACACACACACACACACACACACACACACACACACACACACACACACACACACACACACACACACACACACACACACACAAGCACACGCACACACACGCACACGCGCGCGCACACACACACACACACGCACATACCAGAGATGGGTAACTAATCGATTAGATGCTAATCGATTAGCTAATCGATTAGACAAACAGCTAATTCTAATTCTAATCGATTAGCTGTCATCCGAAGCTAATTCTAATTCTAATTGATTAGGAATTGCAGCTAATTGCTAAGGGAAAATCGATTAGCTGATCGATTAGCTGTCTGAAAATTAAGCGTTCATTAAGAATGAGTTTAGTAATATTGAGTTTGAAGAATACACTTACTTACTTACTTATCTGAAGGCTGTTTCAAACTTCAATTATCTGGTCATGGCTCTATGTCCATTCTGCTCATGTAACACTGAAAATTTTTCACGTTTTCATGTTCTTCGTCTCATTCATCACTGTGTTCCTGCAGCCTCAGCTGCCATGGAACTTGTATTTAGTTCTGCTGGCTACGTCGTAAACGCTAGGCGCAATAGGCTAAGTGATGCACTGATTCAAGATATGATAATTGCAAAATGCAATAGTGAGCTTATGCAGTAGCAATGTCAATCACTGCAGCATGTATTGACCGATGTTGTGTTGCCTGCCGGTATGTGGACTGTTCTCACATATAGCAGTTGTGCAACATTAGGTATTGTAATAAGCTTCAGATTTAGGCATTGTAATAGGCTGCAGCTTTATGTATTTTAATAGGCTACAGCAACTAGCTGTAATAACTTATTGCGCTTTCATTAAAATTTGACTAATTCATGAAGGAAATATATAGATTATACACTGTATCAAACTATCGATATCTAATTCTAATTGCTAATCGAGTAGCTGCTGATAAATCTAATTCTAATCGATTAGCTAGAAGCTTTTGCTAATTCTAATTCTAATCGATTAGCAAATTTCAGGAGCTAATTCTAATTCTAATCGATTAGCAATTCTAGCTAATCGTACCCATCTCTGGCACATACACACATATATACATATATATTCCACCACTGTTCGAACTCTGGTAGTGCTAGCCCTAGCCTAAAAAAGGAGGAGGGAAATGCTTTGTCACATCGTCGTCAAACAGCAACTAACCAAAGGCATCTTTGGGTCGAGTCATCTTTGTAATGATATACCGTCGTCAAACAGACTATCTACACGAAGCAATAATTACTCTGCCATGGACTTATACTCTGGTGATGACTTGGCCATTAAAACGTTGGCGTTTTAGAAGTTCTTAGATTAGATTTTACCACATTAGGAAAGGTTAAATGTACGGGCCCTCTAGGAATTTAAAAGATGATCCAAACTAACGTTTTTGATTTTTAATTTGTAGCCAATGGCGGATGTCATTAGACACCTTTAAAACCAATTGTTAAGGCGCTATAAATAATTAAATTTACACCGTGCGCAAATCGTATGGTTATGAAGATTTAATTTTAAGAAACATTTCTTGTATAATTATGACAATTGCTG
>JACEVL010000184.1:641405-663905 GCA_020284085.1 Aporrectodea caliginosa
GACACCTTTTAATAAGCCTTTAAACGCTATATATTAATCATATTCGTTCAAATGTTAATCATTGATTATTATTTCTCAAAGGTTTAACGTCGCCTTATGACATCAAAGGCCGTTGACGACAATTCACAATGTATACCATACAATGAAAACGAGAAATTTAACGTCCAATCGACACCATTTAAAGGTGTCAAAATAAATCCTTACAATGTCACAAAATTCAATATTAAACGACATAAAGTAATGCATCGGTGATACACACACTGTGATTAAATGATTCGATACAAATTTAATTATAATAATATCATGACGTTAGATTCTTATTCTATTTGTACTCTTTTAAGTGATTATTTATTAATTTTCAGTTTAACGTCATCTAATGACAACATTCACTAATTACCATTATACTTTTTTGAATACAAATTTGATAAAAAAAACAGCACAAACACTAAATGATATAGGTAATTCACAAAGTCGGCCTTTTACCCGTAGACTGTTCAAGCACCCAATACACTCAACGTAAGTTTCATTAAGTAAAAAAAATATTTTGCACATACGAATTACAATTTCTTAAAGTTTGTTTTCAACATGTTCATTGAGACACTACAACTACATTTTCCTTATTACAACATAATTTATGAAGTACTGCATTATGATGCAATGTAATATTTACTCCAATACAGCAACCAAACTAAACATGCGATACTTAAAACAAAGTGTTATAGATACTTAATGAACAATCTGGCATAGATGTAATTTACTTACATCAGATTTTTTATTACTTATATAATATAATAAAATAAGATTTCACAATTGAAAAGAAGCTACTAATTATACGCCTCATCAACCAACTCGCATACATATAACTAGAGTTAAGGCTAAAGATTGTTATTATATTATTATGCAAATCATAATAATGCATTACGCAATAGTTTTTTCTCTCTTCTTGTTGGTGTCAAATCTGTGGATATTTAATTACTCTTTTACTGGTGCTTTTTGCTTTTAGGATTGCAAAGATTATGCTTGATTGAACGAAAAATATATAGCGCGGGAATCCCTATTTAAAGATGTCTAAGAAATTCACTTTTTAAGGACCCCTACGGGTACTATTTGCTTTCTGACAGTGCCAGTCCCAAGCCTGAATAAAGGAGGAGGGCGACGCTAATGGTCCTTGTTACCACACAGCTAGTCGTTAAACAAAAAACCACCACCACCACTATGGCCGTTGACACAAAATATTCCATCAGTAAAACGTTGTGTGCAAAATGAACGTTCCGCCAGTGATGGGACCAATAGTATTCGAAAATAGATTTCTTTTAGCAACATAGAAAACAGTATTTTATTTTCTATTTTCAAAATACTTTTGAAAAACAGTTTTCAAGCACAATGGATCTTTTTAGGTCCATTGTTACTCGGTGATCTCCCCAAACCTAACGCACAAAATAATAACCCTAAGACATTAAATAAACATTCAGCCAAATAATGCATTGGCTGAAGTTATTGATATACAGCGATGTCCAGTGGGTGATTGTTTGAAGATGATCAGATGATTAGCGTTGCCCTCCTCCTTTGACCAGGCCTGCGACTGGCATTACCACAGTTAGGACAATTATAGGGGAACGTTCATTTTATGCACAACGTTTCTTTGATACAATATTTGTATGTCAACGGCTGTCGTACCTATAGGTGGTCTTTAAACAATGGATTACTTAGACACCTTCAAATAGGGATTCGCACGCTTTATATTAATCATTGAGCTGTAATATGCCAAAACTAATCTTTGTCGGCGGCAACGGCCTATGTTGTCATAAGCTGTCGTTAAACTGTGGACACACACACATATATTAATCAGCTTCGTTCAATCGCTAATAATTCATTTATTTTTTACCGGCTCATATTGTGTACAAGTCACATATACTGATATCCTTGTCATTATTAACCAAGCAATATAATAAAAGAGAAGTGCTAGCGACTTAAATTTCTTAGCCTCGGCATCTGAGGGCGGGTGACTAATCCTCTTCCTCGCTCTCATCTTCCCACTGACAGTGTACAGTCAGTGTGCTCCTCATACCTGAGTTGGCTAGGGGGCGCAGATAGAGCAGATTGTCTCGAAGAAGTTTCTGTTTGGCAGAGATTTGAACGTCCGACCTCTCGGTTGACAGTCCAGCACGCTAACCAATAAACTCACTCGTTAGACTTCCCTGTTATCATGCAGAGAATGGGGTTCTTAAAGGCCCCGACTAATAGGCCTACCTAGAAACATCCCTCAATATACAAATTCGGTTTTTACATTTTGTTACAACATAATCAATGTGCAATTTCCGTTTTAATTCCATTCCGAATAAGAAATTAAGCTTAACAATTTAGCAGTGTTTATGCCTTCTAAACCCTGTTTGATATAGGCCTATGGTCAGGATATTTTTCATTTAAGAATATCAATGACCTGGCAATAGGACTAAAACTCGTACGTATTAATTAGACACCTTTAAATTGAAGGATTTCGACGCTATAAATATTTTAAATAGCCTACATTTTCCATTCTGTTGATGGTATCCAGGCAAATCGTTTCTGTGCAACTTCACCACTACCTAACCTGTGTACTACCTGGTACTATCTGGTAGTGCCAGTCCCAAGCCTAGATAAAGCAGAAGGATGACGATGCTAATCTTCTTTGTAATGATACAGTGTTATTAAACACCAAATAAGCAACCAACCAATCACGCAAAAACTAACGCAGCAGACACAGAATAACTCCGCCACTGTTCGCTTTCTGAAAGTGCCAGTCCCAAGCCTGGATAAAGGAGGAGGGCGACGCTAATGGTCTTTGTTACCACACAGCTAGTTGTTAAAAAGGAAATACACAGAGGCATACAATACGTACATTCTGTTCTTTTATATAACATTATAAATAAGTATAAGTTGAATGTCATTAGACACTTTTAAAACACGTTCAGATGGTGCGATAAACACATAAATTCTTTCTGTATGCTGCATTTATATCGGATCTCTTACATTATCGTATCGTAATTTTACATGGAAAAACTGACTAACGTCAAGAACAGCCTTTGTTGCCGTAAAGTAAGTAAGTAAGTAAGTAAGTGTGTTCTTTATTAAACGCAAGCAAACGCTCAACGCTTTACATACAAAGTCAAAAATAAGTTAGGCATAAAGAAAACGAAAATTAGGTTCAGAAAATGAAGTCAACTAGAAAACAGATGTCTAACTGTACAACATCCTAGCGAAGAAGCCGCGCCTGATAAGGGAATCAAATCTAGGGAGACCACGGTTATGTGAGCATGGGCTCAGGTCATGACCAGTACAATTGACAGAGGGCAGAAGGTCGTGGAGTTTATTAATTTGGTTAAGATGACTCAAGTAGGCTACATAACCGTCGACGTGGAATGGCAATTATTAGCGATTGAACGATGCTGATTAATATATAGCGTTGGAAACCCTATTTAAAGGTGTCTAAGTAATCTATTGTTTAAAGACCTCTATAATTACAAACATAACATAACATAACATAACATATTTTATTCAGCAACCAACTTAAAATATAGGTCGTAAGTACATGCAACTGTTTTCGAGATTAGTCGGTATGCCCAGGAGACCCAAAAGTGGCCTGGTCCCTCAAGCCAGGGCCACCTGAGACAAATAATATTAGTTGACAGAAAGCATTACGGCCGACTATGATAATTCACAAACTAGGCAATATATTCTTAACTATCTTAACTAAACAATTAGAAATTAAAGACAATTAAAGAAAACTAAGAAAAATTAGAGATTAAGCACATATGATGACATAGCTTGCACAGTGCACACACTCCCTTTACGTTTAAACAGCTGGAGGGAAGGTAGTGAACAAAGGCAGTTGATATCAAAATATTCCTTCAGAGAAACGTTGTGCATAAAATGAACGTTACGCCAGTGTCCTAACTGTGGTAGTGCCAGTCGCAAGCCTGGTCAAAAGAGGAGGGTGGCAGCGCTAATCATCTGATTACTTACTTACTTACTTACTTACTTATCATCCTCAATCAATCAAATGGCCTCGATTCTGATCTGGACATAGCTGTATACCACTAACTTCATTCAATATTAAGTTGAATGTGCATTGAAAAATACTTTTAATTCAAAAGTAGATTTCAAATACAAAACAACTAGTATTGTTTCAAATAGAAATCTATTTTCAGATACCATTGTTCCCATCACTGCATCCTCAACCATTTTCCATTTTCGTAAGTCGATAATGAACTGTCCTTTGTGCCATTTCTGGCAATAAAACTCTAACGTATTTATTAGACACCTTAAAATCGCATGATTTCGGAGCTATAAATAAGTTTAAATTGAGTGCATTTTCAGTTTTATTGTAGCTCCTTCGTCAAATCGTTTCTGTGCAACTTCGCCACTACGCTACCTGTGGTAGTGCCAGTCCCAAGCCTAGATAAAAGAGGAGGATGACGACGCTGATCATCTTTGCTATGATACAGTGTCACTAAACACCTACTAAGCAACCAACCAATAACACACAAAAGCACACAAATTTACTTGATAACGGCTTGGTTTTGGTGCGCCATTGGTTGATGCCTTGTGCATTAGACACCGACGCAATAGAAGTTACCAATTAGATTTACATGCCCGTACATAATCTATATAATGTATAACACATGCTGGTATTAATACCTTAGTATATGTCAATACATTAATACATGTTAAAACGATCTCCCCAATATGATTTGAATCCACGACACCCCTGGTTTACAAGATCAGTGCTCTGCCACTGAGCTATAGAGGCTTGCGAGTACCGTGATGTTTGACGGATCCTTTCAATCCGATCATCCAAGCGACACGTGTCAATATGCTGAGGAAATATTTGATTCATAGCAATACGATAACACTCAACGAAATTATAGAACTTATTTAATCAAAAACAGTTTAGTCCATCGTTTGACAAGTCTGGCCTATTTCTGTCTAAAGTGGACTAATACGTACTCGAGAGTAGAGCGTTTAGCGTGCTGTACTGTCAACCCTGAGATCCGGGTTCAAATCCCCGTCAGGGAAAAGTATATTAAGAGATTTCTCATCGATTATGATATCCCCTAGCCAACTCCGCTGTAATGAGTACACTGACCACACACTGAGAGTAGGAAAATGGGACACGCCCATTTATGCCGAGAATGAGAACTGAAGTCGATAACACTTCATACCGATGGCTGTCCCGCTGCCCCTAAGGCTAGCTCAAGGGACTTGTTTTTTCCAGAATGGCCCCTGTATATAGAGAATTTATATATCGCCTCGTAAAGATATCTACTCACAGGCGCTCTCAGCGCTAGCCTATTATGATGATAAGTGTAATTACGAACGAAAAATTACATCAGTTAGCAAAACAATAATTAGCGTTGCCCTCCTCCTTTGGCCAGGCTGGCGACTGGCACTACCACATTTAGGACAATTGCGGAACGTTCATTTTATACACAATGTTCCTCTGACTGAATATTTGTTTGTCGACGGCCTTTGTACCTAAAGGGGTCTTTAAACAGTGAATTACTTAGACACCTTTAATTAGAGAATCCCACGCTATATATTTATCAGGTACGTTCAATCGCTAATAATTTATTGTCTTTTGTGTTTGCCAAATGTTACGTTCGAATCTGATATCATTAACATTATTGACTTCGCAATATCGGAAGAAGTATTAGCGACTTCATTTTCTTAGCCTCGGCATATGAGGGCGGGTGGCTAGTCGTCTCCCTCGCCGTCTCATCTTCCCACCGACAGCGTACGGTCAATGTACTCGTAGCTGAGTTGGCTGGGGAACTTTTCGAGCAGAATATCTTGAAGTAAGTTCCTGTTTGGCGGGGATATGAACCTCAGACCACTCTATTGACAGTCCAACACGCTAACCATTGCACTATCGCTCACTGATTAGACTTCTCTATTAGTATAAAGACCTTAGCTTTGTTTAAGGCTCTCTCTAACACCCAGAAGCATCTCTCAATAAACTAATTCTGTTTTCACATTTGCAGCGAAGGCCGTTAAAGTCGATTGAAAAACATAGTGTTCCTCTCTGACAGCTCAAACTGTACGATTTTTTCACAAGTTTTTTCATTTATAATCTGGAAATAATGTAAAAAGAGTTGTCTAAAAATTATTTTACTTATGTACTATTATACGTCTGACTGTCATACGGTATACGAGCAGAAATAGAAGGGAGGTTTTAGTTATTTACCCATTGAATGGGCTCAGTCTCCCAGGACCAATAAAATCGTCTTCAAGCGCTAGAGGTCGTTTAACATCCAAGGAGAAATAATACCACTCAGAATAGCAGGTTAGACATCTTTAGAATGTATCAATCAATCAATCAATCAATCAATCAATCAATCAATCAATCAATCAATCAATCAATCAATCAATCAATCAATGAAACTTAATATAGCGCCCTTCAAGATATCTACTCAGAGGCGCTCCCGGCCCAACCACGGCTGAAAAGAATAGTTTTCAGAGAGGTATAAAATGCAGGTGAAGAGTTCCTAGGTAAGAGACGCAGCTCAAGAGGAAGCCCATTCCTGGTACTCCGTCCCACAACCGAGAAGGCCCGATGTTGCATTGTAGAAGTGCGTGCAAATGGGACACTCAGGTCACCGCGTACTGCAGAGCGAAGGTGTCGGCGGCCAATATCAG
Source organism: Aporrectodea caliginosa (assembly GCA_020284085.1). Taxonomy (NCBI): domain Eukaryota; kingdom Metazoa; phylum Annelida; class Clitellata; order Crassiclitellata; family Lumbricidae; genus Aporrectodea; species Aporrectodea caliginosa. Next base: position 648,081 of record JACEVL010000184.1, read on the forward strand.
CAGAGATAGAGCGACATAGCTCCTGCAGATAAGCAGGTGCGGTGCCAACGAGGCTACGCCAAACGAAGGCAGAGACCCTAAATACACAAAGACATACGTAACAGTAACAGTACAAGTTCTTTAACTCAGACTGGCGCTGCTGGCACTCTGGCAGTGCCATTCCTAAGCCTGGAGAAAGGAGGAGGGCGACGATAATCATCTTTATTATGACACATTGTGGTTAAACGCAAGTAACCAACCAAAACGACTTTTATAGCATATCCGAAGAACAGGTGCCAGTACGATGTATATTTTCTTTTGTGTCCATATTTTGTAATTTGTTGAAAACTGTTGGTATATGGAGCACATCTAACGCTTGTTCAAAGTCAACAAAGATATCCAAGACATGTTTATTTTTTTGATTCCGTTGTATATAATATTAAGAGTTGAATGACTTTTTCTGTGGTACATTTATGCTCTCTAAACCTGATTTGATATTTGGCTGGGATTTTTCCTTTCAGTTTATTGTTTTATACCTTTTTCCATCACTTTACAAATAAATAATGTTAAGAATATCGACTATGTGACCAAAATGAAGAAACTTATTTAAGCGAGTGTGTGTGTTTCCTTTTTAACGACTAGCTGCGTGGTAACAAAGACCATTAGCGTCGCCCTCCTCCTTTATGCAGGCTTGGGCCTGGCACTGTCAGAAAGCGAACAGTGGCGTTATTTAAGCTAATGAACGAAGCTTACTTATACATGGCGCTGAAAAGCCATTCAAAGGTGTCCAAGCTTCGCATCTACCCGACGGTGGTAAAATAGTAAATAATAATAAATAATATCTTTTCTTTAATTAAGCGCCTGACAAACGCACTGCGCTGTACATTTACATGTTATGCAATTGAAACAATCTTAACTACTAACAGAACAGACAGCCTGCAATACACGGCGCTAATAGCAGCCTACAAAGCATGTCCGCCCTACGGGAATCGAACTCAGTACCTCTCGCTCTCTACGCCAGTGTGTTACCCAATGCGCTAACGGGCCCCGTAATCCATTGCTGATAAACGCAGACAAAACAAAAGTCATGACAACAGAGAAAACAATATGCCGTATCAGCAACAATAACAGCTTCCTGGAGCAGGTTGATACGTATGCCTTCCTAGGTTCGCCTGTTACTGAGAATGGTGACTGTACAAAAGAGATCCGATGGCGTCTGGCAAAGGGTTACAGCATCGCAACTGGACTCAAGAAGATATGGCAGAATCATGGTTTAACAACTGCCACAAAGTTGTGACTCTTGAAGACGTTAGTGTGGCCAGTTGTTATGTATGGATGAGAGAGTTGGTCTTTCAGGAAGACGGAGGAGACTAGAATAGATGCATTTGAGATGAAATGTTTGAGACTTTTCCTTCGAATACCATGGACCGCTAAAAGGACGAATGAATGAGAACTTGAAACTGCTGGCGTAGAGAGGAATCTTCTTAAATCTGGGAAGAAATTGAAACTCGCCTGGTTTGATAATTCGTTAGGATATTTTCCTTTAAGTTTATTGTTTATCATTTTTCCATCGCTTTACAAATGGATGATGTTAAGAATATCGATCTATGTGACTCAAAATAAGTCAACTTCGGAAGTATTATAACCGATTGGATCCACAGTTTAAGGACAGCTTATGACAACGGAAGTACATAAGCGATTGAACAAACTAACCTATATATAGTGTAAATAAAAGTTTTTTAAAGGTGTCCAAGCCCGAAGTTGGTAAAATAGCAGTAATACATTGTTTAATTACATTCTATAGCTTCAAAGGCAGTTGACGGAAATATATTATTCCGCCGTAAAACATTGTGTATAAAGTGAACGTTCCCCAGAGTCCGTATACTATGGTAGTGCCAGACGGGAGTCTTGGTAAAAGAGGAGGGTAAAGCTCATCATTAAATCCTCTACTAAACAAACACCCATCACTGGTCTCTATGGCAACTGGACTCGCGTCTCCGCTGTAGACCACAAACTTCAGTCAATGACAATTAATTATTATTTTTTGATTAAGTTGAATGTTTAAGGTCAATATAAGAGTCATATTTCGAAATTAATTCCAGACCGTATTGTTTTAGAAATTCAGGTTGATCGTTTTTTTGCTTATTTACACATGTCTTCAGAGTTTATTTTTTTTATTCTGTTGTATATTATTTTAGGAGACGAAACAAGCTTTTTAAAGGTGTCCAAGCTTCGCATCTGCCCGACGGTGGTAAAATAGTAGTAATCCATTGCTGATAAACGCAGACAAAACAAAGTCATGACAACAGAGAAAACCATATGCCGTAACAGCAACAATAACAGCTTCCTGGAGCAGGTTGATACGTATGCCTACAAATGATTATCTCGGGTGATTCCAAAACTAATTGGATCCACATCAAATTGGGTGTTCCTCAAGGCTCTGTCCTGGGTCCCCTGCTCTTCATTCTATATACAGCTGACATTCCCTCTCTTTTCCCACTCTCTGGAGCTGCTGGTCATCTCTTTGCAGATGATGTCCAAGCATTTGTCCATGGGTCTCCTTCATCCCAGATGCACTTAGTTGAGCGTATTCAATCCCTCTCAAATTCTCTTCACTCCTGGATGGCATCAAACCGTCTCTGCCTCAACGCCTCTAAAACCCAGTTCATTTGGTTTGGCACCCCCCAACAGCTTCTGAAGATTGATTTTGTTCTCCTGTTGGAAAGTTTCCCGCACTATTCCTTTTCTTCAACAGTACGTGATCTGGGTGTTATGCTAGATAGCTCCCTTTCTTTTAAAGACCATATCTCTAACTTAACACGTTCTTCTTATTTTCATTTAAGGCGTCTTAGGGCTGTTCGGCGTTCTGTCTCATCTTCTGTTTTTACCACTCTGGTTCATGCTTTCATATGCTCCCGAATTGATTACTGTAATTCTCTTCTCATTGGTCTTCCTAAGGTTCGTCTTTCACCTCTTCAGTCGGTCCTAAATGCTGCCGCCAGATTAATAGCACGCCTACCACGGTACTCTCACATTTCTACTTTCATGTTTGAAAAACTGCACTGGCTTCCTCTCTCTGCTCGCATTAAATTCAAAATCATCATTCTAGTCTTCAAGGCACAAAGGGGTCTAGCCCCAAAATATTTAGCTGATGTATTACTCCGACCTCTTTCAGCCTCCTCCCATCGACCACTACGCTCATCAAACAGACTTGAGCTTCTAGTTCCTCATACTAGAACAGCTATGGCTCAGTCCCGGTCCTTTACCTCAATTGGTCCCTCTCTTTGGAATGCGCTGTCTCCATCTACTCGCTCTCGAATTCTAGCTAGTAACCTCTCTTCCACCTTTTCTTTTCTCAAAACCTTTTTCTTCTCTTTGGCCTTGCGCACTGGGAGCGCCTCTGAATGGTTCACCCTATGAGAGGCGCTTTATAAATGTTTGAATACAATACAATACCTAGGTTCGCTTGTTACTGAGGATGGTGACTGTACAAAAGAGATCCGATCGCGTTTGGCAAAGGGTTACAGCATCGCAACTGGACTCAAGAAGATATGGCAGAATCATGGTATAACAACTGCCACAAAGTTGCAACTATAATTGCAGACGTTAGTGTGGCCAGTTGTAATGTGATATAAATCTTCGAAAATTTCTCAGCGCCCACAAAAGCCACTTCAGGGAGACCAGCTTATATCCACCGGCGCTATATCAAATCAAATCCGCAATAACCAAACTCCTCTGTTCGTTTTGGTGCCAGGTCAAAATCCGGGGAGGTCAAACCGAGGAGGCAGCATGGTGCTACAGTGGCAATCGGTGATAATGGTGGTCGTGTGGTGACCCAGGAGTTGAATCAGGATAGGATATCTTGAAGAGTTCGGTTTTTGTTATGTATGGATGTGAGAGTTGGACTTTCAGGAAGACGGAGGATACTAGAACAGATGCATTTGAGATGAAATGTTTGAGACTTGTCCTTCGAATACCGTGGACCACTAAAAAGACGAATGAATGAGTAATTGAAGCTGCTGGAGTAGAGAGGAATCTTCTTAAATCTGGGAAGAAATTGAAGCTCGCCTGGTTTGATAATTGGCTAGGTTATTTTTCCTTTCACTTTTTTGTTTATCATTTTTGCCATCGCTTTACAAATGGATGATGGAATATCGATCTCTGTGACTCAAAATAAGCCAACTTCGGTAATAATATAAGCGACTGAACAAAACTGATTTATATAAAAGGGTTGAAAAAAGCTTTTTAAAGGTGTGCAAGCCCGAAGGTGGTAAAATAGTGCTCAGTAATCCATTGTTTATCGACATTCTATTGCTACAAAGGCCTTTTACATAAATATATTATTGAAACGTTGTGTATAAAATGAACGTTCCCCAGAATCGGTATTCTCTCGTAGTGTCAGTTGTAAGCCTGCTTAAATGAGGAGGGCAACGCTCATCATTTAATCGTCTACAAAACAATCACCCATCACTGGTCTCTATGGCAACTGGACAATCGGCTCCATTGTATACCAGAAACTTCAGTCAATGACAATTAATTATTATTATTATTTATTAAGTTCAATGTTTAAGGTTAACAGCAGTGATTCCATCCTTACCAAAAAGGAACCGGAACGCAGGCGTCAAGCGCCCTGTTAATCTGTCTAAATACTGGATGAAATTAACGAAATGCTCCGGCCAAAAAATAACCGGAACGCCGCTCCGGTGCGTTCCGGTCCCAACCGATCCGTGGTAAACATTAACCCTTTAACTTTGGACCCATTGTATGCTGGGCCATCTTCAATTCTCATAAGTCAATACGGAAGTATCCGTGAAGCCATTTCTGGCAATAAAACTCCTTAACATATTTGAGACACCTTTAAATCCAATGTTTCTAAACCTATAAATATCTCTTCGGCTAAAACTGTTTAATTATTGCTCGCTACAGCCAACCGTGATTGTAAAACTTCGCCTCTACATTACCTGTGGTAGTTCCAGATTAAATTAAATTTAACTAACAAAACTATTTCTTCAATACGAAGCATAATTTTTCCTTTTATTACCATATTTTGTAATTTGTTCAAAATTTTTGGAATATGAAGCACATCTTACGCTTGTTCGAAGTCAACAAAGATACCCAAGACATGTTTTTTTAAAATTCCGTTGTATATAATTTTAGGACTCGAATGACTTGGTCTCTGGTACATTTATGCTCTGAAACCGTGGTTTCATAATTGGCTACGATATTTCTCCTTTCAGTTTATTGCTTATCATTTTTTCGATCACTTTACAAATGGATTGTGTTAAGAATATCGACCTAGGTGACGGAGGTATATAAACGATTTCGCAAATTGAATTATATATAGCTCGGAAAAATCTATTTAAAGGTGGTCAAGCCCGATGTGGTAAAATAGCAGTAATCCATTGTTTAGCGAGCAACAAAGGCAGTTGACGTAAATATATTATTCCACCGTAAAACGTTGTGTATAAAATGAACGTTCCTCAAGGATTCGTATGCTCTCGTCTTGCCAGTCTGAAGCCTGAGTAAAAGAGGAGGGCAACGCTCATCGAATTGGATCCACAGTTTAACGGCAGCTTATGACAACATAGGCCGTTACCGCCGACAAATATTAGTTTTTGGCATATTACAGCTCTTACAACGCTCAACGCTCATCATTTAACCGTCTACTATATAATCACCCATCACTGGTCTCTATGGCAACTCACGGCTACACTGTATACCAGAAACTTCAGTCAATGACAATTAATTATTATTATATTAAGTTGAATGTAAAAGACACATTTAATAAATATCATTATAAAGTATGCATGGAACAGGTCTATTGATCAGCGATTTTGTCATAAACGCTAAAATAGTTTTAATAGTCAGTAACGTCATTCCTAGCAAAGTTATAATAGACTGACGTCATCAACACATAAACGTACTAGTGTACTAGTGACGTCATTCCTAATGAAACTAACTACATTGCTGACGTTATAGCTAACGACAGACATGTTACCCAGTGACGTCATCAATAACGGAAAAGATAGTAATAAGTGTCGTCATCCCTAATGGAAGATAATATTATTGACGTCATCACTGGCAATGAAGTCGTCGACAAGGTCGTTGTCAGCAGCAACAGTCGTCACGGAAACAGTCATCATCAAAATCCTCTCTAAGGCTAAGGTGTGCGGTTCGAGCAGAAATCTTGAACCAAATTTCAAGGATTTGAACCACAACCTCTTGATTGACAGTCCAACGCGTTAACCACGATGGGTCGCGGCTGCGATCATCAAAGTCCACTGATGTTTTTATGCCAGCCACTGAAACTAAAGCGGGAGATCGAGCCTTTCGGGTCGCTGGTCCACGTGCCTGGAACAGTCTTCCTGCACCGATTCAGGAAACCAACAGTTTATCACTTCTTAGAAAACAGTTTAAAATGCACTTATTACGTAACCACGAGCATTAACCCTTTAACGACGAGCTGCCTATGGTTTCCCATACATTTTTTTACATGCTCGTCGTTAAAGGGTTAACATTTCCGCTGACAGTAGACAGTGTTCTGAAGCGTCCTAGAAGTAGCTTGCTACCAACTACGCTATATAAATGGTCGTAATTACTACACAATCGAGCGTATCCAGCGTATTTTCTTAATTCCCATAGTTTGTAATTTGCTCAAAAGTGCTGGTGTATGGACCACATCATCTGCTCGTTCAAGGTCTATAAAGATGGCCAAGATATTGCTATTTTTTGTATAATTATAATCTTGACGTCGAATGATTGGGCTTACGGTGCTTTTAACCTTTCTAAACCCCGTTTGATTATTTAGTTCGGATCTTTTCCATTTAAGAATATCACCGAAGTTTATTCTCCCCTTAATTAAGGATATCGGTAACTCAAGTACGTAATGCAGAGGCGAGCAAATAATTATTAGCGATGGAACGAAGCTGAATAATATAATACCGTGGAAACCTTATCTAAAGGTGTTTAAGAAATGCATTGTTTAAACACCCCCTATAGGTACAAAGGCAGTTGAAATTAAAAAAATACTCCGTCAGAAAAACGTTGTGTATAAAATGAACGTTCCACAATTGTCCTAAATGTGGTAGTGCCAGTCGCAAGCCTGAAAAAGGAGGAGGGCAACACTAGTCATCTAATCATCATCAGTCACAGACAAACACGAATCTCCAATGGATATCGCTGTATAGGCCTACCACTAACTTGATTCAATATTATGTTGAATGTTTATTTAAGGTTAATGTCTTAAGGTTGTTATTTTGGGATTTAAGTATGGAGAGCACCGAGTATCAATGGGCCTATAAAAGACCCGTTGTGTTTGAAAATTATTTTTAAAAAGTATTTTGCAAATATAAAAAAAACCAGTATTTTCCAAGCTACAAACGAAATCTAGTTAAAAATACCATTAATTGTTCCCATCACACAGCTTAGATTTTAATAAGTCGACAGTGAACTACCCGTGAAGTCAATTCTGGCAATAAAACTCTATAACTTATTTATTAGACACATTTAAATCGTATGACTCCAGGCAACAAACATCTTTTCCGTGTAATTGTTATTGTTTTAGAAATTATTGCGAATGAAAGTTATTCTTGTTATTAGACACCTTTAAATCGCATGATTTCGAAGCAATATTTATAATTTTTCCGTTTCATTGTTATTGTTTCAAAATCCAAACCGACTTATTAGACACACGAAATGAGCTGTAATATGAGTAACTAATCTTTGTCGACGGAAACGGCCTATGTTGTCATAAGCTGTCGTTAAACTCTGGATACATCCATCATCATTCCGAAGCAATTATTACCTTTTCCGTTTAATTAGCCGATTATTCTTATTTGATCAAATCGTTTCTGAAGACTTCGCCACTGCGCTACCTGTGGTAGTGCCAGTCCTAAGACTGGATAAAGGAGGAGGATGACGACGCTGAACATCTTTGTTATGATACAGTGTTATTAAACACCAACTAAGCAACCAACCAATAACACACAAAGGCACACAAATTGACCTGATAACTTCTTGGTCTTAGTGCTCCATCGGATGATGCCTTGTGCAATCAACACCGAAGTTACTAATTGCAATTACATGTTTACTAAGAGGCGAAATGGGGCAAACGGCAAAGAGATTTGGGTTTGTGGAGCATTGGTTTGCCGATGGGACATTGCGCGTTACACCAGAGGGCTTCGATCAGCTATACACCGCGGAGTAACAATTACACCGAGTCGTGGCACAATGCTTTTAACGGAACAGTCAATATCGCCCATCCCTCCGTTGCGAGACTGGCTCGAAAGCTTAAACAAGAACAACACGCTACTATGATTTTGAGGGCACAACATGCAACCGGTCAGCCTCCAGCCAAGAAACGAAAGAAATACATCCGCATCAACGAAGCCCTTACCACGATGGTGGATGCTTATGATCGTACCGATGCAATTACTTACCTGAAAACCATTGCCCGAGTCCTGAATATTAATGTCATTTAAGTCCATTTCCCATGTGTTACAAAGGCCAATGAATTGTCTGATTTTACATTGAAACCGCTTTTTAAATTGTCTGATTTTATATTTGGGCAGGTAAATTTTGTCTCTCTTCATACATTTTGTCTTAGTACTTATTGTCTCAGTACTTATTGTCTTGGTACTTATTGTCTTGGTACTTATTGTCTTGGTAATTATTGTCTTGGTATATTTCGTCTTGGTACATTTTGTCTGGTACATATTTTCTGGTTGATTCTGTCTTGATACATTTTGTCATGGAGCCCCTAATTCCGCTTCTGCACTTACTCTGATAGTGCCAGTCCCACGCCGAAATAAAGGAGGAGGGCTATACTAATCATCTTTGTAATGACACAGCGTCGTTTAAAGCCAGCTAACCAACGCATCGTCGGGTGGTGCCAGACCTAAGCCTATGGCCAAAGGGGAGGGCGACGCTAATAATCTTCGTTATGACCAGGCTTCGTTCATCAAAAAACCACTACAGTAACTGCGATTTAGATTAATAGCGACCATCAACATAATTATGTAAGGCCCATTATTATAGTGGCGCTATAGAAGCTTCTAGTGTGGATTATACTTGTTTTGGAAAGGTAAAATGGATTGGACCTCCAGCGACGGTGAAGAAACCCAGCGCTACTGTATTTCTAATTAAGCACTGGCAAATGAAGAACATCCTTAGACACCTTTAAAACCTATCAGATAGCTCTATAAATAAAGATTTTTGCTCTTTCATCTAATAGTTTTTTGTTGTTATTAATCATGGAATAATTACACAATAAAACAATAATTACATAATATTTGCACAATAATTAAATAATAATTGCATAACTCCCGCACTATACTACCTGCAATAGTGCCAGTCCAAAGCCTGGAGAAAGGAAGAGGGCGACGCTAATCGTCTTTGTTATTACAGAGGTCGTTAAACACCAACTAAGCAACCAAACTACTGTATATGCATTTAATTTATACTACATATATTCCTAATTCCGCTTCTGCACTTACTCTGGTAGTGTCAGTCCCACGCCCAAATAAAGGAGGAGGGCTATGCTAATAATCTCTGTTTTGATACAGCGTCGTTTAAAGGCAGCTAACCAACGCATCTTCTCGTGGCGCCAGACCTAAGCCTATGGTCAAAGGGGAGGGCGACGCTAATAATCTTCGTTATGACCAGGTTTCGTTCAACAAAAAACCCACTCCAGTAACTGCGATTTGGCTTAATAGCGACCATCGACATAATTATGTAAGGCCCATTATTATCCTGGCGCTATAGAAGCTTCTATTGTAGATTATACTTGTTTTTGAAAAGGTAAAGTGGATTGGACCTCTAGCGACGGAGAAGAAATCCAGCGCTACCGTATTTGTAATTAACAACCGGCAACTGAAGAATATTCTTAAACACCTGTAAAACTCTATCAGATAGCTCTATAAATAAAGATTTTTGCTCGTTGACTTATAACTTCTTGCAAAGTTGGAAATGTTGTTATTATACATAGAATGATTACACAATTAAAAAATTACTACATAATAATTGCACAATAATTAAATAATAATTGCATAACTCCGACACTATACTACCTGCAATAGTGCCAGTTCAAAGCCTCGAGAAAGGAGGAGGGCGACGCTAATCATCTTTGTTATGACACAGAGTCCTTATACAGCAACTAATCAAACCAACATAACGTCAGCAACGGCCTCTGTTGCCGTAACTTATCATTAAACTGTATGAGTCTATTTATTACACGGACAAAATGAGGCGATATCTACAGCTGCGAGTTGTTTTTACACAGTGGAAATAAAATGATGTCCCTATGCACCTGAAAAAGCTTTGAAATGACGATAGAAATTCGGCATGGACTAAAATAAGACTCACCTCGTGAATTATTAACTCTAACGCTAAATAATTATGTCTATAATTGCTAAGCTTTGCTTAGACACCTTCTTGTAACGCTACACACACCCACACGCACAGACATGCGCTCGCGCACACACACACACACACACACACACACACACACACACACACACACACACACACACACACACAGGCCTATACAGACACACACACATACAAAGACACACACCTACATACACAGTGATGCACTCACTTGCCTGATCTAATGCATTGAAGCTAAACATTTCTTTAGCGCCGTAAACGTAACACACCTCTTCCTCCTGCTCCTCCTTCTTTTCCTTTATTTCCAAAGACTTTGAATAGTAAGGGCAATATTCCTTAACGGTCAGTAAATGTTTGGCGACGCTTCGTCATGACAAAGACGATTATACGCCCTCCCTTCTCCAGGCTTGTGACTGGCACTACTAGTTGCGAAGTGATTTGTGTTCACGTTTAGTTTCGTGTATTAAACGACATTAAATTTTATCTACAATGGCTAAGAGAGCAAACATGGCCAAGATAAGATGTCATGCTGAATTTATAACATCATTTGCAACCGCTTTTGAGGTGTGTAAGGAGATAATTTTGCTTCCAGTGTTTTCAACTTCTTAGCGCCATTGACTTTATGATTTCACCAGTTTAAATACCAGTTTATATACCTCTTTTACGACATAAAAAATCTGTCTATAATTCTCATTGTTAGTTCTGGTTTTTACTTTTTTAACGCCATCTGTCTAAACGCCATTTTTAGTAGAAACTGAAACTGAAATAATAATAACCTGACACTATTATTAGGCCTACACTGCACTCTTAAACCTGGGTAAAGGAGAACGACGCTAATATTACAGTGCTGTTAAACAGCAACCAAAACTAAGCATGCACACACACACATACACACACATACACACACATACACAGACACATACACACACAAGCACACACACAGTCCTTCACTGTTCGTACTGTGGTAGTGCCATTTCCAAGCCTAAAAATGAGGAGGGATACTCATACTCTAGTTATCTTTGTCAAATCTTGCCATATATATAAAAAGAGGCCAGAGCCTACCTCCTTGACAATAGTCAATGCGTTATCTAAATATGGTTATTTTTTGTTCTACCACAATTAGTTAAGTGACCTAGTTTAATGTTGTTAGCTACGCTAGTTATTCTCTTTTTTATGACAATGCTATTTGTGTAGACTATACTCAACCGTCATCCCTCTGCTAATATGGCACACGGGTATCCCTAACTTAGCGGGACTTCAGTTCCTTTTGGGTGCCCGATTGTTTCCCTCAAAAGTTATTATAAGATAATCATGTGATCTTTCTGTTTTAAATTTCCACACTTAAGATCGGTGATTATGATTATTCTCGATCACTACTTGTAAACTTTTCTCCGGAAACAATAACAGGATTGATTGATTTATTGATTGGTTGATTGATTGATTGATTGATTGATTAATTGATTGATTGATTGATTGATTGATTGATCGATCGATCGATCGTTCGATTGATCGATTGATCGATTGATCGATTGATCGATTGATCGATTGATCGATTGATCGATTGATCGATTGATCGATTGATCGATTGATCGATTGATTGATTGATTGATTGATTGATTGATTGATTGATTGATTGATTGATTGATTGATTGATTGATTGATTGATTGGTTGATTGATTGATCATGCCACATCGTCGTTAAACAGCAACTAACCAACGTATCTTCGTGTCGAGTCATCTTTGTTGTGATACACCGTCGGGAAACAAACTATCAACACGAAGCAATGACTCCACCACGAAGTTATAGTTATACTCTGGTAACGATTTGGTCATTAAAACATAGGCGCTATATAAGTCCTTAAATTATATTGCACTAGATTAGGAAAGGTTAAGGTAAAGTGTACTGGACCTCTAGGAATGCAAAGTAAGCACCACGCGACCGTTTTTGTAGTTAAACTCTAGCAAATGACGGATGTCATTAGACACCTTTAAAACATGTTCCGATGGTACTATAAATAATAAAATTTGCGCATTGATTTAATTTCTTCAATTTCCATTTCCTTTCATCTCCCTTTTCCCTCCCATCTTCCTTCTATTCATATTTCCTCTTCCCTCCCTCACAGTGCCCTTCCCCTCACCCTCCCCAGGGGCGGACTTATACTCTGGTGACGACTTGGCCATTAATACATTGGCGTTATATAAGTTCTTAGATTAGAATATACACTAGGTTAGGAAAGGTAAAGTGTATTGGCACTCTATGAATGTAAAAGAAGCTCAGCAAATGACGGGTTTCATTAGACACCTTCAAAACCCGTTCCGATGGCTAAATAAATATAGAAATTTGCGCTTTGATTTAATCTATTCAGTTGTCGTTACATTAGGCTAAACTAGATGCTTGCCCGTTCTAGGACGGTTATTTTAGCGAGCTTAGGCGGGACACTCAAGATCGGCCATCCCCTTGCCCCACCTCCCCCTTTCCCTTTCCATTCCCTACCCTTCCATTCCTCTTTCCCTCAACTTCCCTCTCCCTCTCAATCCCCTTCCCCTTCCCCTCACCCTGCCCTGCCTTCCCTCTCCATCCTTTCCCCTCCACATCCCCAACCCATCCATTTCTTATCCCACTTTCTTCCATTTCTCCTTCTCCTGTCCATTACCTCCCCAGTTCCTTTCACCTCCAACTCCCCTGTCCTCCCGCATACACTTCCCTTCCCATTTGTCCCTCCCTCTCACCACGTTTCACCACCCCAATAACCCCCCTACCCTCCCTTGCCATCTACCGAATCAAAGAGGAGCCCAGCCCGTGGCTAAGAGAAACAGAAATACGTGCTGCGAGCTCACATCTGGCGTTACATAACTACCTTAAGAACGTGTTACAGCAACGGCCTTTGTTGCCGTAACACGTTCTTAAACTCTAGGAATCCGTATGTTATGAGTCGTCGAGTTTAAGAACCTAATAATTATTGATGCGGTGTTTTAATTGTCAGATAAGGTGGGGCTCTTCATTTAACCCATTCAGCTAAGTTACTGGTCTATCTTGTACAAACTATAATATACTACAAAATAGAGCGCATCGTCCCAACTCGCTAGATGGAGTAGGTCTAGGCCTACAAACTACAGACCACGTAATCAGCATTTAAGATTAAATTTCCCAAGGATATTTATTTATCCCTTAGACATAATAATAATAATAGTATAACAAAGAGAGGGGAGGGGCAAACCCAATTCCGCCTCGTGAACATTGGAAAAAGCCTACAACCGGAAAAGCGTATTGAGTGTAGACTTCTAGTTAGTATTATTATAATATATCAGGCCGTCAGCACAGCTGCGTTGGACCCTATAGATTAGCATAAGTGTTATTGTCTATGTACAGTGTTTTTAATAACGTCAATCATCCTTGAAATGGCGGCGTCGTTAAATAAACGTTATCAAACCGCCTTAGCTTCAGAAATGATTTGGTTATCGTAACCTCGAAATTTCTAGAGCGCCCAAAAAGCAGGAACCAGCTTATTCACAGGCGTTTAGTCAAAACATAATCGATAGGAGGTTAAATCGGGTTCACGTCAAAATCCAAAAGGGTCAGGCAGACAGACAGTCAGACGGCTAAGGGGGAGGCGGTGTTTAGGGTTGAAACAGCTAGCGAGGGAGGCGAGGGGAAGAGGAGGGAAATATATAGGATTTGTGAAAGAGCTTTTTCAGCTTGAGTGAATGACCTGGTCTTGCAAGAGGTGAGGTTTTGATGAGTTCGTAGGATGAATCAAATTATTTGTCGTAGGCCTAATAAGCCTAATGCCGGGAATATTTCAGTGAGGTGGAGCAATAACTTATGTACAATACATACAATTTTTGGAAATTTCGATAATATTAACGTAATCGCTAATGTAAAAGACATTGAATAAATATTATTTAAAGTATGTATGGATCAGATACAGAGCGTAGCCGATTGACTGACTTCGTCACAAACGCTGACGTAGTCATGGTTAGTCATTTATGTCATCCGTACCGAAATTAAAATGGACTGAGGTCATGCATTTAGAAATGTATTAGTGACGTCATTCCTAATGGAACCATACTTCTGCCGTCATAACTAATGACAAACATGTTACCAAGTGATGTCATCAGTAACGAAAAGATAGTAGTAAGTGACGTCATCCCTGATGGAACATAATAATATTGACGTCATCACTGGCAACGGAGTCATCGACAAGGCCGTTGTCAATAGCAACAGTCATCATGGAAACAGTCATAATCAAAATCCTCTCTAAAGTAAAGGGGTGCGGGTCTAGCAGAAATCTTGAAGCAAATTTCTGCCCTGGCAGGAATTTGAATCCCTCACCTCTCGATTGACAGTCCAGCACGCTAACCACTACACTATCGAGACGGCTTATTTCCTTTTATTCGCATAGTTTGTAATTTGTTCAAACGTGTTGGTGCATGGCGCACATTATCTGCTCGTTTAAGACATCTAAGATAACGAAGACATGATTGAGTGAACGAAGCTGATAAATATATAGCGAGGAACTCCCTATTCAAAGGTGTCTAAGTAATTCACTTTTTAAGGACCCCTATAGGTACAAAGGCAGTTGACACAAAAATATTCCAGTTCGTGTGTGATTGTTTGAGGATGATTAGATAATTAGCGCTGACCTCCTCCTTTGACCAGGTCTGCGACTGGCACTACCACAGTTAGGACACTGGCAGAACGTTCATTTTTATACACAACGTTTTTCTGACGGAATATTTTTATTTAAACTGCCTTTGTACCTATCGGGGGGCTTTCAACAATGGATAACTTAGACACCTTTAAATAGGGTTCCAACGCTCTATATTAATCAGCATCGTTTGACAGATAATAATAGAGATCCTGAGTGGCCGAGTGGGTTGGTGCCCGCTCGCCGCGCCGGCGCCCCGGGTTCGCTTCCCGGTCGGGTCGGTTTATCAGAGATTAATTTCTCGGATCTTTACTGCGGGTGGCTCGGTCGCAATATAAACGTGGAGTACGAGGTTGCTTTCTGCCTCCGACACTGATCATCTTCGATATGAAAAAGTGTCGTTAAGCAGTAATACAACAACAACAGATAATAATTGATTAGAGTTTGTTCGCAACAGGTTACGCACGAGTCACATAGACTGATATCCTTAATATTATTAACCGCGCAATATTGGAAAGAGAAGAGATCGCGACTTCATTTTCGTAGCCTCGGCATATGATGGTGGGAGGCCAGTCCTCTCCCTCGCCGTATCATCTTCCCACAGACAGTGTACGGTCAGTGTACTCGTTATAGCTGAGTTGGCTAAGGGGAGTAGGTGGAGCAGAATATATCGAACCAAGTTTCTGCCCTGGTGTGGATTTGAACCCCGGACATCACGATTGACAATCCAGCATGCTAATCGCTTACGGATAAGACTTCCCTGTTATTATACAGAGCATAGCTTTCTTTTAGGCTTGTACTAATACGCAGAA